>JAJPUD010001814.1:226135-312406 GCA_023553655.1 Myrmecobius fasciatus
AAAAACTCACTATTCGACAAAAACTGCTGGGATAATTGGAAACTAGTCTGGAAGAAATTAGGCATTGACCCACACCTAACACCATATACCAAGATAAGGTCAAAATGGATTCATGATCTAGGCATAAAGAATGATATTATAAACAAATTAGAACAATGTAGGATGGTTTACCTCTCAGACCTGTGGAGGGGGAAGGAATTTGTGACCAAAGAAGAACTAGAGGTCATCATTAATCATAAAATAGATAAGTTTGACTATATCAAGTTGAAAAGTTTTTGTACAAACAAAATGAATGCAGACAAGATTAGAAGGGTAGCAGTAAACTGGGAAAATATTTTTACATCCAAAGGTTCTGATAAAGGCCTCATTTCTAAAATATATAGAGAATTGACTCAAATATATAAGAATTCAAGCCATTCTCCAATTGACAAATGGTCAAAAGATATGAACAGACAATTTTCAGACGAAGAAATTGAAACTATTTCCGGTCACATGAAAAGGTGCTCCAAGTCATTATTGATCAGAGAAATGCAAATTAAGACAACTCTGAGATACCACTACACACCTGTCAGATTGGCTAAAATGACAGGAAATGATAATGATAGCTGTTGGAGGGGATGTGGGAAAACTGGGACACTGGTACATTGTTGGTGGAACTGTGAACGGATCCAAGCATTCTGGAGAGCAATTTGGAGCTATGCTCAAAAAGTTATCAAACAGTGCATACCCTTTGACCCAGCAGTGTTTCTACTGGGCCTATATCCCAAAGAGATTTTAAAGGAGGGAAAGGGACCCACATGTGCAAAAATGTTTGTGGCAGCCCTTTTTGTAGTGGCAAGAAACTGGAAATTGAAAAGATGCCCATCGATTGGAGAATGGCTGAATAAATTATGGTATATGAATGTTATGGAATATTATTGTTCTGTAAGAAATGACCAACAGGAGGATTTCAGAGAGGATTGGAGAGACTTGCATGAACTGATGCTGAGTGAAATCAGCAGAACCAGGAGAACATTATACACAGCAACGGGACTATACGATGATCAATTTTGATGGACATGGTTCTCTTCAACAATGATGTGATTCAAACCAGTTGTGCTGTGATGAAGATAGTCATATACATCCAGAGAGAGGCCTGTGGGAACTGAGAGTGAACCACAACACAGCATTTTAACGCTTTCTGTGAATATTTCCATGCATTCTGTTTTCCTTCTTAGGTTGTTTTTTTTTCTTCTTCTCTTTCTAGATCTGATGTTTCTTGTGCAGTAAGATAACTGTATAGATATGTATACATGTATTGTATTTGTCATATAATTTATCCTATCTAGCATGTATTAGATTACCTGTCATCTAGGGGTGGGGGGTGGGGGGAGGGAAAGGAAAAGCTTGGGAAAAAAAAGTTTTTTTTGCAAAGGTCAATGTTGAAAGGTCACTCATATATTTTGCAAATAAAAAGCTTTATTAAAAAAAAAAAAACTCACAGAATTCAGGTGGGCAGTGAGCAGATCTCACTCCAAATCACTGTACTGTGAAAATACTAAAAATTTTCAGGTCCCAAACTGTGAAAGCAGCAGAAGGAAAGGTGTTAATAGGACAGAAGCTCAGGTCAGAGTCCAAAGTCAAGAAATAAATTAGAAAATGAGCAAACAAAAAATAATAATCCCATCATAAAGTGCTTCTAGGGCAATAGGGCAGCTCAAGACACACATTGAGAAAAAAAAGAATAGCTTAACAAGTAAAGCCTCAAATAAAAAAAAAAATGAAGCATGCCCACAAAGCCAACAAAAATTCATAGAAGAGATCAAGCAAGAGATTTTGTTAAAGAACTTAAAATTACTTAAAAAAACAAATGAGATAGAGGGGAAAATGGGAAAGAAGAAAGATATGAAAAGAAAATTAATAACTTAGAAAAAGAAGTTATGGAAGAAAATATCACCTTGAAAACTAGAATTGAGGAAAAGTCAGGGCTCTAGCAGCCATTCTGCCTCCTCACCATCTGTGGCTGTTTGCCCAAATCCCTGCTGCCACAGTGGATGATGAGCAAGCCCCACCTAGAACCTCATGGGGGTGGTGACACTGAAACTATAAAGCAATATCTCTTAATTGATGGGGATGATAATACAAGCAAGGTTTTTCCCACTGAAAATTTACATTAGGACAATGTACTTAGCATGTGCTGATACTGGCTGTATCCTTCTTACTGAAATCCAGCATTGCACCACAGTGCAAGGAAAAACTCTGAATATTAGAGAAATGGAAAACTATTTTTAAAAAAATATGAAGACATAGGAAATAGCATAGCTGGAGCACATGAGAAAATTACCGAGTGCAAAAAGCAGACCTGTCATGCAAAACAAATACAGAAAATTGCCAGGAATAAGCACCATCTAGACAGGCATGAAATATTAAAGGAATTAGATGCTTTGGGGAAAGAATTAGAAGAAAGTATGACTCAAGACCTCTGGACAACATTAAAAAAAAATGTTGAGATAAGCTGAAACTAAGAAGAAAGCAGTTCCATATTCTTCATGGTACTATCCATATACTTCAGCAAACAAAAGAAAATTATGAAAAACTTCCATAACTGGAAGAGGCTCAAGAAGTAGAAAAGAAAACAGAATAAACAAGAGGGAATTCAAATCTCCTCAGTAGGAAGTGACCTAAATATCTCTTCCTTAGTTTCCAAACTACATAGGCTAAGTATAAACACTGAATAATGATAACTTCTGCAAAACCAAGAATATGGATGATAAATTATCTTTTTCCCCAAAATGTCCAAAGAAACTCTCAATGAAATTTGTTGTATGGAGTTTTTTTAATTGAAATATTCTGTGATATTTTCGTGCATATTTTCATCATTGTTAAAATGATAAAATTGAAATTGATTTTCACAAGTTGAATTTTACAAGAAAGCATTTCTAGCATATATGTATATAGATACAGATAACATCAGTTTGGAATCTCCTTCTTCCTCCTTGGACACCACAACTTAATAAATAAATCCTCAGTAGTTGTCTAAGGTACAGAGAAGTTATGATTTGCATAGGCTTGCTTATGCACAAGAATATTTCATTTTATTGTGTTTTGCTTTAGTATGATTTGCAGATTTTTTAAAACAAATTGAAGAGGAAGATTCTGAGAAGATAGTGGAGAAGGTTGATAAAGTTCAAGCTGTCCAGATTTCCCCCACAAATAGAACAAATTTACTGCTCAGAGTAGACTAGATTGGTGAAAAATTAAGAAGTCTTGGAGCAGAACAGGGGTTTTCCTGGTACATCCCAAGAAGTTCTAAAGAAAGAACCCCCAAGCCAGGATTAACCAAGTGTGAACTGCAGACATCTCCAGGCTATCTATCTCTGCAGAAACACCAAGTGGGGACCCTTGGGGTTAGATAGATTTGGCTGGAGCCTCAACAGGAACTTTCACCTCCTAGACTGCATATGGAGTCAGATGTCTGAGTCTGAGAAGACTGAGGGAACCTCAGCTAATTAGAAATACCAGGTCCAGCTATACTGCAGAGATAGGGCCCTCCGTGGGAAGCAGCCATCACACTAAGAAGTGCAGAAGCAGTAGATCAGGAACTCTGCTGGCTGTGGGCACTTGTAGGAGGAGGGAACTTTTGGTCCAGCAGACTGGAGATTACAGGTGCTCACACTAATACTTTTTTTTTTAAATGAACTGGTCAAGAAGAAAGAACCCAACCATAGAAATTTACTATGGGAATAGGGAAGACTGGGGTTCATTTTCAGAGGAGTACACTGAAATAAAAAAAAAGCTTCTTCTATCCCAAAGAATGATGTTAAATAACTCCCTGTCCAGAAAGAATTTATAGGACTTGAAATCAAATCAGACATATTGAAGAAAAAAAATAATAAAAACCATCCAAGTAAAACAAGATTATTAAAAAATATCCAGGTAGAAAAGGAGTTACAGAGTTATAAAGACAAAGATAACTCTTTGAAAATTAAAATTGGACAAGGGAAAGACAGTGAAGTTAGAAGGAACCAAAAAATAACAAAAAAGAATATAAAGAATTTAAAAAATAGAACATAATGTGAAACATAAGTAAAACAACAGAAATAGAGAACAGATCAAGAAGAAAAAAATATAAGAATGATTGGGCTATCAAACTCCCAAGAAATTATCTTACAGATCTAGAAAAAATAGTAGCAAAGTTCATTTGGAAAAACAAAAGGTTAAGAATTTTAAGGGGATTAATGAAAAAAAAAGGCTGACTATGGTGGACTTGCTGTACCAGATCTAAAACTATATTATAAAGCAGCGGTCATCAAAACCATTTGGTACTGGCTAAGAAATAGAGTAGTCGATGAGTGGAATAGGATAGAATCACAAGACAAACTAGGCAATAACTATAGCAATTTGGTTTTTGATAAACCCAAAGACCCCAGCTTTTGGGATAAGTATTCACTATTTGACAAAAACTGCTGGGAAAACTGGAAACTAGTGTGGAAGAAATTGGGGCTTGACCCACATCTAACACCACATACCAAGATAAGATCTAAATGGGTTCATGATCTGGATATAAAGAGTGATACTATAAGTAAATTAGAGGAATGTAATATAGTTTACCTCTCAGACCTATGGAGATGGAATAAATTTATGTCCAAAGAAGAACTGGAACTCTTAATTGAAAACCAGATAGATAACTTTGACTATACTAAGTTAAAAAGTTTTTGTACAAACAAAATCAATGCAGACAAGATTAGGAGGGAAGTAATAAATTGGGAAATCATCTTTACATTCAAGGGTTCTGATAAAGGTCTCATCTCTAAAATATATAGAGAATTGTCTCATATTTATAAAAATTCAAGCCATTCTCCAATCAATAAATGGTCAAAGGATATGAACAGACAATTTTCAGAGGATGAAATTAAAACTATTTATAGTCATATGAAAAGGTGCTCCAAATCACTGTTGATCAGAGAAATGCAAATCAAGACAACCCTGAGGTACCACTTCACACCTGTCAGATTGGCTAAAATGACAGGAAAAGTTAATGATGAATGTTGGAGGAGTTGTGGGAGGGCTGGGACACTGATGCATTGTTGGTGGAGCTGTGAACGGATACAGCCATTCTGGAGAACAATTTGGAGCTATGCTCAAAAAGTTATCAATCTGTGCATACCCTTTGACCCAGCAGCATTTCTATTGGGCTTATATCCCAAAGAAATCATAAAGGAAGGAAAAGGCCCCACATGTGCAAGAATGTTTGTGGCAGCCCTTTTTGTAGTGGCTAGAAACTGGAAATTGAATAGATGCCCTTCAATTGGAGAATGGCTGAATAAATTATGGTATATGAATGTTATGGAATATTATTGTTCTGTAAGAAATGACCAGCAAGATGATTTCAGAGAGGCCTGGAGAGACTTACATGAACTGATGCTGAGTGAAATGAGCAGAACCAGGAGATCATTATACACGGCAACAACAGTACTATATGACGATCAATTCTGATGGACATGGCTCTCTTCAACAATGAAATGTTTCAAACCACCTCCAATTGTTCACTGAAGAAAGCCATAAACACCCAGAGAGAGGGATGCGAAATGTGGACCACAACATAACATTCTCATACTCCTTGATTGATGTTTGCTTACATTGTGTTTCCTTTATCTGATATATCGTTTGTGTAGATAAGATTTTTCTTGCACAACAATGATAAGTTTGGAAATATGGATACATATATTCGATTTGCCAATATTTTAACATAATTAATATGTAGTGGATATCCTGCCATCTAGGGGAGGGGTGGGGAGTTGGGGGGAAAAATTTGTAACGGAAAGCTATGTAAGGGTTATTGTTGAAGAATTACCCACACATATGTTATGCAAATAAAATAAAATTAATAAAAAAAAGAATGATTGGGCTATCTGAAAGCTGTGATAAAAAAAAAGAACCTTGACACAATATTTCAAGAAATAATTCAAGAAAATTGTCCTGGAGCGATAGAACATGAGGGGAAAGTAGAAATAGAAAAAATCTACCAATAACTCTCTCAAAATGATCTTTTGTGGAAAACACATAGGAATATAATTACCAAATTTCAAAATCCCCAAGTCAAAGAGAAAATTCTACAAAAAAACAAGGAAAAAAAAGCCCAATTCAAATATGCTGAAGCTACCATTCTTAAATTCTAATTGAATTGTGCAGGACTTAGCAGCCATTATAAAAGACCACAGGTTCTGGAATATAAACTGACAATATACTGGCAACCAAAAACAAAACAAAACAAAACAAAAAACTAGGCCTGTGGCTAAAAATATCATAACCAGCAAAATTATCCATAATATTAAATTTAAAAATGGACATTCAATGAATTTGCAGGATTTCAGGATTTTCTTTCAACCAAACCCAACTCAATACAAAATTTAACATCATATAAAAGTCAACATCAAAGCTCAGTTTCAAGGAACTTAATATGGACAACTTGTTTTTATTTATGGCATATGGAAATGTATACCATATGTTTAAGATTGACACCAGCAATTGGATAGCTCAAAAGAAAGATTGGGGTGAAGTAATAGCAAGGCAAGTTAAGGAGCAGATTTATAGTAGAAGAGTTAGTAGGGATAGGAAAGAAGAAATAAATCAGACTTAAAGATTCAATTAAGAGAGAAATCTACATTGTATGTCAGCCATACTGATGTTGTTTTGGATGCATGTTTTCATGTGGGTGGATGTGTGTGTGTGTGTGTGTGTGTGTGTGTGTGTGTGTGTGTGGATGTGTGTGTGGATGTGTCTGAGTATATATAGATATGTATGGATGTTGCTATAGATATATGTGTATGTGTGAATGTATATGTGTATATATAAAAATATATATGTGGGGAGTACTGATACATGTGTGTATGTATATATACATATATATGCATATATATGTATATAAAATATATCTATGTTTAACTATAGCCTGCTTGAGAGAGGTGAGGAGTATGAAAGGGGGAAAAAGAATAAAGTAAAAAAATTTCACAGCAGAGAACAAAAGAATAACCTATAAGGAAACAAAAAATGGACATTCATGAATATAATTTCTTCTACTATTATATATCCTTTCTTTGAACTAGTAATTTATTATTATATATTTTGAATTCTCCCTGATGTTCTGCTGAGTACTTGACAATGTTCTGAAATAAATAAAAAAAAAATTTTAATTTGTGGTAACCCTGCATCAAATTTAAAAAATTATGATTTATTATTATCATATCTTATGGTGATCTGTGATCTTTGATGTTACTATTGTAATTATTTGGGGGCACCACAAACTGTTGGAATCCAGCTCCAGTGAATACTGAGAGTGTGAATGAATACCTGAGGCAATGTGGAAGATATGTTTTGCAATCTCCCTTTATTAATCTGAGTGTCAGTGTTTATGTACCTTTTAGGCTAGTATAACAATATTACTAGCTACCTTCAGGTGACATCAAATACCTTCCAGGGTAAATGCATAATCCATACTTTGACATTTCAATATCCACTTTAACTATCAACACATAATTGTAAGTAACCTAATTGTGATCTTCATCAAAATCAACAGAATTGTAAATAGTTGTCATGTTTCATCAATGCCAAAGTACTTGTTGAAACAGAGTAGTAAATAGCAGAAATTATTATAATAATGTATTTTCTTCAACTGTGTCTTTAATTCATTGTTAAAGAGTAAAAAATATAGTTAAAATGGCTTGTTCTTGTTACATGCATTCTCCATCAAGATTGTCCTAAATTTATCAAGTATGTTTTTACAATTATTAGAGAGATGGTGAGCCAATACTTTGAATCAATCTTCCTAACAGAGAGTAAGTCTCAAGCAATACCTGGATTGGACTCTAGCGTTCATGGACTTAATACTGGCCCTCTACAACAAACCATGTCCATATAAAACACCAAATTTAATCCATAAATGTCATGTGTGCTCTGACTGCTCCACTACCTGGCTATTCCCCTATTTCTCAATACTGAAATTAGGCCAATTAAATAATCCTACAACGGCCTCTAAGCGTTCAAGTAAAAGGAAAAGTCAATTGATGCAGCAAACTTCATTATTGTATTATTTTAGGAAATTGCCGAACCATTGCAACCAAGGAAATAGAAAGCTGGAAAACAATCTGATAAAAGCCTCATTTCTCAAATATAAAAAGAATTAAGTCAAAAATTCTTTTCTTTTTTTTATTGAAGTTTATATTTTAAAACATATTGCTTTATGAATCATGTTGGGAAAGAAAATAACATGGGGAAAAAAACATGGGAGAGATTTAAAAAAAAAAGTGAACATAGCATGTACTGATTTACATTGTTTCCTTGGTTCTTTTTCTGGATGCAGATGGCATTTTCAGTCCAAAGTCTATTGCAACTGCTTTAATCACTAAAGCACTGAGAAGAACCAAGCCTTTCATAGTTGATCATTGCACATTCTTGCTGTTCTTGTGTACAACATATTGCTGGGTCTGCTTGTTTCACTCAGCATCAGTTCATGTAAAACTTTCCAGGCCTTTTTATAATCAGCTTGTTCATCATCATTTTTTTTTATTTTTTGCTTTTTGCTGAGGTTCTAAGTGACTTGCCCAGGGTCACACAGTTAGGAAGTATTAAGTGTTTGAACGCAGATTTGAACTCAGGTCCTCCTGACTTCAGGGCTGGTGCTCTATCCACTGCGCCATCTAGTTGCCCCTCATTCATCATTTTTTATTGAACAATAATATTCCATTACCTTCATGTATCATAGCTTGTTCAGCCATTCCCAAATCTACTCATTTTCCAATTTTTTGCTGTCACAAAAAAGCTGCTACAAACTTTTTTGCACATGTGGGACCTTTTCCCACCTTTATGATTTCCTTGGGATACAGACCTAGGAATGGCACTGCTGGGTCAAAGGGTATGCACTGCTTTATAGTCTTTTGAGCATAGTTTCAGATTGCACTCCAAAATGGTTGAATCATTTCACAGCTCCACCAACAATGTATTAATGTCCCAGTTTTCCCACATTCCCTCCAACATTCCTACCATCTTAGCCAATCTGAGAGGTATGAGATGATACCCCGAGAGTTGTTTTAATTTGCATTCCTTTAATCAATAGCGATTTAGAGCATTTTTTCATGTAACTATAAATGGCTTCAATTTCGTCATCTGAAAATTGTCTGTTCATATCCTTTGACCATTTATCAATTGGGGCTGAATCAAAATTTTAAGACTCCCCAACTGATACCACCTCATACCTATCAAATTGGCTAATGAGAGGAAAAAAAGGAAATGATAAATGTTGAAGAGGATGTGTGAAAATTGGGGTATTAATGCACTGTTGGTGGAGTTGTGAACTGATTCATCCATTTTGAAGAACAATTTAGAACTAGACCTAAAGAGCTATAAAACTGCGTATACCCTTTTATGCATCAACACAGTATTCCCAAGAATCTCCCATCCAAATACTAACCAGGCCTGACCCTGCTTAGCTTCAGAGATTAGACAAGATCAGGCTCATTCAGAGTGGTATGGTTGTACTATTAGGTATGTATCCTAAAGAGCTCATAAAAAAAGGAAAGGGGCCTTATATGTGCAAAAATATTTATGACAGTCCTTTCCATGGTGGCAAAATATTAAAAATTCACACAGCTGAACAAGCTGTGGTATATGAATACATATATATATAATTAATATGAATATAATGGAATACTATTGTGAAATAAGAAATGATGAACAGGAAGATTTCAGAAAAACCTGGAAAAAGTTATATGAACTGATGCAAAGCAGAACCAAGAAAACTTTGTACACAGTATCAGCAACATTATATGATGATCAATTATGAGTAACTTAATTCTTTTCAGTAACACAATGATTCAAGACAAATACAAAAGACTCACAAAAGAAAATGTTATCCACATCTAGATAAAGAACCGATGGACTCTGTATTTTTGCTTTATGGTTTCTAATTTTTTTTTCTTTTACTTCTTTCACAAATGTGAATAATATGGAAATACATTTTACATGCTGGCACATTTATGACATCAAATTTCCTATCATTTTAGGAAGAGGGGAGAAAAATTTAAAACTCAAAATATTGTAAAAATGAATGCTAAAATTGTCTTGATATGCAATTAAAGAAAAAAATAAAATACCATTAACAAAAAGAAACTGCTATAATCATCCCAAACAGGTGCCTGAGCAATTAGTAGCATTGAGACAAGGATTCCACCAGCAAAAAATTCACAACTAGCTGGAGGATCAAATGGTAACATTTTTAGCAATAAAGCATTTTTAAAACTGAAGATATGTACATTTTAAAAACACACTATTGCATACTTAATAGATTAACTATAGAACAAATATAACTTTTATATGCAGTGGGAAACTAAAAAATGTGTGTGACTTGCTTTATTGTGATATTTGCTTTATTACAATGGTCTGGAACCAAACCCACAGTATCTCCAAAGTATGCCTGCATATGACTATATTTTCTTTGATAGACTTCATAGAATGGAGTTTTCTTCCCCTTACTTGAACACAATGTAGTAGGGAAGTCTTCAGGAGCTGTCCAAGGTATAGAGAAGTGATGACATTCATGTAGCTAATGTTTAAGGGGATTTCTGACTTCAAGAACAGTAGTTGACCACAATTTCTGTACCATGTTTCTTCTATATATGAAGGAAAACATAAGAACAGATAATGGGTCAATTTCTAATTTAGAGAATAAGTTATTCATGCATAAATAAATGAAAATTAAGCAACAAAAAGAAAATTAGAATTTGCCAAACAGAAACTCCATGAGACATCAAGATATAAAAAAAAGAGGGGGACCTCTAACTGCATCAATGGGGCATCATACTGGAATACTTTCACCTTGGAGTCTTATCTATGAAAACCTTATTATTAATCATTGCTTCACAATAGCAAAGTAAACTCCCCACTGTATAATCTGTCCTTGCCTATAGTTGAGGGATAAATAGTTTTGCTTTCAATTAGAATTTGGGTGATTGATTTCTCAGGAAAGATCCAGGAATTTTCTGACTCCAAGGTCAGACCCTACCCTTGGTTTAATTTCACCCAGCTGAACAGTAGATTTTCTAAAATTAAATATTCATTGCCTATTTCTCTTTAATATCTCTTTTTAGGGACAAGAAACAAGAAGTTAATTCAGCTGGAACAATTCAGATGGGCAGGTACCAGACTGCATCTTTCTTCACAATTTCATTATCACTTATTTCCCAATTCTAATACATATATAGGCGAGTGGGTTAAAAGGGGAGAACATGGGACAACTGGAATAGCAGAAGCCAAAACTTCTAGCAGAGATAAACAAAAATACCACATATTTCCTATAATGACACAAAGTCAGGATGTAGAGCCAAGACCAATATCCACTTTATGTATCCCAATTTCTACTGGTCTTTCCCAACCAAGGACTTGTCTTACTCAAATGACAGTCTACTTCCTCTTACCAATATTTTATTACCACTATGATCTCTTTACAAAAATAAACTTTTCAAAAGCCCAAAACTTCTGAGTTGGTAAAAACCTCAGAAATAATCTAGTCCAATCTCTATTCAATTTCTTCTACAATATTGTTGACAATTTATCTATTTTAACTAGTAAACATTATGGTATGGTAAAATCTGCCTTTTGGAAATCATTACAATCATTATTCCTAACTTAGCCCTTCTAGGAAGCCAAGACAACATTCTTTTAAACATTCTCAGTTCTGTGAGTGCATATTCATAAGATATGAATTCCAGTCTCCTCATCAACCTCTTTACCTGCCTCTAAATATTTTTTAGTTTGTTAATAACCTTCCTAAAATGGTATCAAAAACTGAACATCCATGATGCTCCAGACAAGGAGGACTATCACTTTTTTATTCCAAGTTATGAGAAAACAGAGAAGGGATAATTATTAGATTATTAGGCAGAGACCCTGGGCCATTTGAGGCAGGGGTCGGGAATACAATTACTAGCTCTATTAACCTCCTTAGATCTCAGTTTCCTCATTATGTGAGTCTGTAATATGACTAAATAGCAGTCCTCATCTATAATAAGGAAATAGTTAAAACTTGCATCACAATAAGCATTTTGTAAACCTTGGGGAAAAGCATTTTATAGACCTTGGAATGTTAAAAGAAAATATTTGTAAGGAAAATAAAAGTTATGTAAGGGGGCTAAAACCTTGGAAAGCATTATTGTAAGCCTTAAAGTGCTAAAGAAGAATAAGCTCTAAATAGTATGATTACATCTTTTTGGCTGCTGTGTCATACTGTTGACTCATTTTGAATCTGCAATTAACTCAAACTCACCATTTGTACAGTTCTTATTTTTAAATCTAGGTATAAATTTTTGTTATTAATGCAATTAATTTTCATCTCATCAGATTCAACTCAATATTATAGCTAATCAAGTTATTTTCAGAACTAACTCTCTCATCCAGTGTGTTAGTTGTCCCTTCTAGCTTTGCCCCATCTACAAATTTCACAAGCTTATAATCTCTGAATTAATCCTTAATAAGAATGTTGAACAGCCCCTAAACTAAGGACAGATTCCTAAATCTCCTCAAAGTTGAAAACAAAGTTAAAACTTCTCAAAGTTGACACTGACCTATCAATGGCAACTCTGTGTCTGTGTGTCTGTCTAATCAATTCCAAATCATATAACTGCTATTCATCTGGTTCACAAAAAAAATAATGAAATCTCTGGCAAACTCTAGATACATTGGTTACAGAATTCTTCTGAGTTACACATCTAGTTTTAATGGATATGTCTCTGCCAAAAAATGGGATTAGCTTAATCTTGTTGAAACTATACTTGCTTTTAGGGATCATAGTTTCTTTTTTGTATACAAATAAACCATTCCTTTAATAATATACTGTAGAATTTTGCTGTTTGGCATTGGAAGCCTTTCATAGCCTAGCTTTCTCCTAGTTTTCTCATCCTCCCATAACCTACTCTCCAATACTTACTCTTTGATCCAATGGCATTGGTTTCCTGACTGTTTGACCAATAAGATACATCATCTCTTGGAATTCCTGGATTCCAGCTTCAGAAGGGAAAATGAAAGCTAGAAGATGGGAGCTTCTTTGTTATTTTTAATGGGTGTTCATCATAGAAAAGAGGTCAAACTTTGGACACAGAACGTAGGCTCATTCTTCTTCCAAAAATGACAAAGTGATCAGAAGTTAGATGGAACTTGATCATATCCCTTAGACTAATAATCTTTGAGGAAGCAGGTCAATATATTTCTATCCTGGTATCTCTTTCTCTGAAGAGAACAGAGTGGTCTCCATCCCTGACCTCTTGCTGCCCCTCCTAGCACAAATGCAAATCTGTCTTGGAGAAGACAGGAAGAAAATGCTAAAGATGTTTTTTCTGCCTCCCTTCAAGTCACAGAATGACAGGCCCTTCATCCCATGGGTATACCTCCCAAACCTGAGGCTTATACTCTCTCTACTGGTACATATATTTGTTTGCATGTTGCTTCCCCCATTAGATTGTAATCTCCTTAAGAGCAGGGATTATCTTTTGCTCTTTTTGAATCCCAAATTCTTAACATTTGGTCTGGCACATAGTAGGCATTTAATAAATGTTCACTGATTGATTGATTTTTAGGAATGCATTTCAAATTACTGGTCTCTAATTTGAAGATTTTATCTTTTTCTACTTTTTTGGAAATTCTGAACAACTGCCCATCTTTCATCGTGTGGCTGTTTTTCTCCTCAGACACAGTAGCTCAGTAATCACATTGGTCAATTTTTTCATCTCCCGCAAATTTAGTTTGACTAGAATGTTGACTTGAATTCAATGAGGGCATTTCACGTACCAAATAGCTTGGTACCATCTTTTTCTACTTTTTCCAATTCAAAATTATATCCTTTTAGAAAATAAAATAGATATAAATCCTATTCTAACAAGTCTCATGGATACCAATAAAATCAAATTTGCCTTCTTCCTTTAGAATTTTTATTTTTCATTTGTTGTCCATAATATGTATATTTATCTACAGCCAAAAGCCAGGCTATGGCTTTTATTTCTGGTTCTCCTCTCAAATATTGTTTCTTATGAATTAATGGTCTCTTCTGCTATTTTTCTTCTTCTACTATACCCATGACTATTTATGGTATTTAGTTTGGAAGTTATAAGTAGGCAATTTTCTCCTTTTCCCTTCTTTTTTAGTTTAAAGCTGTCTTAATTACATTTGCAAAGTTCTAAAAAAAATCTATTTGCTGGCCCACTTTAGTGGCCCATCATTTTGGGCTGTAATTCACAAATCCAAACAATTCTCAATGACCATGTTCTTAGTTAGTCTTTCATTACCTTTCTGTCTTTCTCTTCTGAAATTCTTGCCTTTAATTAGCAAGAGTAATGAAAACATTATCTATGAACCCTAAGAGCTTGACTTTTTTGCCTAGGATTTCATAATTTTCAGCAATGCTCTCAGGGTTCCAACTGACAAGTATCATTTGTCCTCACATGAGTCAGGTGTAACAAGTCTTAGGAATCTCTCTATCATAAATATATGTCCTGGAAAGACAGTAGAAAAACAGTTTTCTACTATTTATTTTAGATTGTATCAATTTATTCTTCAATAGAGAGTAATTAAACATCTTACTTATCTCTTCTTCCTTTGACTATAAGGTCAAATAACTTGTCTTATGATGGCACATGTGAATGTACATCATTTCTCTTAGTAGTTACTAAAATCTGTTTCCTCCTGAAATAATACATCTCCTTTCCCTTACCCCACCCCCAGGAGAAACTCCATACTTATTACTTAGCACCAAATATAAATATCTGGTCATCTTTCTCCCTATCCTTTTCTGAATCAAGCCAACCTCCTTACATAGATGAGAATTCTCCTCTGTCTGTTAATAACTTTTTTTTTCCTTTGCTTTTTCCTTGAAGTTCTTCCATTCTTTCAAGGGCTTCATTCACTCTGTTAAGCTGAAGAACAGAGATGCATTTTTCCAATATCTACTCTAGAACTAACAACAATTTATTCTTTATTCATCCACAGCAGCTATTTAATACAAGCAAGAAGTTCCACATTTTTGGTTACAATCTGGAATAACACAATATCAAAAGAAATAAAATATCAAATATCCCAAATCAACTGAAAGACGTGGTGGGTTTGTCCCCACTAAAGAAAGGAGGAAAATGTACCTACCTCCCTTCTTTGACAGAACAAGGAACTATGGATATAGAAAATTTCAAATACAGAAACATATACATATTTTATGTCTGGCTTGGTTAATATATTGATTACTTTTGCTGAATGAACTACCTTTATCTCTTTTTTATTCATGGTTATAAGTATGGATGCATTTTTTTAAATCCTTTAGTTTATATAGAAATTTCAAAAAATAAAATTTCTCCACCCTATAAATCCTTCCAGATTTTTCTTTAGGAAAGTTACAATACAAGCTCAGGCCTTGCTCTCAGGGAAGCAGCTTAAAGCAGTCTTCCTATTTCAAAGCCAAGAATCACAGAGAGAGAACAGAGGGATGGGGATAGGAGGAAGAATATCCAGCAGGCATTTTGAATGGAGACTAAGACTAACATATCAAGGCCATTTGAATTCTCTGTACTTATTGTCTCTGACTATCTATCTGACTTTTCAAATCTCTGAGAAGAGGTGGTGGGTAAGACAAATTAAAGTTGAGATCTGTCAAAAATCAGTTTAGTATCACTTTCCATACACATCCCATTTCCTCCTATCCATTAGACATTTATAGTAAGATTTCTCTTTTCTCTATGTTTAAAAGTCATGATTTTTGTAATACCTAAAAAGCTATCTCACACTTGACATAGAATTATGGCAAGTTCTAACAGTGTTTTATATGTATATGTCCTTAATTGTGAACCTGGAGCTGGGAGGGTTAGGAGAAAGAATACAAGAGAAATAGAACCAGTGAATGGTGTGTGGTACATAAGAATAAAGAGACAGAGAGGACAAAACTTCCCCATCTGAAAAGTCAGAATTCTTTTCCCCAGCCCCTGACTAGTTCTTGAGCAAAATAAATAAATAAAACAAAATTAAATTTAAAAATTGAGAAATAATCATGATTTTTATTTAGTGATTTATTTTGATAAACACCCCTCCCATCAAAAAATAAATTCTGGGCATTTCCACCCTCAGGCTAAAATAAGATAGAGCACAATTTGCGGTCTGGGACAAATATGGGGTGTTGATACATTTCCTGATTCACTCCTCCCCACCCACATATGCATGAAAATCATGACTAAGGAAAAGGAACTAGGTGGGAGGAAAAACGTGTGGCTACAGCTGGCCAGAAATCCCCAGATTCCAAAAGTGGGGGGCAGAAGGGAGTGAGAACCTCTTCCTTTAGTTTTTGCCTTCTACCTAAACACTGCTATAACATTTAGGACATTCAGCAATTTTTACAATTCTGTCAATTGTGAAACAGCTCTTTTTTTTTTATTAAAGCTTTTTATTTGCAAAATATATGTATGGGTAATTTTTCAACATTGGCCCTTACAAAGCTTTGTTACAAATTTTTCCCCCCTAGTCCTCACCCCTCCCCTAGATGGCAGGATATCCACTGCATGTTAATTATGTTAAAATACTTGACAAATCAAATATGTGTATACATATTTTTACAGTTATCTTGCTGTACAAGAAAAGTCGGATCTACAAGAAAAAAAAAATCTGAGAAGGGAAACACAATGCAAGCAAACATCAATAGAGAGCATGAAAATGTTATGTTGTGGTCTACATTTCACATCCCTCTCTCTGGGTGTATATGGCTTTCTTCACTGAACAATTGGAACTGGTTTGAAGCATTTCATTGTTGAAGAGAGCTGTGTCCATCACAACTGATCATTGTATAGTCTTGTTGTTGCTTTGTATAATGATCTCCTGGTTCTGCTCATTTCACTCAGCATCAGTTCATGCAAGAGACAGCTTTTTTTTTTTTTTAACAACTTGGAGATAGAGAAATCTTAGGAGAAATGCCTAATGCAGGAGAGGAAATGGTGCATGTATAAAAACAGCCCCAGCAAGCAACAGCTAGCACCCTAAAGAGAGAGATAGGCAGGTGTCATTTTTATTTCTTCAAGGTCTTTACAGTATACCCTTGATGACTTAAAAGGCAGGGGGCAGGAAGACTTCTTGATTGGGAATGTTGCACTACTTGACATTTAAATTAGGGCCACTCATTGTAAGCGACTGAAATGAGGTATCCCTGAGTTAAAAGAATTTTACAATGAGGCAACCTGATGAGTTTCTGCTCTCCTTTCTCCAAAAAAATTGCCTCTCCATACAAATGGTGATATGAAAATCCAAGTATCCTCAATTAGGAGAGGAAAACACATATTTCAAAAGGGTTTTATTGAAAGATATATGTTTTTGGAAACTGAATGGATGCCCATCAATTGGAGAGTGGCTGAATAAATTATGGTATATGAATATTATGGAATATTGTTGCTCTGTGAGAAATGACCAGTAGGATGATTTCAGAGAGGCCTGGAGAGACTTGCATGAACTGATGATGAGTGAAACGAGCAGAACCAGGAGAACATTATAGACAGCAACAACAATACTATATGAGGATCAGTTCTAAGGGACATGACACTCTTCAACAATGAAATGCTTCAAACCACCTCCAATTGTTCAATGAAGAAAGCCATGTACACCCAGAGAAAGGGATGTGAAATGTGGACCACAACATAACATTTCCATGCTCTCTATTGATGTTTGCTTGCATTGTATTTCCTTTATCGGATTATTCTTTCTTGTAGATACGATTTCTCCTGCACAAAAAATGATGCAATAACTATACATATATTCGATTTCTTAAGTATTCTAACATAATTACCATGTAGTGGATATCCTGCCATCTAGGGGAGGGGTGGGGATAGGGGGGAAAAATTTGTGGCAGAAAGCTTTGTAAGGGTTAATGTTTAGGAATTACGCATGCATATGTTTTGCAAATAAAAAGTATTAATATATAAAAAAAGAAAAGAAAAATATAACCACCAACTGGCTCTTAATGAAAATTACAGAACAATAGATTCAATAAAAGTAGAATTTAGGCTTCTAGCTAGAGGCAAAAGGAAAAAAAAAAGAAAGATATATGTTTTTTACAACTCTCTGGCAACAGAAGTGGAAAGCTGTAGGCTTCCAAATCTGCATCTAAATTGGAGTACTGGTATGATGGTTTCCCAGATTGGGGGTGGGGGTGGATGGTGGGTGGTGACAACTCCAAAGATGCTTCCTATCCTTCCCTTATTTCTGATGTGCATTAGAGACACTCTTCTTTTTGGAGGTTCCAGGATGCCAAAAGGCAAGATGTTATCTACCAAATCTGCTTCAGATCTAAGTTTTGAGATCTCTGCATACAGCAATTAGCTGGGGGAAAATAAGGCTATGAGAATAATTTAATTGAAGACGGCAAATGAGTTTGTTAAGAAAGGATTTATCTGGGCTGCAAGGTATTATACTTATGTACATAATAAAAAGAAAAGTGATATACAACTATAAAAACCAGGAATTATGGGAAACATTACAGCAAATAGGTCTTGTTGGCCTTGAGACAGTGCCCTAACAAAGGATCTAAATGAATGTAATCAGAAATTAGAAAGAGCCAGTGATGGCTTGGGGCACTCTTCTGGCCAAGGCATTAGAGAGGAAACATTTTAAGCACAACAGGAATTTGCTCCTATAAGGAAAATGATAGATGAGCACACTGGGTCACTGAGGGGATATGGCCTAAGAAATATTACTTTTGATTTAGGAATTTTTGGCGGAGGTCGGGGAGCAGTCAGTAATTCCTCAGTCAGATTATTTTTCAGCCCTACCCTTTTTTTTTTTTTACTCTATCCACATTATTTGTGAATTAGCCTTCCCCTTCTTGTAAATAAACCCTTCTTCTGATAAGTAAGTCTTAGTTGCAAAGAAGTCGTGGGAGAGCTGCTGAATGTAGACATTCAGTGGTAACAGTGGAAACAAAGGGAAATGCCTAAGAACATAGAATAATAGTTTAATTCAATGCTGGTAAAAAAAAAATTAACCTTTGTACTGAAAAAGTCATGGAGTAATGAAGCTTCTGGTTTCATATGGAATGCTAGGATAGAATGGGTGCTACCATGATGATGAAGAGGCAGCGGTCTTCTATGAGCACCTGCCATCAGAAGAACACTTTGCAAAAGGCTCAAAAACCAAAAAGATAAAGCTCTTTTCTATTAAAGAGAGGAAGGAGGGAATCAATGGGGTCACTTGATCCCAATCACCTTAGGAATGAAAAAACAATAGCATATATTGTACATTTACTTATTCATTCAGCAAATATGTTTTACTTATCTGCATATTTACTTATCTTTGTACCTTTTATAATCTCTCAGTAGAATGCATAATAAGGGTAGAATGGGGGAGGGGGGAAGGGAGGAATGCCACAGTCCTTAAAGCATGCACAGAAACCCTGCCTGGTTTCACTCCAAGAACCACATATTGATTAAACTTGTTTCCAGCCATACTTGACTACAGAACCCAAAGAAGTGATGACTGTCTCTGTCTACTTGTCTCCCCCTCCCTTGCAGCTTTTGTCTCTGTCTCTGTCTCTATTTCTCTCCATCTGTCTCTCTGTCTCTCTTTTCCTCTCTCTTTCTTTTTCTGTCTTTTTCTGTCTCTGTCTGCCTGTCTGTCTCTTTTTCTACCTCTATCTGTCTCTCTGCCTGTCTCTGTCTCTGTCTGTCTGTCTCTCTGACTATCTCTGTCTCTCTTTTCCTCTTTCTCTTTCTGTCTCTATCTTTCTGTCTCTGTCTCCCTCTGTCTCCCTCTGTCTCTCTCCTTCCCTTCCTTCCCTCCCTCCTTCCTTCCTTCCTTCCCTCTTTCCTTCCTTCCTTCCCTCTTTCCTTCCCTCCCTTCTTCCTTCCCTCCCTTCTTCCTTCCTCCCTCCCCCTCTCCTTCTCTCTCTCTCTCTCTCTCTCTCTCTCTCTCTCTCTCTGTTTCTATCTCTCTGTAACTGTCTCTGTAACTCTGTCTCTCTGTCTCTGTCTGTCTGTCTGTCTCTCTCTTTCTCTGTCTCTTTCTCTCTGTCACACACACACAGCCTAGTAGTGAGATGGTTGCTTTCCGATTTAGCCAAAGGTGGCCACAAATGTGCTTCCTTGGTTAGGTGGCCAAGCAACAACCTCAAAGGGGACATGTCCAGGAATTGAGCTTATGACTTTAGAAGATCCATAAGAACTCAGATCCCATATGCTATCTGAAATGAATGGCACCATAGCAGTAACCACAGAGCTATAGAGGCCAATAGCAGTGGAAGTATCTACAACAGATGGAGAAAGACAGCTAATCTCAAAGAAAAAAAAAAAGCTAGAGACCAGACGGATTTATAAATAATTTCTATCAAACATGCAAAGCATATTAATTCTTATATTACATAAACTGTTGGCAAAAATCGGAAAAGAAGGCATCCTAGCAAATTCTATGATACAAATATAGTCTTGATTCCTAAACCAGAGTTCAAAATAGAAAAAGAAAACTATATCTTAATGACCCTCATGAACAAGAATGTAAAAATTTTAAATAAAATATTAGCAAATAAACTACAGCAACATATCACAAAAATAATACAGAATGACCATGTTGGACTTATACTAGGAATGCAGAATTGATTCAATAATGAGAAAACTATGACCATATTAGACTATTTTAATAAGATTAATAAAAATCATAATATATCAACATACAGAAAAGGCTTCTGACAAAATATAATACTCATTTCTGTTTTGAAAAAAAATTAGAAAACATAACAATAATTGAATCTTTCCTTAATATGGTAAGTATTTCTTTAAAACCAAGACCTAGCCTTACATAAAAAAGAAGCCTTTCCAATAAGGTTTGGAGGTAAAGCAAGGATTATCACCACCACTATATGACATAGTATTAGAAATGTAGCTATAGTAATAAGAAATGAAATATGAACCCAAGAAATAAACATAGACAGCTTTCTGCAAATGGCATGATGATTTACTAGAGAGCTCTAAAGAATCAACTAAAAATCAATAAAATTAACTTGAGAAAAATGGCAGGATATAAAATAAATCCACACAAATCATTAGCATTTCTATGTATTAGACACACAACCTAGAAGGAAGATATTAAAGAGAGAAATTCTAACTACAAAATGAATAAATTTCTTGGAGTCTACCTGTCAAGATATACACAGGGACCATATGAGTACAACTTCAAAACAGAAATTAAAAAGATCTAAATAATTAGAGAAATATTACTTGCTCATGGTTGAACCAAACCAATATCATAAAACAATACTACCTAAACTGATTTACTTATAGAGCAATATATCAATTAAACTACTAAAGGATCACTTTATAGAAAGAGAAAAAATAATTAAGAAATTCATCTAGAGAACCAAAAGGTCAATAATCTCAACAAAAACAATTTTTTAAAAAGTGAGAAGGAAGGGGACTTAAAATATACTACAACCAAGCAGTAATCACTATAACAATTTGGTACTGGTTAAAAAATAGAGGTCCAGGAGTGGTAACAGATTACAGATTACATATACAACCCAGACAGGCAAATGAGCACAGCAGCCAAATGCTCAATAAACTAAAAAAAAAAAAAAACAAAAACAGATTACTGGGGTAAAGACTAAATATTCTTCCCCCCTCCTCCCACCCCACCCCAAAATGCTGAAAAAACTGGAAAGCAATCTAGAAAAATTTGCAACTATGAAGTATATTTCAGATATAAGTACAGAGAAAGAATTCACAATCAAACAAGGAATTTAAAAAGATCCAAAAAAATTAGAATAATTTTTTTTTGTACAAACAAGACCAATACAACTAATATTAGAAATGAAAGAGTTAAATAGAGAGAAAATTTTGCAGCAAGTTTCTCAGATGAAGAACTCATTTCCAACATATATATATGTACATACATACATACATGTACATATATATATATATAAAATATGGAACTGATTCAAATGCATAGTTTCAAATTGCTTTGCAGAATTGCCAGTTCAATTCACAGCTATCTCAACAGCATCTCAATGTGATAGTTTTCCTGTAGCCTCTCCAACATTTATCATTTTCCTTTTTTGACAGATTTGCCAACTGATTATTTGAAGTGGAATCCTAAAGTTTGCTTTAATTTTAATTTTTCTAGTTATCAATGATTTGGAGAGTTAGTCATGTTGCTCTTGTTAGCTTAGATTTCTTTCCTTGAGCATTGCCCCCTTCCAAAAATAGAACAAAAATTAATTGGAAACTAAATAATCTAATCCTAAAGAATGAATGAGTGAAACAACAAATCATAGACACAATCAATAACTTCATCCAAAAGAATGACAATAATGAGAGGATAACAAAATTTGTGGAATGCAGCCAAAGCAGTTATTAGGGGAAATTTTATATCTCTAGATGCTGACTTGCATAAAACAGAGAAAAAGAAGATCAATGAATTGGGCTTATAACTAAAAAAGCTAGAAAAAGAACAAATTAAAAACCCTCAGTTAAATGCCAAATTTGAAATTCTAAAGATAAAAGGGGAGATTAATAAAAATAAAAGTAAGAAAACTATTGAATTAATAAATAAAACTAAAAGTTGGTTTTATGAAAAAACCCAACAAAATAGATAAACCTTTAGTTAATTTGATTTAAAAAAGGAAATTAGAAAATCAAATTGTTAGTCTTAAAAATGAAAAGGAAGAATTTTCCACCAATGAAGAGGAAATTAGAGCAATAATAGCTGTTATTTTGCCAACTATATGTCAATAAATGTTATAATCTAAGTAAAATGAAGGAATATCTACAAAAATATAGATTGCTCAGGTTAACAGAAGAGAAAATAAATTATTTAAATAGTCCCATTTTAGAAAAAGAAATAGAACAAGCTATTAATCAACTCCCAAAGAAAAAAATCTCCAGGGCCAGATGAATTTATGTGTGAATTCTACCAAACATTTAAAGAACAATTAAGTCCAATATCATATAAACTATTTGAAAAAATAGGGAAAGGACTCTTACCAAATTTATAGAACTACATTTACAAAACTGTACATACCATTAAGGGATCAAAAAAAGAGGAAATGGATCCATATGCACAAAAATTATTTATAGCTACTTTTTGTAGTACCAAAGAACTGAAATCTAAGAGGGTGCTTCTCATTCATAGAATAGTCAACTAAATTATAGTGTGGGAATAATGGGAATATAGTGGGAATATTTAGTAAAAGAAAAGGAAAAGGAAGGGAAGAGCACAGAGGAAGGGAAAAGAGAAAAAAAGAAAAAGAAAAGAGAGGAAAAGAAGAGAAATAAAAGATAGGAAAGTTTAGTTGCACAGACATTAGGAAGATTTGTATGAACCAACGAAGAGTGAAATAAGCAGAGCCAGAAGAGCGATTTATATAAAGGCATTGTCAAAAAGAACACATTTGAAAGATATAAGATCTCTTACCAACCCAATGATTCCAGAACATCATTGATAAAGAATGTTATCAACCTCCTAACAGAGAGGTAATGAATTCAAAATGTAGATTGGGACAACTTTTTTTGGACATAGGGATTCAGTTTGCTTGACTAGGCAAATTTGTTTCAAGGGTTTTGTTTGTTTGTTTTTCCTTTTTCCCCCTAACAGTGGAGACAGGGAGATGGAAGGGAGAAAATATAAAAACTTGTTAATTTAAAACAAAAAAATTCAAAGACAATTAATACTGCCACAAGGCAGATTTAGGGAGTATGACAATTCAAGAAAAAGAAAAGTGTGGGCTATTGATTTGAGAAGTACAGATCCTGGAAGACTAAATGAGTGACCCATCTAATAAAGAGCCACATAAAAGAACTTTTTGAGAATACCAAAAAGGGAAAAAAAAAATTACTTTCTGGGTCAAAAGTTGGGAGGTAGCCCTTTATCATACATGTTCCCTACAAGGGTACATACAACTATTGTACTTCAAATTTAAGCCCACCCTCCCTGATACTTATGCAAGATTGACGCCAGTTTGGAGGATTTTATACCACGTGTTTCTGCCATACCATATCTGTAAAAATTTTATCTAAACTAATTGAGACAACTGGCTGACTACAGTGCTGCCTCAGGAACTTTAAGGCTAGCCATGTAATCACTCAGGGTTACTTGCCTCTAAAATGCAGAGTAGCAATTAGCTGTCTTTGGAGACCTGCAAGTTCTAGATGAGAAAATGTGCCAAGAAGGAATGCTAAAAATATGTTATTCTCCCCCCCCATTTAATAGTATTTTATTTTTCCTAATTACATGTAAATAAAGTTTTCAATATTTACTTTTATTTCCTCCCTCCCTCCCTTACCTCTCCCCTCCTCAAGATAGCAAGCAATTTGATATATTTTTAAAATGTACAATGATACTAAGCATATTTCCACATTAGTCATATTGTGAAAGAAGAATCATAACAAAAGAAAAAACCATGAGAAAGAAAAAAACAAAAAAAAAAGAGAAAATAATAAGATCTCATTTCAGACTTTGTAGTTCTTTCTCTGGCTGTGGATAACATTTTCCAACATGAGTCTTTTGGAATATCTAAGATCATTGTATTGATGAGAAGAGCAAAATCTATCAAAGCTGATCATTGTACAATATTGCTGTTACTATGTACACTGTTCTGGTTCTGCTCATTTTATTCAGCTTCAGTTTATATAAGTCTTTCCAGGTTTTTCTGAAATCTACCTGCTCATCATTTCTTATACAACAATAGTATTCCAACTAGTGTGGAAGAAGTTAAGGCTGGACCCACACCTAACACCGCACACCAAGATAAGATCTAAATGGGTTCATGATCTAGATATAAAGAGTGATATTATAACCAAATTAGAGGAACATAGGATAGTTTACCTCTTAGACCTGTGGAAATGGAATAAATTTATGTCCAAAGAAGATCTGGAACTCTTAATTGAACACCAGATAGATAATTTTGATTATATTAAGTTAAAAAGTTTCTGTACAAACAAAACTAATGCAGACAAGATTAGGAGGGAAGCATCAAATTGGGAAATCATCTTTACATTTAAGGGTTCTGATAAAGGTCTCATCTCTAAGATATATAGAGAATTGTCTCATATTTATAAGAATTCAAGCCATTCTCCAATTGATAAATGGTCAAAGGATATGAACAGACAATTTTCAGATGATGAAATTAAAACTATTTCTAGTCATATGAAAAGGTGCTCCAAATCACTATTGATCAGAGAAATGCAAATTAAGACAACCCTGAGGTACCACTACATACCTGTCAGATTGGCTAAAATGACAGGAAAAGATAACAATGAATGTTGGAGGGGATGTGGGAAGACTGGGACACTGATGCATTGTTGGTGGAGCTGTGAACAGATCCAACCATTCTGGAGAGCAATTTGGAGCTATGCTGAAAAAGTTATCAAACTATGCATACCCTTTGACCCAGCAGTGTTTCTATTGGGCCTATATCCCAAAGAAATCATAAAAGAAGGAAAAGGCCCCACATTTGCAAAAATGTTTGTGGCAGCCCTTTTTGTAGTGGCAAGAAACTGGAAACTGAATGGATGCCCATCAATTGGAGAGTGGCTGAATAAATTATGGTATATGAATGTTATGGAATATTATTGCTCTGTGAGAAACGACCAGCAGGACGATTTCAGAGAGGCCTGGAGAGACTTGCATGAACTAATGCTCAGTGAAATGAGCAGAACCAGGAGATCATTATACACGACAACAACAATACTATATGAGGATCAGTTCTAAGGGACATGACTCTCTTCAACAATGAAATGCTTCAAACCAATTCCAATTGTTCAGTGAAGAAAGCCATATACACCCAGAGAGAGGGATGTGAAATGTGGACCACAACATAACATTTTCATTTTCTCTATTGAGGTTTGCTTGCATTGTATTTCCTTTATCGGATTATTCTTTCTTGTAGATACAATTTCTCCTACACAAAAAATGTTATGTGGCAATAACTATACATATATTCGATTTCTTAAGTATTCTAATATAATTATCATGTAGTGGATATCCTGCCATTTAGGGGAGGGGTGGGGATAGAGGGGAAAAATTTGTAACAGAAAGCTTTGTAAGGGTTAATATTTAGGAATTGCCCATACATATGTTTTGCAAATAAAAAGTATTAATAAAAAACAAACAAAAAAAACAATAGTATTCCATCACAACTTATGATATACCACAACATGTTCAGCTATTCTCCAGCTGATAAATGGTCAAAGAATATGAAAAACATAAGTTCTTAAGGACATTCATATTAATTTTGTCTTTGTATGTCCAGGACCTAGTACAGTAAGCTTGTACATGGTAGCTTGTTAAATATCAGCTAGGTAAAATACAGTACATTTTGTACCAAGAAAAAAAGAAAAGAAAAGGGGGGAAAATAAATCAAAGTTGCTTCAAATGAGTTGGAGAATAGACATTTGAGGAATAAAAACACTGATGTCCTTAGGAAGCCAATTTTGCCAAGCTCTGTGTGAGTAGAGAGAAATCAAGTCAGTAGAACCATGAACTGTGTAAGAATGAAATATAGTTGCTGGGATCAAAGATGAAGTTGATAGTAGTTTTTTCTACTTTACACTGTCTTTTTCACTTTCCATTGCCCACTCCTATCCCACTCTTCTTTCCCTTAGGTTTTTCTTTCCCTTTGTATCCCTTGAAAATCTGAATATTTCCCCCTTAGTTTTTTATTGTCTCCTTTCATCTTGTCTTCTTCTTTTCTTCTCACTTCCCTGGGTGTCTTTTTCTCTCTTGATTAGCCACAATTCAGTTCAAATAGGAAATTGAACTATGCTTTTATGTGTTATATCTATATGATTAAGTTTTATGTTACTTCTCCTAAATATTTTTAAGTAGATGATTTCATTTATTTAACACCTAACAGGGGTGTAGAGCACATAGAGAAACCATTCAGCTGAACCCACTGAGATTGGTGTCATATACAACTCCCTGTCCTAATGCAATTTTTAGACAAGGCACATCTGAGGAAGCCTGGTCTCTAAATTGAAGGATTAAACCTCGTTCTCATACTCACTGGCTCACTAACAAATCAAGGCAGAGCTGCTGGTCTGTCCTGTTCTGACACTAACTACACTGCTGGCCCTGCCTGTGATCTTGGAGTGGGAAAATGAACCATTCTAGTTTTCCTTAGATTTCCTGAAGACTGATGGGTCTCATCTTGGATCTTTGTGGAAGTAGTTGTAGGGGAAGCTGGGTTGCAGTGTTTCCTCTTCTTCTGCCATCTTTGCTAATCTTATGAGGCCTTCCAGGTGAGTACATACTTGACATAGGGAGACACAATGGGGTCATCCTAATGTTGGAATAGAGACTGACTACTCTTCCCCACGCCTCACCAGGATAATTATGTCACTGCCCAAAGCTACTGCTCAGAGAGAACCAGCTAGAACCTGCAGGGGAAGGGGAGGAAAGGGAAGAATAAGCCTTTATATAGTGTCTACTCTATTCTAGGCACTATGGTCAGTGCTTTTTTACAATATTGTTTCTTTTGATCCTCATAACCGCCGTGAGAGGTAGGTTTTGTTGTAATTCCCATTTTATGGTTGAGGAAAATAGGGCAACCATAGGTTAAGTGACTTCCTCAGGCTCACAGGGCTAATATGTAAATCCACATTTGAACACAGGTCTTACTGATTTCAGGTTTAGCACTCTATCTACTGTACTATCAGGTGCCTTGCAGGCATTCACTAATTAAAGGTACATTCAAAGTCTATCACATACTAAAACACTACATCCCTTTGCAATGAGTCACCACATGATCGAAAGCAGCCCCAACATGACCAATCAGAAGCATCCAAAGACTATTTGTACATACTCTGTAACACAGGAAGAGCAAATCTAAGCATATTCCAAACTCTTGCTATAGGTTCACATATCTACATTGTAATTGTCAGAATTCCCTTATCTCTTTTCTAAATAAAGAGCTATATTCTTTGGTAAAGCAAGTTAAACCACCAAAGTTAAAAGTTTCCTTCTACATCCAATAGGAACATAGATATAAGGGAGATTCAAACAAAGCACTGGAAATAAATAGGCAGTAAAATTAGAATTGTTCCTCAGTGAAAAAGTCCAATTGTATAGAAAACCTTCAGCACTTTTTCTTAGAAAAGCAAGTTTTCTTAAGGTAATTGGACTTTTTTGGGGGGGTGGGGTGGGCCTGGGTTAGAAAACCCTGAATCTCAACTCCTCCTGGCCTTGGGGAAACTCCTAAAATGATCCCCACCTCAATCTCAATCCTTCCCCACTCTTCAACTTGGCTTCGGGAAACTTCCCAAATAATTCCCACCTTCAATTCATTCGGAGGTCTTGGCCTGGGAAATAATTACCACCCACTATTGACCTTGAAATTGGTCCCTCAAGTCATCAGGAGATCTCTCCCTAGCCCGGGCCATAGAAAGCTAAATAAAATTGAATTTTATTTGCTGTCTTTCTAACCAGGATCCTACCCCACTGAGAAAACAAACCCATTTTTGCCAAAACCTCACTTGGAGATTGGGATTGCGAATTCTTTCACAAAACCTGTGACACCTGCCTGGGGACCCCCAAACACTATTAGGGTATCTCACCCCTCAACAAGGGTACCTTGCACTTTGAGTTAGGGTCAACATTTTCTTAGCATAGAGAAACAAATAGAGGATTATATGAGATTCATCCTTTTCTTAGGTTGTACAAATAATCAACCATTTATTAACCAATGATCATTTATTAAATCTATAAACATTTATTAAGTGCCAAACAACACTGTGCTTAGTGCTGGGAATAAAAAAAACAATCAAGGAGTTTACCATCTAATGGTAGAAGACAATACAGAAAAAGAAATGTAAATAGGGGATAGGAGAGTTGGTGGCTGGGGATAGTACCTGAAGTAGGGCATGGTTGAGAAGTCAGTCAGAGAGGACCCAAGGTAGTAGAGCCAAGTGAGAAATGAAGAGACACACACAGCTAGCAGTTTCAGACTCAATTCCAGAGCATAATCAATAGCAATGATTTGTAATATGCTTCTTTTTAATAGTGAAAAATAAGGATTATATATGCAATAGTGGCAACCTTGATTTCCGTTCCCCAGAGGCCAGGTATATTCCATTTCTCTCCTCCCCTGCGGCTCTCTTAGACATTTGAAGGGACCTTTCGGTGTTAAGTCTCTCTATTAGTTTCAGCCCTCACAGATGAAGTTCCCCCAATTTTATGTGTCCTTTGCACTCCAGTTCCACTCAGCCACTTAACAGATTAGCTTTTATAAAGGAATATTTCCTTCAAAGGTATAGTAAAAAGAAAAATGAATTCTCCCAATACCTCAGGGACATAATCTCTTTATATCACCTTAGTCTCTATGAAAGGTAGAGAGAGTTAGGTTCATAGTTTAGCTCAATTCCTATATATTATGGTCCCACCAAGTTCCAAGTCCAAAGGCCCTTGGGCTTGAATCCCGGTACCCAAGCTTCTCAGGGCCTCTTTGCTGAAGTGACAGCAGTATCTAGCCAGAAATCCAGCCTCCGAGGTTGCCACATTAAGCTCCTGGATCCGAGGACTTCACTGGCTGCACTTCTAACTGAAAAGGACAAACAAAACAGAAAAAAATCCCTAATCAATTGCTCAAACCCACAGGAATTAAGGAGGTAAATCTCCCCAACCAACTTGGTTCATGGGTCCTACAGTGAGTGAATAGAATAATTATCCTTTGGATAATGTTGGAATGGGACAGAATGGGTGAAGTTTTCTCAAGTCTGAGTCTCGGTCTAAGTCATGATCCCCATTCCCAGAGCTCTTTAGAGCAGGAAGATCAAGCCTTGAGCCCCAGGTTGCAGGAAGTCACAGGATCTCAAGGCCTAGAGGTCTCTAAAGGTCAGACCCTACATCAGTGACAGGAAGTGATGTGACCCACAGGAAGCAGACAACATTGGTGACCATTGGTCAATGACGGTTACTTCCTTTTAATCTATTTAACCAGTTACTACTTCCTGTTGGTCAGGTCAACAAGCACATGTTGGGAGCTGAGATGTCTCTCAGGTGTGCTGGGCCTCTCCCTGCAGGGACTAAAGAAATGCTTTCTCTTTGTACCTGAAGATGTCTGATCGGTTAATTTGGGGAAGGGGTCTAGCACCCAGTTTCAATCCCAAATCTGCCACTTACAATTTGTGTGATTTGGAATATCACTTGGGCCTCTCTCTGGGGCTCAGTCTCATCAAATCCAAATGAAGAGGTTGGACTGGATGACTCTAGGCCACCTTTTAGCTCTAGATCAGGGGCTCTTGAACTGGAAGGGATGAGAAAAAGGGATTTGCTTGGAAAGGGGGAACAGGAGAGGTAGAATGTGGAAATTTTCCTCACATACAAGAGGTAGGCAAGGAGAACTTTTATAGTAGAGGAGGAAATGGGAAGTGCAGCAGCAAAGAATCTCATTCTCATCAAAATTGCTTCCAAGAGGGAAGAATATATGTGCACATCCAATTGTATATAGATATGTAACTTACCAATAAGGAAACAGGAGGGGAAGAAGATAAGAAGCTTGGAGAGAAGGGAAGTAATAAAAGGGAAGGCAGATTCAAGGAAGCTGTGGTCAGAACCAAAACAGACTTTTGAAGAGGGACAGAAAAAAAAAAAAAAAGATTGAAGAAAATAGGATGGAGGGAAATATAATAATCATAACTATGAATGTGAATGGGATGAGTTTACCCATAAAGCAGAAGTAAATAGTAAAATGGATTAGAGAAGGGCAGTAATAAAAAAGATGACAGATTCATGGAAGATGTGGTCAGAACCAAAACAGACTTTTGAGGAGGGATAGAATAAAAAAAAAGAGAGAGAGAGAGAGGTAAGAATAAACAGAAGAAAATAGGATGGAGGGAAATACAATAATCATAACTATGAATGTGAATGGGATGAGTTTACCCATAAAACAGAAAAATAGTAAAACTTGAGAAAATTTCTTTTGATTAGAAAGCAGAATCTATTTGAAACAGAAAGATATACACAATTAAAGGAATGGAGCAGAATACATCATGCTAAGACTTCAACAGGAAAGGGAGGTGTAGAGGGTAGTGTGGTAGAGAGGGATGAGAGAATTAGATGGTTTACCCAATATACTATGCTAAATAAAAAAGGGTGGCTATGTGGCACAGTGGATAGAGTGACAAGCCTGCAGTCCAGAAAACTTCTTTCTCAGTTCAAATGTGGTCTCAGACACTTACTAGCTATGTGACTCTGAACATGTCATAATTCTGTTTGCCTTAGTTTCCCCATTTGTAAAAGGAGTTGAAGAAGAAAATGGCAAACAATTGTTCTATATTTGCCAAGAAAACCCCAAGAGGAATCAATCACAGACTGACACCACTGAAAATAACTGAACAACAAAAATAACAAAAAATTAAACAAGATATTACATTTTGCTAAAGAGTACCAGAGACAATGAAGTAATATGAAAAATTTTTAGTGAGTTTCTCTGATAAAGATTTCATTTCTCAAATATATACTGAATATAGAACTGAGTCAAATTTATAAAAATAAGAATCATTCTTTAATCGTTAAATGGTCAAAGGGATAAAGAGGCAATTTTAAGAAAGAATAATAGCTATCTGTAGTCATATGAAAAAATATTCTAAATTGCTATTAATTAGAGAAAGGCAAATTAAAATAACTCTGAGGTACTAATCAGAAATGACAAATGCTGGAGGAATGAGGGAAAATAAGTATACTAATGTACTGTTAGTGGAGTTGTGAACTGGATCTGGAAAATTTGGAGGTAGGTCTAAGGGGCTATAAAACTTTGACCCAGCAATACTAAATCTGTATCAAAAAAAAAAAAGAAAAGAAAAGGCCCTATATGTACAAAAAATATTTATAGAAGTTCTTTTTGTAATGGCAAAGAATTGGAAATCAAGGAGATGTTCACCAATTGGGGAATAGGTGAACAAATTGTGGCATGTGATGGAAATATTCTATCTGCCTCCGGGGGGGGGGGAAGATATTGCTTGAATATAGACTAAAACATGCTATCTTTTACACGTTCATTTTTCTTTTATTCTAGCCTTCTTGTATAAAACGACTAATACAGAAATGTCATACATAATTGCACATGTATAATCTATATCTGAGTGCTTACTGTCAGGTGTGGGGAAAGAGAAAGGGGGAGAAGGGGAAACGAGGGAAAGAATTTGGAACTCAAAACTGTTTAAAAAAAATGAAGTAAGTGGTCTCAGAAAAACCATGGCAGGATCTATATGAACTGATGCAAAATGAAGTGAACAGAACCAGGAGATCATTATGCATTTTAAAAGCAATACTGTAATGAAGATCAACTATGAAAAACTTGACTACTCAAATCAATATAATGATCCAAGACAATTCCAAAGGATTCATGATGAAAAAAATGTCATCTACCTCCAAAGAGAGAACTGATGAACTCTGCATGCAAATTGAAGTATAATTTTCTTGGGTTTTTTTTTTTTTTGGGGGGGGGGCTTTATTTCGTTCTTGTTGCTGTTGTTATTTTGTAGTACATCTAATATGGAAATGTATTGCAGGATTTTACATTTATAATTGATATCATTTTTTTTTCTTTTGCCATCTCAATAGATAGAGAAGGAATAGCAGGGAAAGAATTTGGAACACAATTTTTAAAAAAAAATGTTAAATAAATAAATTTTAAAGAAATTCATCAAGAAACTAAAGTAAGTTATTTCTTTTTATTTTTTATTTCTTTTTATTAAAGCTTTTTATTTGCAAAACATATGTATGGATAATTCTTCAACATTGACCCTTACAAAGCTTTCCATTACAAATTTTCCCCCCCTAGTTCCCACCCCTCTCCTAGATGGCAGGAAGTCCACTACATGTTAATTATGTTAAAATACTTGACAAATAGAATATATGTATACATATTTCCACACATCATTTTTGTGCAAGAAAAGTCGTATCTACAAGAAAAAAAATTATGTCATATAATTTATCATATTTAGCATGCATTAGATTACCTGTCATCTAGGGGTGGGAGGTAGGGCGAAGGAGGGGAAAAGCTTGGGGAAAAAAAAAAGTTTTTACAAAGGTCAATGTAGAAAAATCACTCATATGTTTTGTAAATAAAAAGCTTTTAATAAAAAAAATAGAAAAAAAGAAAAAAAATCAGAGAAAGGAAACACAATGCAAGCAAACATCAATAGAGAGCATGAAAATGTTATGTTGTGGTCCACATTTCATATCCCTCTCTCTGGGTGTATATGGCTTTCTTCACTGAACAATTGGATATAGTAATTTATTTCATACATCTCGAAACTGTCTAAAAAGTCAGCCAGAAGCCCACAGGTAACAGGAAGGAGAAGGATGTCTTCACTAGCAAAGTCTACTACAGTACAGGGTCATTTGAGAATGACCAGAGATAAGACATGTGCAGCCTATAAGACTGTTCCTCAAGGTAGCAAGAAAGCAGGTGAAAGTCCCAGGGAAATCAAAAAGCTCTATAAATACTAGAAAGCTTCAGCAGGAGGAGTTTAGTAACCTTAGGAAGAGGCAGCAGGAAAGGATAAGGGATGATGCTCAGCACTTAGACTGATGTACTTTGAGGTCTTTAATGGTGTCCTTAGATGCCAAAGAGGAGCCTGACAATGCAGCATTTTGATCCTTAAAGATCAGAAAGATCTAACTGTAGGAGATAGAAATCAATACAGGAATCCAGGGTATCCAAGAGAAAGAGCAAGCAAAGCTGACTACCAAAAAGTACAGCATGGGGCTGAATCTGGCTCTGCAAGAGAGCAGTAAAAAAAACAAAACAAAGCAAAACAAAAAAACAAGGGAAAAAAACTTCCCCAGTGACCAGCACCAAAAAAAAAAAAAAAAAAAAAAAATTCCAAATTTAGAAACCCCTCCAAGAAGGAGTCAATAATTCTGTAACTACTATAACCAGAGACTTTTTAAAGCAAAAGGTTAAAAAAAATTAAATAAAGGTGCTCAAGGATGATGGATATCAACCTGAATGAAGGTATTTAGTAGACTTTCATGGGGCTTAACGCTCTTGTCAAGTCACCTGTAAATTTGGTTTTTTCCTCTCTTTTTCCTCCCATTGCTTCTTGTTTAATGATATGTTTATAATCTGCCACCAACCCTCCTCCAAAAGATTTTACCAATAAGTTTATATTTTAAACTGCTATTGCCCTTACTTGCCTAGTTTCTATGTTTGGCAAGGATATCAAATGTTTATTGCCTAGGGTGTCAATTTTTTTTGTGTCAATTGATTTACATTGATTAAAATTCCTGAAGAAATGATGACAGCTGTCAACATCTGTTTAATCATTTCCCATTTTAAATCATAGTTTATTTAAATTGATGTGGTTAGAATTGTCTTGTCAAATCTTTTCACTGTTATTCTTTTTTCTAATATGATATTCATTTTTATTTTTTAAAATAAGTCTAAGGTTTGATTCTATGCAAACAGCTGATTTGAAAGTAATTTTCACATCTGTACCCAATCATTTCCTATCTTTTGGAGTAATATCAAGTTTGTTTTCTTTTTATTTGGTGTTCATCATACACAGTCTACTGACTTTTTTTTTAAGAAAAATTGTTTATTTTTCATAGCACTTTTAGATTTTTAAAAAAATTCTATTGATATTTTGTTTTTATATTCTGAGTCTCTTCTTGAAGTATTTAAGATATATATGAGGATTCTGTAAGGTCTACAAGTTTTCAGCTTTTTTCATTTTTTTGGTCATATTTTTTAATACATTCCAATAGTAATGTGAACAAAAATAAAAAAAGAATTATTTTTACTATCATTCAGTCAATATGCATTTATTAAATAAGTACTTTCTATGAGGGATAAAAAAATGCACATTCTGATAGAGCAAAGGACTACCCTCCTTTAATAGACTCTAAATTCTATATTAATCAAAAGCATAATATTGCAACCAAAAAAGCTAAACCTATTATGTTGTTGTTGTGTCCTGTCTGACTCTTTCTTAGCAAGATTAAGTGATTTGCTCAGAGTCTTCACAGATATTAAGTGTCTGAGGCTGTATTTGAATTCAGGTTCTTCTGACTCTAGGCCCAGTACTCTATCTACTAGGCAACCTAGCTGCCCCATTACTATTATAGAATGCATTAACAGACGCACTGTATTCAAAATGGGGAAGGAGATTCTCTGGCTGTCTTCTATTTGAATCACAATACATCTGCGAGTTGAATTAAGTTTTAAGTGTTGCATTTTAGAAAGAAAATTAATAGTCCAGAATGGACACAAAGGAGCGTTACTTAGATGGTAAGGAAAATCTTGGAAGCCAAGTCATATGAAAATGTATTGTGGGAATTGAGCATGTTTAGCTTGCAAATGTAAAGATATAATGGGGAACATGATAATTGTCTTAAAAGATTTGAAGGCTTCTCTTAATGAAGAGGAATTAGACTTATTTTGCTTGGCTCTCAGAACTAGGACCAATACCAACTGTTATAAGTTGGCTGAAATTCCTAACAATTAGGGCAATCTAACACAAAATAAGATGCCTTGGAAGATAAGTCCCCCATTACTGGAGAACTTCAAGCAGAGGTTAGTTGATTATTGGTAGGAAATCATGGGTCACCAAATCAGAAATTTAAAAAGTGACCTTGGGGTCAATTAGTATGATTCCTTTGTTTTACACACTAGGAAACTAGGGACCAAGGTTGAGTCACCCAGTATCACACAGGTACTAAGTTGCTGAGCTGGAATGTGAGTTTAGTTCCTTTGTTGCTAAGCACTTTTATATTCAAGTGCTCCTTCCACTGAGTAAATAAAGGTGAGATTCATGCTTCAGATGTGGACCACATGAATTCCTGGGCACTCTTCCCAGGCAAGGATTCCATAACTCTATTGTTCTATGGTACATTATTACAAAATGTAAAGAAGAAAGCACAAGACAGTCAGGGCTGAAACTTCAAAAATAACTTATTAGAACATTTATTATGTATCTACCATGTGCACCTCTACTTTAGTTCTTCCTTGTTGCTTCATTATGGCATGGAAGGTGAACTTGGATTCTCTATGCCATTAAAGTACAAGCTCTAGTCAATCCTACTATGCTGGAAAGGCTTTGAGGGTGGACCAAGGTCTTCCATATCTCAGAATCAATATTAAAGCACTTCAGAAATGATCCAACCATTGTGGAAAGCAATTTAGAACTATGCCCAAAGACCTATAAAACTGTACACCCTTTGATCCAGCATTTCACTACTGCTCTATATCCCAAAGAGATCATAAAAAACAGAAAAGAACCCATATGTGCAAAAATGTAGCAGCTTTTTTTGTAGCGTCAAGGAATTAGAAACCAAATGGATGCCCATCAGGTGGGAAAGGACTGAATAAGTTATGGTATATGAAGGTAATGGAATATGATTGTTCTGTAAGAACTGATGGCAGGCTGATTTCAGAAAGACCTGTAAAGACTTTTATGAACTAATGCTGAGTGAAGTAAGCAGAACCAGAAGATAATTATACACAGCAACAAGATTACGTGATGATCAAGTGCAATGGATTTGGCTCTTCTCAACAATTCAGTGATTCAAGACAATTTCAAAAGACTTTGGCATAGAAAATGCAATCATACCCACAGAAAGAACTATGGAGACTGTGTGTGGATCAAAACACAGTGTTCTCAATGTTTTGTTTATTTTTTTCTTATTTTTTTTCTTTTGGTCTGATTTTTCTTACATAACATGATAAATATGGAAATATGTTTAAAAGGATTGCATATATTTAACCTATATCAAATTGCTTGCTGTGTTGAGGAGGAAGGAAATAGTAGAAGGAGGGAGAAAAACTTAGAACACAATGTTTTATAAAAATGAAGCTTAAAAACTGTCTTTACATGTATTTGGAAAAATAAAATACTATTTAAAAATTTAAAAAAGAAGAAAATTATGAAAAAAAACAAAGTTCTTCAGAGAGATCTTGAGATAACTGTATGGGTATCACCTAAGCACCAATCTGCCTAGGCTTGAGAGATGATTATTACAGGAAATTTTTCTTAAAATAATATGACATAATCCCTACTCTCATGTAACTCACAATCTAACAGGAGAGGGGTTAAATAAATACAGAAATAACTATTCTATAGAATGAGAGATGTTTGCACAAACCTTAAAAAGTTGTTCAAATGAAAGTTTATTACATAAAATTATATGTAAAAGAATAAAAGAATTGTATTGTAATGAGCGTGATAAAATTGTAAGTGAACAATCTAGATACAGACAAGACTGTAGTTTAAATAGGAGAGGATATTACTGCCTGGGAGCTGGAACTTGAGAGAAGGGAAACAGCATTTATATAGGACCTCAGGCACTATGCTAAGTGCTTTAAATATAAATATATATATATATAAACATAAACACTGGAAGATCCAGAATATGACTACTTCAAAAGATGAAGTAAATTTTTGCCTCAATTGTCATTAATTCTCCTAGTTAAAAAATGCATAGGATTTTATTCAGAAAGCAGAGGGAAAGCATTTTAGACACTAAGAATTACTTAAGTAAAGTCTAAGAAGGCTAAATCTACACAGGCTGCAACAATATTGTTGATGCTTGGCTCTCCCTAGAGTAGTACAGTACCCTCCCTGGGTAGGGAAAAATAAAAATAATAAAATTGGGAAGGATTTAATAGGAAATAAACCATTATTAGGATAACATGGCAGTAGAGAGAAGACAAATACTATTTCCTGTTTTTAAGAATAATTTTTAAAGTGGGTGAGTTCACTCATTCAACAAACATTTGTGCAAAGCAACAAGATGTGAAATAAGATGAAATAAAATATCACCTCTGCCCTTAACAAATGCAAAATAATTTATATATGCAAATACTTAAAATACAAAGACATAAAATGTGCCATAGCATAGTAGTAAAAACAGCACTGCTGTCGAAATCAAGAGAAAGGGGTTCTCTACCCAGCTCTACTGCTTAACCACATTTATTACACTGGGAAAGTCATTCCCTCTATCGGTCTCAGTTTTCTCTTTAAATAAAGGTATTAGATTAATAGATCTCTAACTTCCCTTCTAGTTCCAAGTCCTTGAGACTACAAGTCTATCTGTGGTAAAGATCTTAAGTGCCATAAGCACTTCCTTATTAGTTTCTTCATTTGTAAAAGCTGGGCTCTAGGACCTCTAAGATCCTTTCCAATTCTAAGTCTATGAGCTTTTGAACTCAGGGTAGGATGGATCAAGGAAGGGTTCATGAAGAAAGTTACATTTCACAAGGCTAGTCTGAAGTAGGTTTGGAAGACTTTACAGATGGATTGTTGTTAGACCTTCATACTGGAAGAGGACGAATAATATCGAAATGTTGGGGTCAGAGTACAATATGTTTGACTGTGGCTATCAGTTTAATATGAACTTAGAAAGCTCTACCACAAGGTGAGCACAAATTTTGGTCAGTCCGAACATTTGGGATGGAAAAATCTTTGTGCAATTTTCCTTTGCTCATACGGTAGTGCCCTATAATAAAGTTCTTTGAAAAACCTTAAAGAATGTCCTTATACTGTTTCTTCTGACCTATATGTGAGTTCTTGCCTTGTTTGAATTTTCCATAAAAGCCTTTTAGATAAGCCTATGTTTGCCATTTAAACAATTGTGGCCAGATCATCAGAGTTGTATACTCTGCAGTAGCTTGAATGCTTGGCAGGCAGCTCAGTTCTAGAGAGGTTTTCAATGTTACCTTATCTTACCAGCTGATCTTCAGAATCTTCCTAAAATACACATAATTTCTCATCTTATATTGTTGTCTCTGCCCTACATATGTCTCAAAGGTTAGCCCTCTTTTCTAGTTATTCTTAGAAATAACTTAGATTTCTAAGAAATAACTTAGAAATAAGCTATGATTTCAAAAATGAAAGGATTTTACCCTGGCATAAGTTTTAATATTTAAACTTAGGAAGAGGAGGGCATGTCTTGAGCATTTTTCACAATATTTAGAGCTTAGCCAAAATGAATAGTGAGCTATTTATTCTTTGATATACCAAAATGAGGAAAGTCTGCTTCATGAAGATTCAATTTAAGAATCACTTATTAAGGATTACTATGAGGAAGACACTGACTGCACAAGTCCTGAGAATACTAAGTCAAAAACAAATCAACTTCTGTTTTCACAGAGCTTATATTCGATGGAGGAAGATAAATGTATATAAGCAAATATAAAATATATTTCAAGTGGAAGAAAGTGCTAATAGCTGGAAGGATGAGGAAAACATTGGTATGGGGGTTGTCACCTTAGATATGTTTTTAGGGAAAGGGGAGATTCTATGAGGTAAAGGTGAAGAGAGAATGTATTCCAGATATGTACTAAGTTAGAATGTCTCAAGTGAAGAAGATCTACCAGGACGGTTTGCAACAAAAAGTTGGGAAGGAACAAAAAGTTATGAAATAAGCCTGGGAAGATAGGTGAGAACTAAATTTTGGAAGACTTACAAAATCTTTTGTATTTTATTCTAGAAATCAATAAGGAGCCATTGAAGATGGGGGGGGGTGTATGATGTAGCCGGATAGGTATAAATTTTCTAAATAATTTTGCAGCTGTATAAAGAAAGGAGACATTAGGAGTAAGAAGATCAGCCAGGAGACTACTGCAACAGAAAGGAAGAGAAATGGCGTCCTGAACTAAGAGAAGTATAGACATGATAAAAATGACCTGAAGACTTAGCCCATCAACTGACTATGAGGAAAGAGAAGGGATGAAGTAGGCAAAAGCTAAATACAACACAAATGGTCGACATACTGTGCTATTAGAATAGGTGTTATATAAATATTGCTTGTGATATCTCTTTACCTAGTTCGGTCATTGTATTATGATGTCATCCTAGTGTTCCCCAGAACTCTGTTTTGCTACAAGTCAGAGCCTACTCTTAAAACTTTCCAAGGCTAAAAACAATCACATTTGGGAGGTTCTAGTCCTTCTCCATCAGGGACAATTCCAAGATTCCAGTCGATTTTCTTGCCTCTTGAGTTACAATCTGAATTTGGGGACTCAGGCAGACAAGTTTTAAAACTTTCCTCATAACGCGCCCCTCCCTTCTCTCCCTTCTCCACAGCAACTTTCTTCTACCCTTCAAATCTTTATTTCCATTCTCCAAAAAAAAGGGTCTTTGAAACAGTGAAGGTTCTCAGAGGTCATAGGTCACTTCTTGCGGAGTAAGGTGCCTCCCAAAAGATGAGCACTTAAGCCAATTCAATTCCACAAACCTTCCAGCACTTATGTGCTAGACAACACTGAGCTAGACACTGAGGTGGGGGGAAGGGAATGAGAGGATGGGAGTTCGACCCTAAGACCCATGGAGAGGGTCTGAGCATTCGGTCGGTATCGACTGCCCAGCTTCCCCTTGGCTTCCTATTCAGTTCACCCCTAGGCTGCCACTACTCCCCCACATCGCTCTCCGCCCAGCTCTCCCCGAAGGCCCCGCCTCCTCAGGCCCCGCCCCCTCCCTGTCTCCAGTCCTCCCTTCCCCCTCTTCTTTTTTCTTCTCCCTCTCTTCTCCCCCCTCCCATCAGAGGCTACCCCGGCCCGGGCCTCGGCCCTAACCCCACCCCCCGCTCTGCCGGCTGCGGCGGGCGCTTAGAACAGCTGGAGCTCGCGGCGGCCCGGACTGGAATGGGGGGTGGGGGAGGGCGGGGTAAGAGGTCAGTACGAGGAAGGGCCACGCCGTCTATAACTGCAGCAGAAGAGGAAGAGGAGGAGGAGGAAGACGGAAAAAGAGTGGAAGGAGAAAGGGTTCTCGCCACCGAGGAAGACGCAGACGAAGACGAGGGGGAGGAGCTGCAGGCTGCCTGGGTTCCGCGGCTGCGGGTCCGCGGCAGGACGCGCCCCCGGGCTTGCCAGTCCCGCCAGCCCAGTATGACGCCCTGGAGACTGCTCCGCTGCTGCCAGTGGACCGCGGCCTGGGTGCCGGTGCTCTTCATCGCCGTGGTCATCTGCTGGTCCTACTACACCTTTGTGGTGGAGCTCTGCCTCTGTGAGTACCGGGGCCGAGGGCCCGGGGGAGGGAGCGGAAGAAAAGGAGGGAGAGAAAAAAGTGAAGGAAGGCGTTCTGGGGAAGGCGACTCCCCCTTCTCTCCCCCCCTCCCACTTCCCACCCGAGGCAGAAAGAAACTCGGCCCGCGGCCCACCCCCTCAGCGGGCCACGGTTGAGCTTTTCTGGAATTGAAGATTTTGTCTTAACATCCGCGCTGAACTCTGGGGGCTGCTTGGGAGTCTTTTATGTCTGGAGGAGGGAGGGAGGGGGAGGATGATTCGCCCTCGGGCTAGGAACGGGGAGTGGTGATTGTTGTCACCGTACTCTTCAACAACATCTTTATTACCGAATTACTCTTACTGAAGCTCCAGCCTGTCCCGGGAATCTCCTGGAGCCTTCCTGCGGGACGCTGAAGTACTATTGGTCTGGCCCGAGTTGGTGGGTTGAAGGAATGAATGAATGACATCTAAGGGGTCCTGGTCCTCCTCTGGAGCTTCAGCCTGGTTCTTTCCGCGCAGCCCCCCCCCCCCATTTCCCGCTTCCAGATCGCCTTTATGTTTTGTCGTCCCTGTGTGCTCTTTGAGGAATAAGACTGGTTTTTGCATTCTCATCTATAAGCATGGTGCCTAGCACTTTGCAAGTGCTTAATAAAGGCTCACACCTCTTTTTCTTCCTCTATGTTTTTTCCTTTCTGTAGCTTTGTGTCCCAGCCTCAGCAGTGTCTGGTCCAAAGTGGTTAATCTCTTCTCATCTCATCTCTTCTCTCTTTTCTTCTTTTCCTCTCTCCCTTCTCCTAACCCCCTCAGTACTTAGGATAGTGCCTGCACGTCTTAAATGCTTAATAAAATTTCTCTTCCTTCTCCCTATCTCTCTCTTTCCCCCCCTTTCTTTGTATTCCCCCTGATTACTATACATAATGCCAACCTCATTAGTGCTTTCTAATATTATTTCCCCCTTTCCCTCTTTGTACCTCTAGTTTTAACACAGTGCCTGCACTGTCCTATAGAGTTAAGCACTTAATCAATGCTTGTCAGACTGACCCTCCCCCCCACAATGTGGAGTGGAGCTATTTTCTTCTGTGAGGGTTGAAAAAGATGTTTATGGGAACTTTTGAAAAGAAATCTGGTCTGACTTTATCTTTTTTAGAGATCATGTAGTTATGACTTGTAAAATAAAAATAAAAATAGGCTGAGCTGTTATGCAGAAGAGAAAAGCCTTTATTTTGAAATCTAGCATTGAATAATAATTCAATTGGAGGTGACACTTCTATACATTACCTTCTGTTGTAGGCTCCTTAAGATGCTAAGAATTAAAAGGACCTCTAGTTGTGATTTTTCTTTTAAACTACATTTACCCCGAGGTTGAATTGTAAAATTATTTCACGGAATTCTGTTCTATTGAATGCTTTTGGTGAAGTTTGGGAAATGAGCCAGATAAACCTCCTTCCATTATGTTTGTTGGATGTTCATGTTGTGATATAACATAAGACAATATATAATTTGTGATATTTTACATATATATTCTGATGGGTGCGGTGGCATCTTCTGACAATTTTATTTCCTTTTTCAGAGAGTTTCTGTGTGACTGGGTTCATTTCTTGGACTCTTAAGTCACTTGTTTAATTTGGCTCTATATATGCTTGAAGGAATTACTCATTAATTCACAAATATTTATGCCATGTGCAAGGCACTATGCCAACCAGTCACTGCAGATTATCATCTGTAAATCTTTCAGAGATGTTGAGGAGAAAACGGCCATTTCCAACCAACAGATTTGCAAAAAACTTTTAGAAACCCAATGTTTTCTAAATTGGACATTGCATGTATCTCAGTACCAGTCAACAGTATTATCTCTACTATTTGTTCCATAATGTTATTACTTTAGCCACATAATGGGTTAAAGAAACTTAGATTTGTAGGCTATTAGAGGTCATAGGATAATAGGATCATAGAATTAGCACTGGACTAGATTTAGTTCAACCATTTAATTTAACAGATGAAGATAGATGATGTTCCCAAGGTCATTAACTAATAAGTGGCAGAGCTGGAATTTGAGCCGGGTCCTCTAATGCCAGATTCACTATTCTCTCCACTGCACCATTCTCCTATAAGGGACCTTAGAGATCGTTTCAGAGATGTGTTTCGAAGTTACTAGCACCAAAATGAGGACTCCCAGCTTCCAGAGTGCTTTTTCATTATCCTTTGCTCTTGTTGGGCTTTCTTGGAAGTACCTGTAATAACAAACTATTCTAAAACCCAACAAGTAGAACCTAACCATGTGAAATTACATTTGGAGAGGCCAGTTCTGAATATGTCAGGCACACATCTCCTTTGCCTTTTTCCCTTTTTCCCTTCCCATTCCTTCAGTGCAGTGGAGGTGACAGCCCTTCCCTTCCTCCTTTTCTGCAGGACCACAGCAGCATCCCATTTTTAAGGCTGCAGAACTAGGGTAAAAAGGAGCAAGGATTCCTAGTATACCAACATTCACAGGAAGAAAACAATTTGGGCAGTTATAAAGGAGCTCCGAATAAATTCATTTTAAGTCAAGAAATATGTATCTCTAGACTAGAGATTGATCAGGCCCACTTAATCCAATAAGGAATGAATTCCAGTAACAGAAGGCTTGAGTGTTAAACTTCAAATTTATAAGCAGAGAGTTACCTATTTGCTTTTGGGCTCATGAATTTCTTTTTTTTCTTTTTCCCTCTCCCTCCCCCTCTCCTGCTTGCATATTTGTCTTCAAAGAAACCTTATTTATTAACATTGGGACTTATGGCAAATAGTAGCGCCAAAAATTAATGAAGTTATTCAGATTATTAGAGGTAAACCACTTCTGTAGAGTTGCAGATCTCTCCTTGTTTCTTCCTAAAATGTAAGGCATGGGAGGAAAGTTGAATATTTTTGTTTGAGGTCTTGAAGTAAACTTACATGATTGGAATGTTGAATCCATTTCTGCAATAAGCTGGTATTAATTATATACCCATAACTTAGAAATGAGAATGGTTTAGTAGTAATCTTTCTACTTTGATTGGTGGTAGAGAAATCTTAAAGCCTTTATGTGTGTTATGTAGTAAGACCAGGATTCATTATGCTATTTAAAAATTGGTTTTTGCCTGCACTTGTTTGTCCATTTATCGTATCATTAAGAATTACTCGTATAATAGTTTAAATTTAATATCTGATACTCTTTTTAAAGCAATTTAGTTTATATCTAGAATGTTATTTTTATAACTTGCCTTTTCATAATTTAAACCAGTTCTAATCCCTCTTCTCAAAATACAATTTACACATTGTTGTGTCTGAAGGATTTATTCCTGTTGTTTCCTTATCTGCCCTTCTTTCCTTGTTTTTCCCTACTTCACCTATTCAATTCTTACCCATCTTTCACAGCCCATCTAAAATTTTACCTTTTTTTTTTTTTAAAGCCATGAACAAATGAAGGAAAGAATGAACTATTAATTAAACACTTATCATGTGGAAAAGTAAGTTAAGTCCCTTATGTCCAGGAGCTTGTGATAAGGTGACCTTTGTGGTTTCTTCCAACTCTAAAGTAATGATCCCATGATCTTGCTCTTTTTTGAAGTCATATCTTATTTGTTTGGACTATCATTTGACAGTTTATAAAATCATAGACATTTTAGAGGTAGCTGGAAAGAATGTTAGAAATAATAAAGCAAATCTTCACTTTTTAGATAAGAATGAAAAGCCTGGGTAGACTTAGGTGGTATGGTGGAGGCAAATAGATGGTGCAGAGGATGGAGTGCTGGACCTGGAATCAAGATTCATCTTGCCAAGTCCATATCCTGCCTCAGATACTTACTAGTTTTGTGTCCCTGGGTAAGTCACTTAACCATGTTTACGTCAGTTTCCATATATCTATAAAATGAGCTGAACCACTCTAGTACTAATCTTTGCCAAGAAAATCCCAGATGGAGTCATGAAGAGTCGAGAGACAAAAGCACTCATCATTTCAGACTAAGCAAAAGCTGTCAGCCTCATTTTCCTCAGCTGTAAAATAGGGATAATAGTAACAATTGCCTTGAAGGATTGTTGTGAGGCTCAAATGAGATAATATTGTAGAGTGCTTAGCACAATGCTTGGCACAATGGGTGTGATATAAATAAATGCTGGTTCCCTTATCCTTCTCTTAGACTAAGCTTGGAGTTTCAAGAAATTTTGATTTTCATAGTATAGTGCAGCACTTTTCTGTTATTGAGATGAAGCATACCAAGAATTTGCTGATTCTTAAATGTTGCTAAGGCAAGGAAACCCTGGAACAGAACAAAAAATGGTCTGTTATTTAAATATCTTCAAAATATTGTGCAGGAGGGAGAACAGCTTTTGGAGTTGGGCTTGTGGAAATTACTCTTTGATTTTTTTTTTAATTTTTTTTTTAATTTTTTATTTATTTATTTATTTTTTACTCTTTGATTTTTGACAAGGCACTTATTAGTCTCACTGGAGTCTTTAGTTTTCTCATCTGTTAAAATAAGAGAGTTGGATTAGATCTCCTTTAAAGTCATCTTCCAGTACTAGATCTATGATCCTGTGATTCTCTTCTAGAAAACTTTTTTTTTTCAGAAATGAAAATATCTTAATTTGTCATATGGTTGTAAAAATTCTTTTCATTTGTCGTTACTTAAACTAACCTATACCAAGAATAGAGAACTTGTCCTTTACTTTAGACTTAGTTAATATTTTGCTTATTGTTTGAAGAGCAGTTTTTCAAAGTAAAAAAAAATTGAAAGGATATAATATTAATTAACAAGTTACCACATTTCTTTTAGTCATGTTTTTTAAAAGTTAAGATGGTTTTGAGTCCTTCCAGAGCAAAGTTGTTTAGTATTTTCTCTCCTATTAAGCTCCTTCCCATCCCACTCCTACACCCAGCTTCAATTTAGTACTGATAATGGGAAAAGTAATATAAAACCTACTTTTGTTCAATCTTACTGCAATATTTCAGATAGTTTCCCAGTTGTATCTTTACAATGAGGGCTACATGGTATACAAGTTACAGTGAATTCATAGTGGACCTGAAGTCTCCATAATAGAAACTTGTCATGTTCTTACGCCTTGGGCTTACGTTGATGGCATTCAGGGCAAAAGAGCTTGCTAACCCCTCTTGGTTGTAGGATATCAAACAAGTTTAAACAGCATGTATGTTGTTTTTTGCATGGTTTTGTGAAAAGAATAACTTAATTATTTTTCCCAGTTAAATGTAATAACAATTTTTAATATTCATGGATTTAAAAAAAATTTTTGAGTTCCAAATTCTCTCCCTCCCCCCCCCATCCCATTCCTTGAGAAGGCAAACAATTTTATATAGATTATATATGGACAGTCATGTAAAACTTTCCATATTGTCCATATTGCAAAAATATGGACCAAAACAAAAACCAAGAAAAATGAAACAAAAAAACCCCACACACAGTATGTTTCAATCTGCATTCAGACTAACAGTTCTTTTTCTGGAGATAGATAGTATTTTCATCATAAGTCCTTTAGGATTGTTTTGCATCATTGTATTGATCAGAATAGCTGTTATTCACAATTGATCATCATCTTATGTTCAGTGTTCTTCATTTTGCATCAATTTATATATTTCTGTGTTTTTCTTAAATCATTCTGCTCATCATTTCTTATAATACGATAGTATTCCATCACAATCAAGTATTCTGCAATTGATGGTCATGCCCTTAATTTCTAATTCCTTTTCACCTCAAAAAGAAATGCTAGAAATATTTTTGTAATTTTAGGTCCTTTTTGTTTTTCTTTCATCTCTTTGGGATAGACCTAGCAGTGGTCTCTCTATAGTTTTTGACCTAGCTGGGTCAAAGGATTTGTGCACAGTTTTTATAGCCCTTTGATCCTAGTTCCAAATTGCTCTCCAGAATGGATAGACCAGTTTACAACTCTACCAACAGTTCATTAGTGTCCCAATTTTTCCGTATTCCCTTCAACATTTTTATTTTTTCTGTTGTATAAGCCAATTTGATAGGTATTAGGTTAATTATAAAAGAAACTTTCCCCCAGCTTTCTGCTTTCCTTCTGGTTTGCATTGGTTTTGTTTATGCAAAACTCTTAATATAATGTAATCTAAATTGCCCCATAAAAATATTTTATGTTTCTAATTTGCTTATATCACCCTAAGTTGTATACCCATTTTGATCTTATCTTGGCATACGGTGGAGGTGTTGGTCCATACCTAGTTTCTACTAATTGCTTTCTAGTTTTTTCAGCAATTTTTTTTTAAATTTTATTTTTTATTTGCAAAACATATGTATGGGTAATTCTTCAACATTAACCCTTACAAATCTTTCTGTTACAAAATTTTCCTCCCTACTTCCCACCTCTCCCCTAGATGGCAGGCTATCCTCTACATGTTAATTATGTTAAAATACTTGACAAATTGAATATATGTATACATATTTCCACACTTATCATTCTTGTGCAAGAAAAATCGTATCTACAAGAAAAAAAATTAACTACATGTTAATTATGTTAAAATACTTGACAAATCGAATATATATATATATATATATATATATATATATACGTATTTCCACATTTATCATTGTTGTGCAAGAAAAATCAGATACAAGAAACACAATGCAAGCAAACATCAATCGAAAGCATGAAAATGTTATATTGTGGTCCACATTTCACATCCCTCTCTCTGGGTGTATATGACTTTCTTCAGTGAACAATTGGAAGTGGTTTGAAACATTTCATTGTTGAAGAGAGCCATGTCCATCAGAATTGATCGTCATATAGTATTGTTGTTGCCGTGTATAATGATCTCCTGGTTCTGCTCATTTCACTCTGCATCAGTTCATGTAAGTCTCTCCAGGCCTCTCTTTTTCAGCAATTTTTGTTTATTAATGAGTTCTTGTCCCAAAATTTTGTATCTTTAAGTCTATCAAACACTATATTACTGTGGTCATTTACTACTGTGTATTGGGTATCTAATTTATTCCACTGATCCACTTCTCAATTTCTTAACCAGTACCAGATTGTTTTAATGATTACCACTTCGTTTTATTGGTTGTTTTTTGTAAATACAAAATAAGTAAAAAAGAAAATAGAAAAATAAAAGGGAAAAAGACATTGTCATGTGCCCAGCAGAACATCATGAAGAATTCAAAATATGTAACAATAAATTTCCATTTCAACAAAACATATAAAATAATAGAAGAAATTATATTCATATCTTTCCATCTTTTTATGCTTCCTTTTAGGTTATTCTTTTGTTCTCTACTCTGTATCTTTTACTTTATCACCTCCAAGCAGGTTAAAGTTAAGCAGATATATGATATATGTGTGCACATATACACACCTGCACACATCTACATATATACATACACATATATGTACATACAGACATATCTATGTATATGTATGTATGTATCACACGTGGACATGCTTCTAAAACAATATTAAAATGGGCTATCTGATATAATGTTGCTTTCTGTCTTGATTGAATCTTTTAGTTTGACTTTGTCTAAGATCATTGATTATTAGCCCTACTTTTTTTTCCTGGTAAATTCTACTCCTGATCATTGTTATGTGTTTGTGTATATCTCTTATTTCCTATCTCTGCTAGCTCTTCTATTTTAATTCTACTCCTTGTCTTATCACCTAACCTCTGCATACCCTTGGATCCCTTCCTTATCTTCTCCTTTGACTCTTTCCCTCCCTCTTTATACCATTCCCATTAATCTAAGTACTCTTCTGTACTTCACTTTATCATATGCCACCCTTTTCTTATCTTTTTATCTCTTTCCCATTAATTTACACACCTTGTTCCTCTCTAGTTAATCTACACACCTTTCCATATGCCTACCTTATCCTGTTCCCTCTCCCTTATTTCTTTATAGATTTTTGAGGGTGCTATATATCCTTCTTGGCATGCATATTTATTATTCCTTATTTAACCCATTTCTGATGTGAGTAGGTATTCAGAATTACCAGCCCTCTTCCCCATCTAATGCCTCTGTACCTGTTCTTCCTCTGAACTTCCTTTGTATAGTATAATTGCTATTTTTACCTTTTCCTAGACAGTTTTGCTTTTTAAATTCAGATCATACTCAGCTCTGCCCCAATTTTTCTTTTGTACTATCCAATTAATAATGCCAATTTTAGACATACAGTTTATATTTCCATGTACTAAAAAATCTTGAAATTAGTCTTCGATGTTGGCTCTTATACGTTAACTTCTTTATTAAGTTCAGGTTTATTTGAGACAATCCTGAAAATATGAGAGTTCATTGAATGTCCATTTTTTTCATTCAATATTATACTTAATTTTGCTGGATATAATATTTTTGGCCACAGGCCTAGTTGTTTTGATTGCCAGTATGTAATATTCTGGGACCTGCAGTCTTGTTATAGCTGCTGATAAATCTTGTAAAATTCTAATTATAACTTGATTATAATTGACTACATGTTAACTATAATTATAAACATATTTGAATTGTTTGCTTCTTGTGAAATGTTCTCTTTGAACTGGGGGTTTCAAAATTTAGCAAATTTTCTTATGTGTTTTTGTTGTAGACTCTCAGGTGGTGATTGGTGAATTCTTTTCTATTTCTTTTGTTCTATGAATTCAGAATAATTTTCTTTGATTGTTTCTTTTTTCTTTTCTTTTTTTTTTTTTGCGGAGGCTATTGGGATTAAGTGACTTGCCCAAGGTCACACAGCTAGGCAGTGTTAAGTGTCTTAACAGATTTGAACTCAGGTCCTCCTGAATTCAGGGCTGGTCATCTATCCACTGTGCCATCTAGCTGCCCCAATCTTGTATTACTGTGCCAATTGTATTTTTTGGTCACAGCTTTCAGATAGTCTAATTATTCTTACATTTTCTCTTCTTGATCTGTTCTCCAGATCTGATGTTTCTCTCTTCTATTTTTTCATTCTTTGGTTTTATTTTGTTATTTCTTGGACTCATATCTTCATTGGCTTCCCTTTGCCAAATTCTAATTTTCAAAAAATTATTTTCTTCTTTAAAACTCTGAATCTCCTTCTCTAGTTCCTTGATTTTCTTTCATAATCTTGTTTTTCTTGGATGGTGGTTCTTTTTAAAAAAAATTTTTTCCTCAGTTTTTCTCATTTGATTTCTGAAGTCTTTTTTTGAGTTCTTCTATAAGTTCTTTCCAGGTAGGTAGCCATTTAACATTGCTCTTTGAGGGAGGGAAGAAGCTTTTTAAAAATGTTTCCATGGTTAGGTTCTTTCTCCTTTGTTCTTTAATTTTTTTTTTTTTTTTATGAGAACTTATTAGTGTAACCACTTCTAATCCTGATGTGGGGAACATGGTGCCTCAGGTTTACTTCAACTCTTCCCTCTGACCAGGAACCCCAAACCAAGAATTCCACCCTCTTGTAAGTGCTGAAGCCAGCAACTTCCCTGTCCCACTGCTTCTGCACCCATCATTCCTTCTTGCCCAGGGTTGTGCCTCAGCAACACAGCTGAGTCCTGAGTACCTTATCACCTGAGATTCCCTCAATCTTCCTGGACTCAGACTCCTGGTGAAAGTTGCTGTGGTTTGGGTTGAGGCTACATCCAGACCCAGCTAGTCTAAGGGCTCCCCACTTGGTAGTCTGGTGTTAACACTTCACTGTGGTTAAACCTTGGTCTTGAGATTTTTCTTCCCTTCTTTTTGGGTCATCCCAGGAGGACCTGTGTTCAGCCCCCACTCTTGCTTGTTTTTCAACTGTCAGTATTTGCCCTGAGGTACAATTTTGTTTTGTTTGTGGGGGAAATCTGGAGAGCTTGGGATTTTCTGACCTATTTCCCTGTCTTCCTAGAACCCTTTCCCTTGATTACTACTTTGCAACAGCCACTTTCCTTCATACGCTTTCATTGATTCCCTTGCAATTCTTAACCTTTTGTTCTTCCAATTGAATTTTGTTACTATTTTTTTCCTAGCTCCATAAAATAATTTTTTTGGTAGTTTGATCATAATGGCACTGAGTAAGTAAATTAATTTAGGTAGACTTCATTGTGGAAATCTTTTTAGCAGAGATTAAATGATCGCTTGCTGTGGATCTTTTTTGGAAGAGATTTATGGAAGCATTTATAATGCTTTTTTAGAAGGCCTTTTTATTTTTACTTTTTTTCTCAATAGTATTTTACTTTTCCAATTACATGTAAAGATAGTTTTTAACATTAATTTTTGTAAGATTTTGAATTTCAAATTTTTCTCTCTACCTTTTTATTTCTCTCTTCCCCAAGTCAGCAAGCGATCTGATATTGGTTATATGTGAGTGTGTGTGTGTGTATATGTGTGTATATGTGTGTTATATATACATATACATGTGTGTATATATATATATGTGTGTGTATATATGTATTATAAATCATTTTAAACATTTCCATATTAGTCATGTTGTGAAAGAAAAATCAGAACAAAAGGGGAAAACTACAAGAAAGAAAAAGCAAATAAAAAATTAAAAGGTGAAAATAATATGCTTCAATTCACATTCAGTCTCCACAGTTTCCTTTCTGGATGCAGATAGCATTTTCCATTCCATGTCTGTTGAAATTGTCTTATAATCAATCACTGTATTGCTGAGACTACATTTGTCATAGTGGATCATAGTGATCTTTACACGATCTTGCCGTTACTGTATAATGTTCTCCTGGTTCTGCTCACTTAACTCAGCATCAGTTCTAGGCTTTTCTAAAATCAGCTTGTTCATCATTTTTTATAACAATAATATTCCATTACATTCATATACCACGTCTTACTGAGCCATTCTCCAATGATCCACATTCACTCAGTTTCCAATTCCTTTCCACCATCAAGAAGCTGCTTATAATGCCTTTTTAGAAGACATTTATGAATGTGGATCAGATGACCTCTTGAGATCTATGATTTAGTAGCTGGAGTCCCTGCCATTAACTTTAGTTGAATTGGAACTGTATCTATGTTCCATTGATAGCCGCAAGAGATAGAGACTAAGTCCTCATTCAGATAGACTCCAGAAAAAACTATACTTTTGGAAATTCTTGGAGATCTTCACACCATACTTATGTGAACACACATTGAAGAGATCCTTAAAGACAAATTTTGTGACTACTTTATACTTTTAAATTCTCCACAGTACTTGTTTTTAACTCTGTAAAGATCCAGTTTTTGATCAGCAAACCTTCATAGAAAATTATAACAGACTTAGAATTTATTTGGGCTGCTGCTTTTTCCACTATATTGAATCTTCCCATGAGTGATGGATTCTGTGTCATCACAAGCCTTTCTGATTCTTTGTAGACACTTGATAAATACTTGTTTGTAAATTCATTCTTAACCTATAGACTGTCACTCATTGTAGAAAAGGGAATGTGTGTGTGTGTGTGTGTATGAAATTACATGATATTTATTATAAGATGGGCTCACATAAGAACTTTGCCACTTATTAACTTTGTGGCCTTAGGCAAGAAATAATTTCTTTGACTTTCCTATTACACAAATAAATGTGGACAATAATATAACGTGTTCATAATAATTTAAATAAATGTGCATGATAATTATATTATTTAGTTTATAGTGGTTACAAGAAATGTTCTTTGCAAACTTTAATTGGTTATATAAATAGTGAATTATTATTGTTAATGGCATGCAAATGCATATGGGTGTTGGCCAAAGTAAATATTTTAAAAGGTAGCTACAATATAGAAACAATAATAATAATTGAGCTATATGGAAATTCACAGGAGATGAAATTCAAGAAAGGGATCAGTATAAAAGGACAAGTACCTATGTACAGATTCCCAAAGTCTGGATAACAAGCAAGATAAATTAGGAGATGCTAATGTAAGGAGACAAATCTGACCTCAAATCTCATCCTGATGCGATGAAACCCATGATTAGAATGTTACTCTGAAAGAGTATAACTTATTCAAAAGAAACAATGTCATCTATTTTATGCCATTCTTTCTCGCAAACTATGCTGTATATGCTCCTAAAATACAGAAGTACAATTGGATTTGAAGATACATACTTAAAAAAAACAGAAAAAATGATTATTCCTCTTCAGGGTTTATGATTAGGGTAGAACTAAGGCAGAAGTAGTTTGACATACTCTCTAGATTTTGGGTCATCACATTTCAATGAGTTTAGAGCAGAGTTTCTTTCTTTTTTTACTAAAACTTTTTATTTTTCAAAACATATGCATGGATAATTCTGCAACATGAACTATTAAATTTAAGCTTTAATGGAGCTTTGAATTAGTCCAGTTCCTCTGGAAAGCAGAAATTATGTGAAGAAAGTGACTAAAATGTCTATCTATAGTGATTTGATCTAGAGATTCTATTACTAGGCATATATCCCAAGGAGGTCAATAAAAAAATTGAAGGCTTTGCTTCCACTTAAATATATATAAAATGACTACAGCAAAATATAAATGAAAAGGATAATAACAAAATTGTCAAATCTAAATGTTGTGAAATTATAATAATAAATAAGGTTGGCTCCAAAGAAGAGAGCATGGAAGGCATCTCAGATATGGGATAATTTGGCTATGCAACACAACTAAATTTGTCAGGCTTTGTTTTTAGTTTTTAGTTTTTTGTTTTTTTTTTTGGCTAGTTTTTCTTAACTATGTTTTATTGTTAATTTTGTTTGTTTCTTAATAATGGATTCCTGGAGGTGAAAAGTACAGGTAAACATGGAGGATATTTAAAAGAATAATAGTTATTAAAAGAAATAACCATGTCAATGCAAGAAGGCCACAATATATAAATGTCAACCATTAATAATCTACTGGAAAAAGCAGGTAAATAAGAGAGAAAAGACAAATACAGATAGAAGGCAGGTAATGGAAGAATGAGTATAAAATAAACCTTTAGAATAGTTTCAGGAAGTGATAAAGGTCAGAATGAACTATTGCTAGTGAGGAAGCCTAGGGAAGAAAAAGAATTTTGGTTCTTAAGCTCTCAACCCACTGTTGAGTGGGAGGAAGGATCAATGAAAAGATAGGGCTATTGGTTGGAATGAGTAAAATGATATGACTGATTATAGAAAAAATGTAAAGCTGCTCAGATTTGTTTAGTTTTGGTTTTGGTTTTTGCTTGGCTTCTATTTATTCTATCAAGGAGAATGATCTTAGCATTAGGAAGGACAGGCCAAAAATTATTAATGGGTTGATGTCAAAGATAAATAAGGAGATAGTCACCTGGCCCAGTGCTAAAATAATTGGCAGAAAAGATAGCTGAGCTATTACTCTCAGTTTTCTGGGAAAGGTCATGGAGAGATCCTGTAGGTTTGGAAAGGAGCAGATATCCTGATTTTCAAAAAGGAGAAAAGAATGCAATATGCAAACTCCAAGCTATAGAGTTTCACTTTCATTTCTGAGGTCAAATTCTGATACACATTGTTGAACAGATGGTTAATGAACATCTAGAATCAGTAAGATGCTTTTTCAAGAGCAGGTTGTACCAGACTAACTTTATTGCATCTGTTGGCAGGCTTCTTAAATTGTAGATGTGGGGAACATTGTAAATGCAGTTAACCTAGTTCCTAGCAAAGTATTTGATATACTTTCTTAAGGTGTTCTTGTGGGGGAAAAAAGAGGGGAAGATGTAGGATAGGCAATAAACATAAGCAAACAAAATAGTTTGGATAGGTAACTGTTTAGAAGGAGGTCTCTTTTCCAAGATGATTAATGAAAAAGGAAACATAACTTATCTATTCTAAAATATTTACAGCAACTCTTTTTGGTGGCAAATGATTGGAAATTACTGGGATGTCTGTCAGTTTGGGAATGACTGAACAGTTTGTGGTTTGATTTTGATGGAATATGACTGTGCCATAAGAAATGATGAACTCGATAAAAAACATGAATAGTCTTGCATAAAATGAAGGGTAACGAGCAGAACTGAGAAAATGTATATAGTAGCAACATTATTTTTAGAATAACTTTGAGTAACTTAAGTCATTTTACCTATGAGAAATATCAAAATTAGGGGCAGCTAGGTGGCACAGTGGATAGAGCACCAGCCCTGAAGTCAGGATGACCTGAGTTCAGATTTGGCCTCAGACACTTAATACTTCCTAGCTGTGTGACCTTGGGCACTTAACCCCAACTGCCTCAGCGCCAAAAAAAAAGAAAGAAATATCAAAATTAGCTACAAAGAATAAATGATGACACTATCTGAATCCAGAGAAGTAACTGATAAATGAATGAAATGATATTCTATACAAAAATACATATTTGCATCTATTGATAGCCATCTTGGGGGGAGGAGAAAGAAAAGGAAAAGTTATATATTTAAAAGGAATAGCAAATTGTACATGAATTATGTACAGTCTTTTTTCATTCTATGTGTTTGACTTATTTCTTAATTTTAGAATAAAATAAAGTTTTTAAAAAGAAATCTCAGGTGGAGTGTCCCAGGAATATGGACTTGGCCCTATGTTTAACATTTTTATACAGGAATGAGATTTACAGATTACACTAAACTGAGAGCAAAAACTGACACTCCTAGATCAGGGGTCTTCAAAGTGGGAACCATCTCTATCAATGAGGAGACAGATTGCACTCCACTCTGGATGGGATTGGCCAATTGTGGAATTTGTCTCAACTATATCATACCCATTCTTGTAGCCAGCTTTGTCCTATTCTCTCACAATCTTCCTTCTTTTCCTCTTCTTAGCTTCAGGGCAATTATAATCTAAAGTAATTCCAATAAACCTAAAGATGATTGGGAATATTTCCTCACCTCTTGCCCTCTAGATTACTTTGTAGCTGCAGGAGAAACCCTCCTTTCTCTTTTCTTTTCATTTTGTGTGAATCATAAAGAATGAGTAAGGTGAATTGTGATCTAGATGGTATGTCATTTTGTTCTCTTTCTCCTTCCAAATTGCCCTGTCACTGGTAAGAAGAGCATTGTGGTTTTGAGCCACTCAGATTTTCACAACCTTGTTTTCATCTTTGATTCCTTACTTTCCCACATTCATATAAAGCAATCATTTGTCATACCTTATCATTCTACTTCCATATTTCTCACATCTCTCTGCTGCTTTATTCATACAGTCACCACCTTAGTTCAGGCTTTCCTCAGAGACAAGAGAATATCAAGAAGAGTGAAATTCATTGTATGAAAAGAGTAGAAAGAAGGCAAGATGAATGAGGGTCAAGAAGAGGCAATTAGATTTGGCTATTAAGAGATCATTGGTAACTGGAGATAGCAGTTTCAGTGGAATAACTTGCAAGTCTGACAATAGATAGCCTTCTCAAGAGATTTGGCCAAAAAGAGAGAAATTGTGCTAAGTATATGGGTGATGGGAAGATCAAGAATATTATAATCTTTGCATGTAGCTATAAAGTGTCTAGGAGGAAAAAGTCATGTGGGATGGAATACTCCAGTCCGTCATCCATTCAGATACTTTAAAAGACATTTTTTAAAATTATTGAATATTTTTCCCTAGTTACATTCAAAATAAAAAATTTTTAACATTTTTTTAACATAAAATTTTTAAAAATTTTGAATTCTAGGTTCTCTTCTTTATCCCCATAATTAAGAAACCATTTGTGAAGTTATGCAAAAATTTTCCATAAAAGTCAAGTTGTGAGGGAAAAAAACAGATCTCCCACCCTATTGAAAATGAAAACTCTCAAGAAAAATTAAATTTAAAAAAAAAAGAGAGAGAGAGAATGCTTCAATCTGTATTTGGACACAGTTCCTTCTCTGGGTATGGATATGACTTTTCATCATAAGTCAGAGTAGTTGTGGATAATTGTATTATTGAAAATAGTAAAAATCATTCACAGCTGTAAATCCCACAATCCCACAACATTGCTATTACTTTGTATACAGTACATTTCATTCTGTTTGAGTTCATGGAGAACTTTCTATGTTTGTTTTTCCTGAGAACATCATGCTCATCATTTCCTTTAGAATAATAATATTCCATCATTAACACACGTCACAGTTTATTGAGCCATTCCTTAATTGATGGGCAAATACCCTCAATTTCCTTTTTTTTTTTTTTTTTTGCTCTGAGAAGAGAATTGCTAGGTATATATATATTTAAAAATATAGGTCATTTTCCTTTTTTTTTTTTTTTTTTAATCTCTTTTGGTATTCATACCAAGTAGTGGTGTTGTTAGATCAAAGGATATGCATGAATCTATAGCCCTTTAGGTATAGATCATATCTTTTGATCATTTATCAATTGGGACATGGCTTTTATTTTTTATAAATTTGATTCATTTCCCTCTATATTTGAGAAATGAGGGCTTATCAGAGAAACTTGCTTTGAAATTCATTTTACAATTACTGTTGCGAACTTTATTTCCCCCACTCATTTTCTTTCCCCTTCACCCTGTCTCTCCTCAAAAATGTTTTGGTACTGACCACTCCCTTCCTCAATATGCCCCTCTTTTATCACCCTTTCGCCTCCCCTTCCCATATTCCATTCTCCTCCTATTTTCCTATAGGGTAAGATAGATTTCTATACCCTTATTTAGTATATTATTTCCTCTTTGAGCTACTTCTGATGAGAGTAAAGTTTACTTCCTCATCCTCTCCTACCCCTTTTCTCCTCCATTGTAAAGCTTTTTCTTCCCTCTTTTTTTATGGCAGATAATTTGCACCATTCCATTTCTCCCTTTCCCTTTCTCCCAGCACATTCCTCTCTTACCCCTTAATTTCATCATTAAAAAAAGATATCCCTTCATATTCAACTCATACCTGTGCCTTCTGTATATATATATATACTCCTAACTTCCATAATAATGAGAAATTCTTTTTTTTAATTTAAAATTTTCAAAACATATGCATAATTTTCCACATTCACCCTTGCAAAACCTTATGTTCCAAATTTTTTTCTCCCTTTCTTCCCATCCCCCGCCTTAAACAGCAAGTAATCCAATATATGTTAAACTTGTGCAGTTCTTCTATACATATTTTCACAATTATACTGCACAAGAAAAATCAGATCAAAAAGGGAAAAAAAATGAAAAAAGAAAATGAAATGTAAGCAAACAACAAAAAAGTGAAAATACTATGTTGTGATCCACACTTAGTCCCCACGTTCCTATCTCTAGGTGCAATCCATCATAAGACCCTTGGAACTGGCTTGAATCACCTTGCTGTTTAAGGGAGCCACATTTACCATAATTGATCATATAATATGTATATGCTTATATATATAATAAAATATAATTTTGTTTCTGTGTACAGTATCCTTTTGGTTCTACAATGAGAAGGTTCTAATGAGTTACAAGTATCATCCTCCCATGTAGGAATATAAACAGCTAAACCTTTTTAAGTCCCTTATGATATCACTTTCCTGATTACCTCTTTCTGCTTCTCCAGAGTCCTGTATTTCAAAATCATATTTTCCATTCAGCTCTGATCTTTTCATCACAAATGTTTGAAAATCCTTTATTTCATTGAATAACCATCTTTTCTTTGAAGGGGTTATACTCAGTTTTGCTGAGTAGATAATTCTTGGTTGTTGCTCTGATGCTCTCTGGAATATCATATTCCAAGCCCTTTCCTCCTTCAATGTAGAAGCTGCTAAATCTTTTGTTATCCTGATTGGGACTCCATTATACTTGAATTGTTTTTTTTCTGGATGCTTGGAATATTTTCTCCTTGACCCTGAGAGTTCTGGAATTTGGCTATAATATTCCTGGGAGTTTTTATTTGGGGATCTTTTTCAGGAGCTGATTGGTGGATTCTTTCAATTTTTATTTTACCCTCTGGTTTTAGAATATCAGGTCAATTTTCCTTGATAATTTCTTGAACGGTGATGTTCAGACTCTTTTTGATCACGACTTTTAGATAGACCAATAATTTTAAAATTCTCTCTCCTGGAACTATCATCCAGGTCAGTTATTTTTACAGTGAGGTATTTCACAATTTTCTGGGTTTTTTTTTTTTTTTAGTTTTTTTTTTAGTTTTGTTTTATTGTATCTTGATTTCTCATAAAGTCATTAGCTTCCATTTGCTCAATTCTATTTTTAAGGAGTTATTTTCCTAAGTGAGCTTTTGTACCTCCTTTTCCAGTTGACCAATTTTGTTTTCTAAGGCGTTCTTCTCATTAGCTTTTTGCATTTCCTTTTGTACCACTCAATTCTTTTCCTAATTTTTCCTCTATCTCTCTTACTTAATTTTCAAAATCCCTTGTAAGTTCTTCCATAGCCTGAGCCCAATTCTTAATTTTCTTGGAGGCTTTGGATGTAGAAGCTTTTTAATTTTGCTATTTCCTGAATGTGTTTTGATCCTCCTTGTTACCATAACTTTCTATGGTCAGAAACTTTTGGTTTTTGATCATTTCCCTAACTTATTACTAGGCTTTTAATTTTTTGTTAAAATAGGGCTTTGTGTCCAGCGTGCATAGTCCCAAGCTTCAGGGGTTTTGTGCAGCTGCTTTTAGAAATCCTTCTAGGAGCTGTTAGGAATGTCCCCGCCCCACTGGAGCTATAACATCTAGTGTGGCTGGCCAGGACTGGGGCTTCCATGGCCGGGAATACCCTGGGACTTTACACCAGACTCCCACCTTATTGCCATAGATCCTTTCCCCTGACCTTCTGAGTCCTTTCTGGACTAAGAGGTCCAGAAGCCTCAAACACTACAACAGATTCAGAGGTCTCGCCTCTCTGACTCTGGGGTCCAGGCTGAGGCTATGGCTTTGCCTGGTACTGCCTGCACTGGGATTTTGTGCTAGACTCCGACCCTGATTCCACAGACCTTTTTTTAACTGACCTTCCAAGTCTGCTTTAGTGTCTCTGAGCATTCAGCCACTTTAACATGATTTTCCCAAAGCATAAATTCAATTATGTAACCCCCATTCAGTAAATTAGTGGCTCCTAATTGTCTCTATTATCAAATACAAAAATGCTTGGTATTCAGAGCTATTTATAACCTAGCCGCATCCCACCTTCCCAGTCTTCTTAAATCTTATTTCTCCACATGTGCTCCTCATTCCAGTGACATTGGCCTTCTGGCTGTCCATGAACAGGACTCACCATTCCTTGGTTCAGGGCATTTTTCCTGGCCCCTTATATCTGGAATACTTTTCCTTCCTACTGACTTTCCTGGTTTTCTTTAAATTCCAGTTAAAATTTCATCTTTTACTGGAAAGCTTAATTCTAATACCTCCCCTCTGGAAATCATTTCCTATTACCTATTTTTGTTTATTTTTAAAAAAAAAAAAATTTTGCAAGGTATTTGGGGTTGTGACTTTCCTAGGGTTACATAGCTAGTCAATGTTAAATGTCTGAAGACATATTTGAACTCATGTCCTCCTGATTCCTGGATTAGTGCTTTATCTACTGCACCATCTAGTTGCCCTCTTATTACCTGTTAAATTAATTACTCATTTGTAAGATATATAGCTTGCTTTGAACTTTTTTGTTTATATGTTGTCTCTTCTTTTAGATTGTAAGTTCCTTGAGAGTAGGGACTTTTTTGCCTCTTTTTATACCTTAATCACTACTTAGTGAAGTGCCAGACACATAATATGTACGTAATGTTTAGTAATTGATTGGGAGATTTTCAAGTTTGAATATCACTAAATTTATCTAAGCCCCCTAGTATGAAGATAGGAGTTGGAGAGGAGAGAAAGTCTACTGCATGAAGCACAAAGAAAGATGTAAATAGTGAAAAACAAGTGCCAAGAACTTATTTTCACTTGTTTGTGATAGCTCTTTGATGTCATGCAGTTATTATTCTCATTAGGAAACTGAGATTTACATATTAAATAACTAGCTGGAGATCACATGATTCCTAAATGATGGATCTGGAATGAAAATCCAAGTTTGCTAACCCCCATTTCCACTTAAGTGTTTTTTTTTTTCATTCTCTTATTCCGCTTATCATTATAAAGAAACTTAACTAAAAGGATGTAGGCTGCAAATTACATTAAAATTTAGTGTTTAAGACTAGTGCCAGTAACTTTTTCCTGTAAGCAAATAAATAATACCAAATAAGATTGCAGAAATATGCAGCAATATGCCTATGGACAGATTGACATCTGTTTAATCAACAGAAAATAAAAATTAAAAATGGAACATTCCATGTAATGTAGTCTGGTAGTTGCAGAAGCATTGTGTAGGAAAAGATTTCAAATCAGTAATCCAGATCTCAAGAATGGTTAAGTGCAGTTCTCATTTAAGAAAGCATATTTTCCAGCATGGTGGCATAATCTAGATTGATGCCTATTTGACCTTTGCCAAACCTCTTCCCTCAGGGCTTCATTTTTCTCAAATATAAAAAATAAAACACATACTGGATGAACATGGTCTTTTGCTGAGTTCATTCACTCCATCACTATGATCCCATAACCTATTTAGTTATTTTTTTCCAATATATATGAAGACTAAACCTGAATTGCCTTATAGCTGAATAAATACTAGAGTTCTAGCTATCATTCTTTATTTCCCACCAGAATATACTCCTCTGGCCTTCTCCATTATGCCCCAGATAACTCTTTACCCTGAAACTCACACTTTGAAAGCACTCACTGCCCTTTCTTTGGTGTTCCTTTCATTTCTTCATTTCTCACCTGGCTTCAGTTCTGTGGATTTTTGCAAAGTAGACATTCCTCTGCCTCCCACTCAGCTTCTTTTTGTCATTTTTCCCACTGCAGTGTAAGTTGCTTGAGGGCAGGAACTGTCTTTCCTTTTAGTTGTATTTGTATTCCCAGCTCCTTAGCACTGAGCCTGAAATGGAGTGACTAAAATTTATTATAGATTCTATTATTTTTACAACAGTACTTCCCTGAATTATTATCTCTGCTAGCAATCAGCTCCTACTGCTTAAAATTATAGAGAATTCTTACGTATTTCTATTCCTAGTGCCTAGTAGGAACTAATTAAAATTTTGATTCACAAATCGATGGCTCTGGAGATTTTGTATGGTTCTGGGTTCCAAATAGCCAGTTTTTCAGATGAACATTTGAAATAACCCATTCAGATGGTAGGGATTGCTTTATATTTGTATGTGGATGTAGGCAGCACTAGGAATAGTAGTAATAAAGGAGGAAACCACTTTGGATTCATTTGAACAGCGGTGAAATTGCCCAGGTGATGATGGGTATCAGAAATAGCATAAGTGTATGCACATGTTATAGATTTAGGCAAAAATAATTCTGTCCCCGTTAATTTGCCTGTGATTTTTCTACTCAAATATACCTGCTCTCTTAAACCTTACCTTTTCCCTCCCCAGTTCCCTATTTTCCTATTTAACTTATTTCTATTTTAGGTTGTGTGTGTACGTGTTTATGTGTGTAGACATGTAAGTGAGATGTCTGCTTCCCCTTCCCACACTCCATATTTGTATAATTTTTTTTTTTTTTTTTTGCTGAGGCAATTGGGGTTAAGTGACTTGCCCAGGGTCACACAGCTAGGGAATGTTAAGTGTCTGAGACCAGATTTGAACTCAGGTCCTCCTGACTTCAGGGCTGGTGCTCTAACCACTGCACCACCTAGCTGCCCCTATTTGTATAATTTTTTGATATACTCTTGTTAAGACAAATAGTAAGTTTCTCTTTTTCTTCATTTCGTTCCTAGTGCATTTCTCCTTTCCTCCCCTTCTTTTCTTTTACTCTCCTAAAACAATTACTCCATCCCCTTGGGATTGAAGAGGAGGGCAGAATGTGAATGCAGAAAATTGCCTTGGTGTCTTTTGGATAAGATAGGAATAATGGTAATATCTGAGATTCTCTGGATACAGAGAGTTTCAAAGCTAGGTGAGGAGGTCTGGTTATCCATAGGATATAACAGCAATTCAATTGGCATTCAAGAATGGTTGAAATTAATTCATTTATACTATGTAGTAAAGGGCACTCATTTTCCCTCCCCCTGTGTGATTATACTCTTTTGCAGTATTTGTAATTATTTGAAAATAACATTTTATAATTTATATAGTTTATTATTATAATATTAAAACTTATAATTTAGAATTAAATTGTCATAATAAATTATTTTTGTAAATTTTTTTCTTTTGCTTTTTGGTATATTATAGTCCAAATTTATCTTTTCTTTATTGTAATTATTGAATATCTTCTGTAATCTCAACTCTGGTTCTTTGGTACTTGATTATTTCCTTTGTAGCCAATTATAGTACTACTTTTTTGAGCTTCAAAAGATAAATTTTGGCTGTGACAATTTTGAGTGTAGAGCTTTTGAGGCATTTGAGCTTCTAGGCAGTAAAAGGTTCTTTGTTCTCTGGTGCTGATCATTCTGGGCATTTTTTTCCCCCTGAGGCAATTTGTGGTTAAGTGACTTCACAGTTAGGTAATGTCTGAGTGCAGATTTGAACTCAAGACCTCCTGACTTCAGGGCTGGTACTCTATCCACTGTGCCATCTAGCTGTCCCCAATTCTGAGCAGTTTTCATTTATGAGTTTTAAAAATATGATATCCAGGTAGCAACATATCCAAGTTTAATTATGGTTTTCAGATAGTTTTATGCATCTTAAATTATCTCTCCTTTCCCTGTTTCCTAAGGTAGATGTTTTTAATAGTAAAGACCATTATCAGTTTTTAAACTTTGCTCTAATGCTTCTTCTTGCATCATTGAACAGTTTGTTTGCTCCATTTTATTTTTCCCCCGTGTCTACTATTTGAGTAAAATTTTCTTCTTTCTGTTCTAAACTCTTTTCAGTTGTTCTAATTTCATTCTGTAATTCTTATTTCAGTTCTAATAATTATAGCACTATCTTAAAAAGTTATTGTGAAGTTCAAATGAAATAATAATGATAGAGTATTCAGCACAGTGCCTGGCCCATAGTAAGTGCAATTATTTGCTATTCTTATTCTTCCATATTCTACCACATTAACTTGTGGTAAAGCCTTTTTTTTTTTTTTCCTGGTATTTCATTTGTAATTATTTCTTAAGCTAATTATTTGTAATTATTTTCACTTAGGATCATCTTAACTCACAGTTTATTTCTAGTATATTAGGAGTTTTTTTTCTGTTTATTTATGTCTACAGTGTTAGTTCCTGAATTTAGACTTTGTGCCACAACCAGGCTGAGTTCCTCCCACCCTCTTTCATAAAATGACTAGGCCCAAATTCTATTGCCTCTGCAGGCTTAAGAGTGGAACCTTTCCTGTTCTATCAGAAATTTGGGCTAGCTTTAGCCTTGTTTCCTTGTACGGTCATCTTCCTGGAAGTCTTTAGCTGTATAGACCACCTTTCCTGGTACAGTCTCTAAGCAGGAGGCTATATTGGCCATGGCCCATTTTCTAGACTTCATTAATTTATAATAGTCTCTAAGCAGGAGGCTATATTGGCCATAGCCATTTTCTAGACTTCATTAATTTATAATAATTCAGATATATATTTTTAATTTTTAAAGTTAAACAATTGAAAACAAAATAATAAAACTGACATAACCTGTAAGATACTTGAGGATATTAATTCCCTTCTAACTTCACTTCTTTTTCCTTCATTTGGTCCTGTGGCATAAATCAAAGATCCTTCTCCTTCACTCTAGCTAAGCTGGACTATTTACTTTCTTATGTTACCTTATGTTGTTCCCTATGCTTCAAGTGCTCTCCTCACACTTAATTTCTCATATATTATTTCTACCTAGAATATCCTGCAGATAACCTGCATTTATATATTCTGCATTGTGGTTATTATCCAGTCTATTGCATATCTGTATATAATTAATTATTGCATATTTGTATATATATTTTATCTTCTTCTAGAGAGTAAGGTCTATGAGGTTTATATTCATTTTTATATTCTAGTGTAGCAAATAGGACACTGAATTTAAAAGTCAAGAAAACCTGGTTTCAGACTTCACTTGAGATACTTCCTAGCTGTGTGACCTTGGTCAAGTCACTTCATTTCTCTGTGCCTCTGTTTCCTCTTCTGTAAAATGAGGGAGTTATACTTAGTGGCCTCTTAAGATTCCTTCTTTTAACTTATGATACTGTTAAATTTATATGTATAATAGAGTTCTATGTAATTCAATTGATAGAATTATAGACTTAGAAAAAGCTATTTATTCCAATCTGAGTAAGAGTTTGGAACATAAATACTGAAATAGAAGCTACCAAAAAAACATTATTTACATTCTCTTAAGGATAATATAAACCTTATGCTTTATTCATTTTTACCAGTTGTTAATTGCTTGGTTTTTGTCCCGAAAGAAATCATTGCTTAACTAAGCATAAGGATTTGAGTTCAGTTTAGCAATAATTGAACTTGATGCATATGTTGCTTCTTAGGCATTGTGGTTACACTTCATGGGATCTGTGATCTGTAAATTAATTTATCCACACCTTATCCTTTGCAAGTCTTTTCTGTGACTTCTACAGAAGTCTATCCAACATGATGGAGGACTTTCTCCATATTTGGGGTTTTATTATTATCTTTTTAAAGCATCTTTTTTAGTACCAGTTCAACACTCAGATTGGCTATGTTAACCCATTCATACCAAATCAAGGAGCAGGGAAACAGCTTACCAGCCTGTCAAGAAAGGTCTATCTCACTGGGATGAGAGGGGAATGAGATCCAACAGTATCAGTAGCAGCCAGTCAGCCTCACAGCAGGGAGCCTACACCAAGGCTCCCAGCATGGGTTAGTCCATCAGGGAGGCTTTGCCCTCCTGCAAACCAGCAGCACCCTAGGAAAATGAGCAGTCTGTGTAGCACAGCAAGGCCGCACCCCAACAACTCCACCCCATCATAAGTCTCCAGCATGACCTTGACCCTACTACTGACCAGTAGTGAAGCCCCAGGGCTGGCCACCAGCAAGACATTGTCCCTGGGGCCTACCAACAGAAAACCCTGTTTCTATAGCAACCCAGAAGCAGGGCCTACTCCTCCAGCTGATTAACAACAAAATTATTTCTCCAGGGCCTTGCTAGCAGAGAAGCCCTGTTTCCATAGCCACCTGCTGTTCCCATCCTTGGAACAGGCCAACAGCTAAATCTTACACCCATAGGAGATCAACAGAGAACCTCCTTGTGTAAGCCAGAAGGGAAGCCTACTCTCCAGAGAAAGAAGCAGCTAAGCCTTAAAGCCCAGTGAAAACCAGCAGTAAGACCCAGAGCCCTTGCACAGAAAGTTTAAGACAGTGCAGGACCAGAGCCCCACTCTGACATAAAAACACTAAGTCACAAAAAAAGGTAGAAAAAGAGCAAAAAAGATTTTGACTATAGAAAGATACTATGGTAATAGGGAGGATTAAGGCATAAACTTAAGAAGAGGATCATAGTGTCAAATTGGCTTTATGTGAAGCCTCAAAGAAAAATATATTTTGGTCTAAGGCCCAAAAAGAATTCTTGGAAGATCTTAAAAAGAGTTTTTAAAAGTAAGTTAGGAAAGTAGAAGAAAAATTGGTGATGGTGGGAGAGAATAATTTGCAAGACAATCATGAAATAAAAGAATCAATAGCATAGAAAAAAGTACAAAAATTTACTTACCCCTCCCCCCAAAAATAAAGAGGTTAGAAAGACAACTCCACTGGAAGGAGGAGTGAGATTGAATTGAGTAAATGATCCCACATAAAAGAAACATGAAAAAATTATTGTAATGGAAAGAAAGATTGGTGGGGGAGTGATGAAAAAAGCTAAAACCTTATTCTCATAAATTGTTTCAAAGAGAGAATAACATACCAACTCAGTTGGATATAAAAATCTTTCTTACCTCATAAACCTGTAAAAAAGGGCAGGGATAATAACAGAAGGGGATGGGGAGACTGATAAAAGGGAGGCTATATTGGAGAAAGTGGTGATTATTAATAAAATAGTTCTGAGGAGGGAAAGGATGGGGGAAATAAGAGGGAAATATGGAAATAGGATGAACTCATCCATTAAACTGAAGCAGATAGAATAGATTAAAAAACAGAATCCTTCCAAAGAAGAACTGAAACTCTTAAATGAACACAAGATAGATAATTTTGACTATATTAAGTTTAAAAGTTTTTGTACAAACAAAACTAATGCAGACAGGATTAGGAGGGAAGCAATAAATTGGGAAAAAATCTTTACATTTAATGGTTCTGATAAAGGCCTCATTTCTAAAATATATAGAGAATTGTCTCATATTTATAAGAATTCAAGCCATTCTCCAATAGATAAATGGTCAAAGGATATGAACAGACAATTTTCAGATGATGAAATTAAGACTATATCTAGTCATGAAAAGGTGCTCCAAATCACTATTGATCAGAGAAATGCAAATTAAGACAACTCTGAGGTACCACTACACACCTGTTAGATTGGCTAAAATGACAGGAAAAGATAGTGCCGGGTGTTGGAGGGGATGTGGGAAAACTGGGACACTGATACATTGTTGGTGGAACTGTGAATGGATCCAACCATTCTGGAGAGCAGTTTGGAACTATACTCAAAAAGTGATCAAATTGTGTATACCCTTTGACCCAGCAGTGTTTCTATTGGGTTTATATCCCAAAGAGATCTTAAAGGAAGGAAAGGGACCCACATGTGCAAGAATGTTTGTGGCAGCTCTTTTTGTAGTGGCTAGAAACTGGAAATTGAAAGGATGCCCATCAATTGGAGAATGGCTGAACAAATTATGGTATATGAATGTTATGGAATATTATTGTTCTGTGAGAAACAACCAGCAGGATGATTTCAGAGAGGCCTGGAGAGACTTGCATGGACTGATGTTGAGTGAAATGAGCAGAACCAGGAGGTAATTATACACGGCAACAACAAGACTATATGATGATCAATTCTGATGGACATGGCTCTCTTCAACAATGAAATCTTTTAAACCAGTTTCAATTGTTCAGTGAAGAAAGCCATATACACCCAGAGGAAGGATATGACATGTGGACCACAACATAACATTTTCATGCTCTCTATTGATGTTTGCTTGAATTGTGTTTCCTTTCTCAGATTTTTTTTTTCCTAGCAGATACGATTTTTCTTCCACAAGACAAGTGTGGAAATACGTAAACATATATTCGATTTGTCAAGTATTTTAACATAATTAACATGTAATGGATTTCCTGCCATCTAGGGGAGGGGTGGGGACTAGGGAGGAAAAATTTGTAACAGAAAGCTTTGTAAGGGTCAGTGTTGAAGAATTACCCATACATATGTTTTGCAAATAAAAAGCTTTAATAAAAAAAATAAATGTTGTTACTCATTTGAAAAAAAAAAAAACAATCCTACAATTTTTTTTGTAAGAAACATATTTGGAACAGGTACATACAGGGTAAAAGTAAGGGTTTAGAACAAAATCTGTTATACTTGAGGTGAAGCAAAGAAAGCAGGGGTAGCTATCATGATCTCAGACAAAGCAAAAGCAAAAACAGATTTAATTAAAAGAGATAAAGAATGAAACTACATTTTACCAAAAAGTATCATGAACAGTGAAGTTATCAGTACCAAAAATATATGCATCAAATGGTATAATATCTTTTTGAAGAAATGGAATGAATGAGTTACAGAAGGAATATATACTAAAACTATACTAGTGGGGGAGAAGGGACTTCAATCTTCCCCTCTCAGACCTGGATAAATTTAACTAAAAAAAAACAACAAAAAAGAACAGTTATGATGAATAAATTTCTGGAAAAGTTGGATATGATAGATCTCTGGAGAAAATTGAATGAAAATAGAAAGGGATATATCTTTTTCTCAGTGGCAAGTGACTCCTACTCAAAAACTGACCATATATTAGGACATGAAAACCTCACAACCAAATGTAGAAAAAGGAAACATCTTTTTCAAATTATAATTCAATAAAAATTATACTTAATATATAGTAGAAGATAGGTTAAAAAGTCATTGGAAATTAAATTTAGTCCTAAAAAAACAGGTGGTCAAAGAACAATCATAGAAACAATAATTTCATTAAAGAAACTTAAACAATGAGACAGTATACAAAAATTTATGAGATATAGCCAAAGAACTTAGGGGAAAATACACTTGAATTTATTAACAACTTTAGCAGAGTTACAGGATACAAGATAAACCTACATAAATCATCAGCCTTTATATCTATTATTAATTTAACTTAAAATGTTTTGTAATGATAATTTTGATTATATAGAATTAAAAAAATTGGGGGAGGGGAAAAGCATCTCTGATAAAGGCCTTATTTTTCAGATATATAGAGAAATGAGTCAAATGTGTAAAAATACAAGTCATTTCCCAATTGACAGGAGGTCAAAGGATATGAATAGGCAATTTTCAGACAAAGAAATCAAAGCTATCTATAATCATATGAAAAAATCACCATTGATTAAAGAAATAGAAATTAAAACAACTCATGAAGCATTACCTCACACCTGTCAGATTGAATATGACAAAAAAGGAAGCTGTTGGATGTTGCAGGGGATTTGGGAAGAAAACTAGGACATTAAGGCATTATTAGTGGACTTATGAATAATTTGGAACTATGCCCAAAGGGCTATAAAAATGTGCTTGTCCTTTGATACAGCAATACCACTGCCAGGTCTGTATCCCAAAGACATCCCAAACAAAAGGGGAAAGGACCTATTTGTACAATAATATTTTTTGTGGTTTCTTTTGGTGGTGTCTTAAGAATTGGAAATCAAAGCAGTGCCCATCAATTAGGGAATGTCTAAACAAGCTGTAGCATATGACTATAATGTGATATTATTGTTCTATATAAGAAAAAAACAAGTAGGATGATTTTATAAAAACCTGGAAACACATGAGCATCTGATATAGAACCAGAACATTGAACACAGTAACAGTGATATTGTTCTATGAATTATGAATATCTTTAATTGTTTTCAGCAATACAAGAATCCAAGATACTCCTACAGGACTAATAATAAAGCATATTATTTGCCTCCAGAGAAACAATTGAAAATGACTGAAGATATACCAATGCATGCTATTTTTCACTTTCTTTTTTTTTCTTTTATTCAAATCTTCTTTTACAAAATGACTAATATGGAAATGTTTTACATAATTGCACATGTATAACCTGTATCTGATTGCTTATCATCACAGGGAGAGGGGTGGGAAAGAATTTGGAATTCAAAACTTTAAAATATATAAAGATTGAGGGGAAAAAAGGTTAATTTATGGAAGGGGATATAAGCTTTCCAGATAATTTTTTTATTAGTATTAAAGTTTTTTACTTTCAAAACATATGCATGGATAATTTTTCAACATTGATTTTTGCATAGCCTTGTGTTGCATATTTTTCCCTCCTTCCCCCCACCCCTCCCCTAAATGGCAAGTAATCCAATATATGTTATACATATTAAAATATATGTTAAATCCAATATATGTAAACATATTTGTACAATTATCTTGCTGCACGAGAAAGGTCAGATCAAAAAGGAAAGAAAATGAATAAGAAAACAAAATGCAAACGAACAACAACAAAAAAAGAGTGAGAATGTTAGGTTATGATCCACAATAAGTTCCCGCAGTCCTCTCTGTGGATATAGATGACTCTCTTCATTACAAGATCATTGGAATTTTTCCAGATAATTTTTAAAAAAGGATGAATGTGAAGAAAAAAAAGTTGACCATTAGAATACATATCTTTATTTTAGCATTTTAAAAATAAATGAAAGTTGGTTTGGTGAGGAGATAGGAGGGCTTAATTTTATGAGGTCTTGTTTGTTTTTAATTATTAGGAAGGGGCTATGGAAAAAAGAAGGTTTGCCAAACTAGAGAAATTGCTAGGAGAGCATGTGAAAGAAATGAAAACCATGTCTAATGATCTGTTATTGGAGGAACAAATGGGACTTTGTTAGATTCTTGCTTGGAAGAAATGGATAGAGTCTATTCAGAGACTTGTCTGTTCCCAACTTCGCCTAAGTAGGAGGTTGGTTAATATTTAGTAGTTTGGTAGTTACAGTGTCTGTCAGCATATCCTTCATTCCTATTAGTAGAATTGGGGAAAGGGAGTGAAAGGAGATGGGTGACAAACAACCTAAAGGCAAAGCTTGCAGTGTTTATTGAGTTGAGGAAAGATCCTTAGTTGAAACCAGGGAGTGTACACATTACCATAATACTCAGTAGTTGTATCAATTATTCCCACTGAAGCAATGTATGTACAGTGGAAAGAATGGGACACCTTGGTTTGAATCCTGCTTAGGACATAATAGCTGTCCATAGTAGGAAAGTCATAGCCTCTCTGAGTTTCAGTTTTCTCATCTGTGAAATAGGGATAATAACACCTGTTCTGTTTACCTTAACTAGGCTATTGTATCAAAAGAGATGACATGTGGAAAGTGTTTTGTAATCTTAGAGTGCGTCACATGTTCAGCTGTCATCATTAATGATGATAGCAGTTAAGTTTTGACTCCAAAACCAAGAATTCTCTTTGTAGTTGAAAGAATGCTGACAAATCCTAATTCTTACGTTTTGTCTGTTTCTCATGTTTAATTATGTTTTTCCATGGTTTTTCTAATCTTTAATGATACTGAGCAGATTTAGGTATTTTCACATTTTCTCTACCTTCCCCATGAATTTTGCTGTCTGGAAGTCAGTTGCTCAGTTAGATGTATCAGTTGGTTTTCCTTTATTCTAAGGGAAGATTCTGTGGAGAAGAAAGTAGTAGAATGTTGTTATGGTATAAATAAAATAGAAGGCACTCTGTTTACATAAGTAAACAAAAGTCAGTTGTAGAATGAGACTCATTTTCTACTGTTATTCACTAAAGATGGAAGGAAAGGAAAATGAAATTGTATTTTAAGAGAGTGTTAAGAGATTAGTCAATATATTTATGTATAATCACAATGGAGCAGCTAGGGAGTTAGGAGTCAGGAAGTCCTAAAATTCTATGTGGCTTCAACACTTAGTAGCTGCATGATTCTGATCATGCCACTTAGCCCTGTTTGCATCAGTTTCCTTATCTATCAAATGCACTGGAGAAAAAGATGGCAAACTACTCCAGTATTTTTGCCAAGAAAACTCCAAATTGATTTATGAATGGTTAGGCAAATAACAATAAATCACAGAATTTCAGGTATTTCCTCAGAAAGCATGGACAGAAGAAAGTGAATTTAAAGAGATTTCATAAATGTTCTTAAAAATTAAAAAAAAATCCCAAACCCCAGATTAGAAATCTTACACTTGAGAAAAATCTGAATAAAAATCTGACATTTTTAACATAGATGTTTTTGTATTGAATTAATTAAAATTAGAAACTTTTTGTTTTAAGGAATTTCAAGCATTTAATATTTGAAATGCTTTTCTTTCCAAACAAAATTAATAGTACTTTGGATGATTGACATTTTTTCATTAAGAGATGGTAATAAACTTTCTCTGACAAAAAATTTCTTTAACATTTATCAACTTGAACAAATCTAAGTCACAGAGTTTAGTTTTTAGTTTTTAATTATATTAAACTTAGTGATACTGTTTTGTTAATAAGTAAGTTTATAAACTTTTTAAAGTTAAGTCCTATCCTGGCTAAATGTTTCTTCATTGAAATGGATTCCAGTTAGTAAATGAAAATGAACAGCAAAATGACAGACAAGAAAGATTGGGTTATCTCTAAGCAGAATATACTTCTTCAATAAACTAGTTGGTTCATCCTCATTTGGAATCTTAACGGTTAGATGACCTGGTTGGTTATGCTTTTGAGGATCTTAAAACATTGCTTTTATTTTTACTAATTTAAGAAATATTTATTATTTATCTCATGTAAAGAGATTACTTTTAGATATATGAAGATTTATACAATACTATCTTTACTGTAAAAAATTATTTATTCATTTCTTTCTGCTTTTCTCACCCACTTTGTATGATTCTTGTCCATTTTCTTCTCTGGGTCCTCCAGAGAGAATCCTGACAATTTTCCTAATTACATTTTATCAATACTAGTTTGTATAGCATTTGGACTAACCATTTATTATTATCCCTTACTCTCATAAAATGATCAGCCCACTTCTCTTTCTCAGCATGATGACATACCATGCACTATTTTTGTTCCTAAGAAGCTTATTTGAGCCAACCTTACATCTCTCCATTTACTTCTGGTTCACTCAAAATTTTGATGTTTCTGTAATTCCAAAATTTCAATCAAACAGCATAACTGAAAGAATATTTGTATAGAAAATGATGATTTGGGCACTAAGGATATGCAGTTTCCTGGATGCATTATATTCTATTCTCTTTGCCTTATTCCATTTTCAAACCATTTCTAGCCCCTCTAAAATGCTTTTCATATATATATATATATATATAAAGTTGTGGTTGTTGTTATTGTTCAGTCATTTAGCTATATCCAGCTCTTTGTGACCCCATGGACATACCTGGCCTTTTATCTTTTCCAACATCAAGGTCTTTTTCCTTTCTCATTGTGTGGCCAAAGTATTTAAGCTCCGAGAACTTCTATATTTGACCTTCCAGTGAATAGCCTGAACTAATTTTTAAATATTGACCAATTTGATCTCTTTGTTGCCTAAGTGACTGTCAAAAAGTCTTCTCCAGTACCACAAATTTAAAACATTGATTTGGTAGTGCTCAATGTTCCTTATGGTCCAACTTTCACAACCATATATTGCTACTAGAAAAATCATATCTTTGACTAGTTTTTGACATAGTTTTGACTTTGGATCTTTGTCAGCAAGGTGATATTTCTGTTTTTTAATATGCTATCTTGATTTGCTATAGCTTTTCTTTCAAGGCAAAAGCATCTTTAAATTTCATGGCTATAGTTGCCATCTGCAGTGAACCCCCAAATATAAAATCTTATACTTTATTCCTCACACATGGCATTCCATTTCCTGACATCTTGTTTAGTACTAGCCATTTCTCATACCTGGAATTGTCTTCTTGCTCACTTTCCTCTTATAGTATCCCTTATTTACATTAAAACCAAGTTCAAACACCACTTTCTACTCTACCAACAAGAATAGGAGGTGGGTGTTGTGTATATTAATAAAATGTTAATTATAATAGCTATCATTTATCTAGATTTCCTAAGTACTTTACAAATATTACCTCATTTTTATCCTCATGACATTATCATCATTTTGTAGAAGAGGAAACTGAGGCACAGAGAGGCTATTAGTTGTTCTGGGTTTCATAGCTAGGGATTGAGTAACATGATTTGAACTTGGGTCTTCTTAAACTCCTAGGCTTATGCCATTTAACTATTGTAGAAGAAAAATATATACATGTATTTTCTTTTTTATTTATTCAAGTTTTTTATTTACAAAACATATGCATGGGTAATTTTTCAACATTGACCCTCACAAAACTTTATGTTCCAAATTTTTCCCTCCTTCCTCCCACCCCCTCCCCTAGATGGCAGGTAGTCCAATACATGTTAAATATATTAAAATATGATAAATCCAATATACGTATATATTTATACAGTTGTCTTGCTGCCCAAGAAAAATTATATCTAGAAAGAAAAAAACCTGAGAAGGAAAACAAAATGCAAGGAAACATCAACAGAAAGCATGAAAATACTGTGTTGTGGTCCACTCTTAGATCCTACAGTCCTCTCTCTGGGTGTAATGGCTTTCTTCACCACTGAACAATTGGAACTGGCTTGGATCATCTCACAGCTGAAGAGAGCCATGTCCATCAGAATTGATCATCGCATAGTCTTGTTGCCATATATAATGATCTCCTGGTTCTGTTCATTTCACTTAGAATCAGTTCAATATACATGTAATTTTCACTCTGAGAAAAGGGAATGTAGTTCTGTCAGACAGCTTCAATTTCAGGCAATAAAATTTTTTTTCTTAGTTGAAAATTCAGATAATATTAATGTGATGTAAAATTTTTGTCCCAAAAGGAAAGTGATAAGGAGTGGCCAGACTATTAGGAGGAAAAGCAGGGAGAGCAGTGTCAGAGAAACCTGAAGAGGAAAAATTAGAGATCGAGAATGATGAACTAAGAAAAAGCCATCAGATTTAACTATAGATTATTGTCTGGATAAGTGGTCAAAGGATATGTATGAATAAACAGTTCTTAAAGGAAGGCATTTAAAACCTAGCTTCTGGGTTATCTTTGTGGGCTTTTTACACCAGACCTACCTCCATGTATTCCAGTGTGGCATTGTCCTCCTTGCTCTTCTGTGCATTTTCACTGGCTATTTCCTGTCACTGGCTTGAAATTTTCTCTCCTCATCTCTGCTTCCTGGCTTTCCTGGATCCCTTCAAGTTTCAGCTAAAAATCCTATCTTCTACAAGAAGCCCGTGCTTTCCTTTTGATGATTGTCTCCAGTAGTTCTTTATTGCTTCTCCTATTAGACTCTAAGCTCATTGAGACCAAGGACTGCCTTTTTGTCTATCCTTTTATTTCTAGTGGTTAGCATAGTGTGTTGTACATCGTAGGTAAAGCTTGTGTTAATTAACAACTATGAAATATTGCTCCAAAGCATTATAATAAGAGGAATGCAAATCAGAATAACTCCAAGGTTTTTCTTCTTGTGCAGGAAATTGGCAAAGGTGATAATAAATGGAAATATTCAATTTTGGAAAGACTATGGGATGACAGGCATATCAACACTGTTGGAATTGTAGAAAGCATTTATGAGCAGATTGTTTGGCTGAGAGGTGTCAAAAGTTAGACGGAAAGAAAAGGTCCCATATACACTTAAAGGTTCTTTGTAGCCTGTGTTATGGTAGAAAAGAACAGAACTGGAAACAAAGTAATTGTTGATTGATTGGATAATGGCTGGACAATTTGTGGAGTACCAGTGAAGTAACATTTCTGTTCCGTAAGTTAACTAATATGAAAAATCCAGAGAAGTATGAAAAAAATTATATGAACTGTTGCTGACTGAAGTAAGCAGAAGTGGGAAAACACAAGATAATTATGACATGTAAACAAAAGACTAAAATGAAACTGAAAACTGATATTATGACAGTTGTGGACAAGAGTTGAAAAAGATCCTTTCCTTGTAGATGTGGAAAATTATTGGGTGTAGAATATGACAGATAAGTAGAATGTTAGTCGGCTTCCCTCCATCCCCCTACCTTTTAAAATCTTTTTTAAAGAGGACAGATCCTGTTCTTTTAATTTTTTTTGTATTATTTCTATAACATTCCTTTGCCAAATTCTAGTTTTCGAGGAGTTATTTTCTTCCATAAGATTTTGGATCTCTTTTTAGTTGACTTTCTTTTCATAATTTTCTTGTGGCTGCTTTTATTTTTTTTTTTTTTAATTTTTCCGTGATCTCTCTTATTTGATTATTTTCTATTGTATTTGTATTGTGTATTTGTTTTGTCCTTTTTAAGTTCTTAGAAATACTTGTTTTATTTTTTAAGTTCATAATAAAAGAAATAAAATTTTAAAAAATTTAAAAACAAAGCCTCCCTAGATAGAAAAGGAATAAGGGAAAAATGTAATCAGAAATGAATATGATAAGAAGATAAAAAGCATCATGAAAACTTTTTTTTTTTAAAGAGATCACTATTCACATACTTTAGAAATTATCAAATCCATTTGTTCCCACTGTGGACAACAAATTTTGGGCATAATTTTAGGGAGTGGAAAGAAGAGCGGATGGAAAGAAGAGTGGTGGAACATTTATTGCACAAAATTCGTATATGAAATTACCAAAAAGCAGATTACTTTTTTTGAACTGAATAGTGTATGTTACAATATACATAGTGCTAGTTTGTAAACATATCAATGTTGCTGTGTCTAATAAAATTCAAATTCATTTAAATGCAAAAAAAGAAAAAAATAGCAAACTATTTAGTGGTGAGGTCAGAAGCCAGACTGCAAAGGCCTGAGAGATGAAAGCAGTATAAACCACTTTCATCCAAATGACTGCGTAAAAGATCTTAAAAAGTCACAGTTATGTGTTCAGATTATACTTCAGATGTATGAGCCTATCTATGACTAGGAAAACAGAATGATAATTTTCTAAATGCCTTCTTCAAGTTCTATGAAGTAGTCAAATATTGACAACTTAATTTCTCATTTAAAGAAAAATGATTAAAATGAAAAATGAAATGTTTTTCTTGAATATTTAAATGCAGATTTATTTACTTTATTTTTCTTTTATTCTAGTTACTATTGCTGCACAAGAAGAAGGTGGTAAGCATTTCTTTTTTTTGTAATTATAAATTTAAGGGCAAATATATATGTATATATATATACATATATAAAGGGCAAACTTCCTTTTAATTCATGCTATAGTAAATACACGAATGTATATAATGTATATAATTGTTCTAAAAGGGGAAAAATATATTTGTTTCAAAGTTAAACATTAAAAAAATGGATGATACTGTTGGATACTTGACTTTATTCCCATTTATTTAGCATCTTTCCATTTATATTTGGTTCTCTAAATCGAGAATGGTAATGGAATTTTTTAAGGTTACTTATAGCACTCTTACTCTATCTTTATTTATATAAATACTTAATCTGATTTTTCTTTCCTTAAGCTTCTTACTACTATAGGAGTAGTAGACCTTTAGTTTTTGAGATTGATAATAATATAGGCATTGTGAATTCAACTATCATGATAGGATAATTAATTGGCACTGATTGAGAATTGTTGTGAATGAGGTCTAACCTATTTTTTGGCAGTGAAAAATGCTCCTATTGTATGGGACATAAATATATTCTCCTTACGAAACCTTTTAGGTTTGCATAACTATATAGGTTGATCTCCCATTTTTTGAAAATACTCTATATTATCTAACTCAGGTCTCTCCTTTAGACTAATTAGTCGTGCTGTCATCTCATTTTGAAAAGGAACCTTATTTTAAAAAGTTAAATATAGTCAAGTGGGATAAACAGATTGAAAGAAGAATGAATCTTTTAAAATGTCATATAAGTAAAAAGCAGGTTTCAGAAACACTAAGAAATGAAAGATTCAAAAAATAAAATGGTGATTACACAAATAGAAGAATTTGGGAAAAGCAGTAAGATATTGTTAATATTATGAATCTCTAATCTCATCAGTGTGCTCTCTCTCTAATACTGTAGACTCCAGCCTATCATCAGTACTTTTTCCAGTGGTGAGAGCACAACCTATTTCTTATGGCTTTTGCCCATAACTTCTCATAAATCTTTAAAAGAAGGTCCACCCAACTTTTTGGAGACTTTCCTTTAAACCTTTTAAAATTATATAATAATAATTGTCATTATTATTATCATTATAATTAGCATTTATGTAGTACTTTTAAGATTTATAGAATACTTTACAGTATTATTCTCACAACAACCTTGTGAGGTAGGGACTGTTATTCTCTAATTACAAGAAAAGCAGAGATTAAATACTTACCCAGTGTCACACAGCTAGTATTTGAGACAAGATTTCAACTTGTTTCCTGTCTCGCCTAAGTCCAGTAGTGCCCTGATCTGTGTGTGTGTGTGTGTGTGTGTGTGTGTGTGTGTGTGTATGTGTATACACATACATATATATATATATATATATATATAAAACAACTATTATGTGCTAAGTGCTGATGATAAAACAGTCCTCTCAAGGAGCTCATAGTCTAATGGGGGAGATGACATGGACATGACAAGTACAAAGAAGATATGTGTGTGTGTGTGTGTGTGTGTGTGTGTGTGTGGTAAATTGGAGGGAATCTTGGAGGAAAAACGCTAAGAATAAGAAAGATTGGAAAATGTTCTTATAGAAGGTAGGAGATTTATCCACCTCTTTTACTGCATGATTAAACCACTTTTTCTAATTTTATTAATATCTTTCATATTCTTTATGTCACATACTCACTTCCACATCTTGCCTTTCCATTGCATTGCCCTTTTGGTCACCCACAGCATTAATTCTTCAGAGACTATTGTATCATATAGTATCTCATGAAGAGTATTTTTGTTTAAAAAGTAGGCCTTTATTTCAAGAAGAAAGTTGAATTCCTTTGAAAGTACAATGCTTTTCTCACACTGTTTCTGGAGGCAGAAAGTCTGGTTTAAATCCTGTTTCTGACCTTTTCTACCTGTATAACTTTGAACAAGTCACTTCCTGAGCTTCATTTTCTTTGTCTATAAAATTAATTAGAAGGCCTTCACATTTTAAACATATGTTCCTGGGACCTATTTCTCTTCCTTTTCAATTCTAGACACAGTTCATCATCCGTGTTAGTATCTGTCTAAAGTGTATGTATTAATAGACCAGTTTTGTGGGTTGTCCCTTTAACTGCCTATCATTATCTAGACAATAGCCCTCATTCACTTGGTTTTTCCTATGTGGTTTTTCCTAGATCAGATTCTAGATTTCATTTAGGAGGATCTAAAGTATTGTAGAATTGGATTCATTCAGCATAATGTTATTCACAAAACATCTGAAGGACCTCAGGGTCTATAGGAAATTCTTCTCCTCCTTGCATGACAGTGACAGACACTTTAGAAAGTTTGTAGGTCCTGTTTTTATTGCCTCATTTGATAGTAACCAGAGGGTTACTGAACCAAGTTTTGTGTATCTTTCAACGAATTGCGTATGATTCTTTTGATATATGCATGAGAAACATTTTGTTAAAAGAGAGACATAGACCACATTTTGCTTTACTGAGTCAAATACTTTTATTACAATCAATATATATCCCAGTGTGCTCTTTTATTTGTGTTATTCAGTTTTAATTGTAAAAATATGATCTACTATGGAATCATTTGCTAATATTTGTTCCTTTCTCTTACATTCATTTTTCCCTTTTTAAAATTCTGAAGATAAGAAACATCTAATAAAATGGTCATTTCAGTATGTGTAGTAAAACATGAGAGGATTACATGTGAAACTAAATCTGTTATGTAGAACTTTTTAAGTATATCATAAATACAACATATAACTTTTCAGAGTAAGCTATTTCCATATTTGATTTCTTCTGGATTTCTGTTCTCATTTTCTGGGGGATGGAGAGTGAGAGCGGGTGCATGTTTTTAACCATACCACTTTTTCTTCCCAAATCTCCTTTCTATTGGAAAAAAAATCCTACAAAATTCTTGTAACAGCTTAACAGTATAGTCAAACAAAACAAATTTCTGTATTTGTCATGTCCAGAAATTATGCTTTATTCTGCATCTTCTCTAATGTTTTCACCAAGCATGCTCTCAGTTTACATACAGATTTATTTTCATAAAGATTTTAGAGGTATTTGAAATAAGAATGGGCTCATAGTTACATATTCTCCATAGCCTTTTTTGGGCATAAAGCCTGTGGAGTTTTTTTTTTTCCCAACTGTTTGGGATATTAATAATAATTGCTTGTTAATATTAATGTTATACCACTTGTCAGAATAAAAATATTTTGTTTGGATCTCTTAGCTGGCAGAGTATAAAAACAGATGTAAATTACAATGAGTCATTTCCTTCTAGTCAAAACTACAGATTCACACAACCACAGAATTTCAAAGTTGAAAGAAATCCCAGAAGCCATCTTATTCAGAATTTAAGAAAAAGATCCCCCTTACAGCATAGCTGAAAAGTAGTCATCTAGTCTTTCTAAGGATCCGCTCATTAAGTTCCAAGATGGCCCATTCTACTTTTATATAATTCTGATTGTTAGAAAGCTTCTTTGTAACTTTCAGTCATTTTTTCTGATCTCCCCTTGAATCTTCTCTGCATCTCATTTAAACAGCAACAACAACAAAAAAGCCTAAATTGGTTGGTAGATTGTGTGTGTGTGTGTGTGTGTGTACACATGTCTCTGTGTGTGTACTCTTATTTCTTTTTGGAATGGATCCCTTTGAATATTTAGATTTTCAGCTTAGTCATGGATCAACTTCTATACTATTTTAATCCATATGATCCCACCTAAGATTCTTATGGAATCTTTGAATTCACTTTCTCAAAATCTACGGTGAATATTGGATTTTTACTTGGCTTTCCTCTCCTTTATCACAGATTTTAATAAGTAGTGGACACTGTTCACCATGATTTACATCATTCTCATCCCAGCCATTAGTTTCTTCCTGTTGGAGAGAATCAGATACAGAAGAACCCTAAAAGGTAGATAGAATCAAGAAAGCTTATATACAATCAAAATTATTCTAGGCGGTTACTTTGGTTTAAATACCTGGAAATACTATAGCACAGAAGACAATAAATTAATTGCCTCATAAGTCTTGGGGATGTTCACAAAACAAAATAGAGTACATTATCTCAAGGCTACCTAGTTGCATAATCTTAATTACTGTAACTTTTATAACCAGCAGCTTCTAATTCTTATATACTCTTTACATCTTTCCTTCATGTACATGCTTTACCTGATAAAGTCGGCTTGGTTTTATTTCTGCTCCAGGGAACATAAATGAAGAGTATACATATAATTGTAGTTAGGGCAACTTATAGCTCCTGCCTTGCAACCACTGATGTCTTCCATCAATCTTGTTTTATTTGCCACTGATCTCATGGCTACTGAGCCGCTTTCTGTTATCTCCTGGGCTTCAACTCTTTTCCAAGCCACCTGCTGTTCTCTCCTACCATTGTTTGGGTATAGCAAGTAGTAAAGGATACTACTAGAGTTTTAACACCTTTTTGGGAGAGCTCTAAAGCTGGCTCAATGCATAGCTTAGAGAAGTGAGCTATATGTTCAGCCAGTAAGCCCTGTTATCTCTTCTAATCCCCAAAGTCCTAGGATGTGACAAATAGAGTTTTTATATAAATTGTACAGTATATGTGTATATAAATAACAAGTGTAATTTAGCAAAACCCCTAGAAACCTATGATAAGGTTTTTAATTCTTTTAGCTGCTTTTTTATTTATCCAATTTTCCAGTTTGGATTTAGAAAACTCCTTTTCACTTCTGTCAAATCTTTCATTGTCAGTCTGTCTGCAAACCCATTTTTGGAAACTATATCCAACAATACCTTATGGAAGTTATATGGGAGCTGAATCCACAGTTTGCTTCCAGATAAACATGCAAATAAACATAAGAGCAAGAAAAAAGAACTTGTTGAGTTGTTTAGGGGCTTACCTTCATTCTATATTCCTTCTTTTATTATACATATCTGCTAGGAAAAATTATTTTCAAAAGTGCTCAAATGTTGGTCTCCCTACACATATTGAAAGGAATATGGAATAATATATAAAGAGGTGATATAGAGGAAAATCAGCAGTACCTTTACTGTATATATTCTAATATTATAACTATATAAAAGAAGGAAGGAAAGCAGGACCTGTGAGAAGATTTAAAACAATAATTTTCCTTGTTTATTTGTTTTGATTTTGCCCTGTTTAAAACCATGGGTTTGGGGCAAGAGTATAACTCTCTGTATTGTCTATTTGATTGTTTTTATTGATGGTTGCTATGTTAATTTTTTCTTTCCTGAGTATATCAGGCATATAAGTTAAAGAGATTCAGAAATGCATGAAATTTTGGCTTCATTGCCCTCCCAGACTTAATAGAAGTCTACTCAATCTCTACTCTTAGTCCATTTAAAATTTAAAGACTGGGCATTCAGTGTCCCTTGTTGAAAAGTTTTCTCATTTTCTGATCTAAAAATTTGCTCCCAGCAAATCTCCTAGAAATAAAAATTGAGATCGTAGATGTGCCACTCCCAATTGTTTTTAAAATCTTTTTCTTGGGGCAGCTAGGTGGCGCAGTGGATAGAGCACCAGCCCTGAAGTCAGGAGGACCTGAGTTCAAATTTGGTCTCAGACACTTAACATTCCCTAGCTGTGTGACCCTGGGCAAGTCACTTAACCCCAATTGCCTCAGCAAAAAAGCAAAAAAAAAAAAAAAAATCTTTTTCTTTCCCTCCCCCATCCCCAATTAGTAAGACCACTAAAAGTTTTTGGGTTAGGCCCATTAGTTTCCGAATATACCTTGCTTTATGAAAATTGTTTGCACTGTGCTGTTTTTTTTGTTTTGTTTTTTGTTTGCCTCACTGTTGTTTGCTCGAGTGTGTGGCATCTTAATAAGAGACTTATAAATTTCTTTATATCATCTCATATAACTGGGGCCTGAACCAACATTTTTATCATTCCCATAGGAGCCTCTTTCTTTTTTCTTCTCTACTTTTAACAATGCCTATAATGTGATTCATTGTACCTGATTAGGGTGGATTTATTGTCATAGGAACTTCTCTGTTTCTTATAGGCTAGTTTTCTCCAAGAAATCATTCTTGAAATTGAATTATCCATCCTAGATTAAAGCTTGAACTGTTGACAGAGTTACCTGGTTATCTGAGTCCCAGCTTCTTAAACTGGTTCATGACCCCATAAGGGGTCTAATAATTAAATGTGGTAGGTCACAAAATTATGATTTGTTATCAGTAAATGTTTGATTTGTATACCTATTTTGTGTGCCTATATACCCAGGATAATATAAAAATTTCTCAGGCAAATGAGTGGGAAAAGCTTTAAGAAGTCCTAGTCTAAGCCACATGAAGGCCAGCACAGTTCATACCCGACAAGGGATAGCAAATTTTGATAGGGAGAAAAAGGAAAGCTGTATCCAAATGAACCAATGCTGTAACTGCTGAATATCCTGCCTTTGTTGGTATTGAATAAATTTCCCTTTGCAAAATGCTAGATGATCTAAAGGTACCTCATTTCATAATCTAATACCAAGCCCGGACCACCTGACTGGCCCAGAAACAAGCTTGCCTGAGACATGTAATTTCTTTGGAGCATTTTAGATTGAAACTTATCATGCCATTCAGCTTTTATCTCCTACTTCCAGGGCAACTAAGTGGTATGATGGATTGAGGCTGGACATGGAGTTAAAAGACATGACTTCAAACCCCATCTTAAATACTTAATAGCTGTGTGACCCTGGGCACATCTCTGGAAGCCTCAGTTTTCTCTTCTGTGAAATCTTCCAGGATTGTTGTGACAATCAAATAAGTGAGATAATATTTGTACAGCACACTTAGCACAGTATGTGGCATACAGTATTATATAAATTCTATCTATCATTTATTATCATTATTATTATGATTATTCTTTCACATTTCTCCTGGATATTACTTTTATAAGAATTATGATCCCCATTTTTTGGTTAGTTTAGGTCTTCTTTTCCTTTTGCTGGTTACAGATTGGATCTGAAGTCTGAGAAGTTGGGTTAACTCTTAGCTTTATTTGCTTTGTCTCTTAACTTTTTTGGCTTAATTTCCTCGTGTCTATAATGAAGGAGTTGTAGTCTAGTCTAGTCTAGTCTAGTCTAGTCTAGTCTAGTATAATAAGAGATACTGGTCTAAATCTTATAATTCAGTGAATGTGGGCTACCTCTGTTGCTTGAAATCCAGTCTGATGATTTGATTTTGGTCCTTGACTAACCAGGCTTTTATAGTGCAGATGTGTAGGCTACTTACTCATCTCCTAAAAGCCAATGTAGGGTTTGGACTAGATAGCCACTAAAGTCCCAACTACATGGGTTTTTCTAAACTATTCAGTTATCTTCCACCATACTTAAATGTAGCTTATCTATGCTATCTACTTGGGCTTCTCAAAACAACTTGGTTACCTCCCATTGTTCTTATGTAATGTATTATATACACCTTATTTCCACTATTAAATTGTAAGCTCCTTGAGGGCAGAGATTGTTTTTATTTAACTCTAAATGTCTTTAATCAAAAGAAAATTTCTGACTTAAGCTAGTTCTTTTTGAATCTTTAAAGAGATCCATGATAATCTTCTTTAAATAGAAGTAGAAAACACTTCTCACATAAAAAGGGAAATCTTTTAAAGTTCTTTTAATATACTTCTTTATGGATCCCTGTAATTTTATTTTCCTTTGTTTTGTTTGCCTCAGCTTTTCTTAATCCTTCTCTGATAAAGCTGACTCAAAAGCTAGATCCCAAATACTTCTTGGCCTAATGGTTTTTTCTTTCTATATATAATTTCATTTGGGCTGAAGTACTCCCCTTATGACTTCCTATCTATTCTTTTTAAAGTTTTTTATTTGCAAAACATATGCATAGGTAATTTTTCAATATTGACCTTTGCAAAGCTTTCTGTTACAAATTTTTCCCTCCTACCCCCCCCCACCAGGCTGGAAGTCTAATACATGTTAATTATGTTAACATATTTGACATATCTAATAATACGTGTATACATATTTATACAGTTATCTTGCTGTACAGGAAGGGGGGGGGAACCTGAGAAGGAAAACATAATGCAAGCAAACATCAATAGAGAGTGTGAAAATGCTATGTTGTGGTCCACACTCAAATCCCACATGCCTCTCTCTGGGTGTATGTGACTTTCTTCATCACTGAACAATTGGAACTGGTTTGAAACATCTTGTTGTTGGAGAGAACCATGTCCATCAGAATTGATCATCATATAGTCTTATTGTTGCCGTGTACAATGATCTCCTGGTTCTCCTCATTTCACTCAGCATCAGTTCATGCAAGTCTCTCCAGGCCTCTCTGAAATTTTTGGCCATTTCTTACAGAACAATAATATTCCATGACATTCATATACCATAATTTATTCAGCCATTCTTCAGTTGATGGGCATCCATTCAGTTTCTAGCTTCTACAAAAAAGGGATGCTACAAACATTCTTGCACATGTGCGGCCCTTTCCTTTCTTTATGATTTCTTTGGGATATAAGCCCAATAGAAACACTGCTGGGTCAAAGGGTACGCACAGTTTGATAACTTTTTGAGCATAGTTCCAAATTGCTCTCCAGAATGGTTGGATCCGGAGCCATGGTGGCGGAGATCAAACAGGAGTCTCTGTAACCTCCTCTAACCTCCCCTCAAACCAACAACATATGAAGCCTCTAGACTGATTTTGAAGCAAAAAAATCCACAATATCTGGAGAACAACACGATTCTAGAAGAAGATACTCTGGAAGAATCTCAAAACAGGACTGATCAGCACCAGAAATAATTCAATCAGCGGAGCTGCCCAGTACCTGAAATAATTCAATCAGCAGAACTGCCCCAGGGCAAATTAAAGCAGCTGTCCCACCTTTGCCCTAAACAGACCTCACACCTTAAAAAAAAAATGAATAAAAAACCAAAAAGAGCTCTCACCATAGACAACTTTTATGGAGAGAGGGAAGAACAGACCTCAAATCCTGAGGCCCCTAAAGGTAAAGCAACTCCAGAAAAAGCCCCAAAGAGAGACATAAACTGGTCTCCATATCACAAGGCTTTCTTTGAAGATTGCATAAAAAATCTTAAAAGAGAGTTAGAAGAAACACGGGGAAACGAAATGAGATCACTGCAAAATAAAATAGAAAAAATGGAAAAAGAATGCAATGAACAAAAAAATGTAATTGGTCAATTGCAAAAAGAACTAAAAACAGTAACTGAAGAAAATAAGACATTAAAAATTAGAATCGAACAATTGGAAATGAATGACTCATCAAGACTTCAAGAATCAGTTGAACAAAAACAAAAAAAATGAAAAGATAGAGAAAAACATGAAATATCTCCTAGGAAAAACAACTGACCTGGAAAATAGATCTAGGAGAGACAATCTAAGGATTATAGGACTTCCTGAAAGCCATGATGAAAAAAAGAACCTAGACA
>JAJPUD010001814.1:319843-347291 GCA_023553655.1 Myrmecobius fasciatus
TGGGGTAGCAATCCTGATCTCAGACCAAGTAAAAGCAAAGATAGACTTCATTAAAAGAGACAAAGAAGGAAATTATATTTTCCTAAAGGGTACCATAGATAATGAAGCAATATCAGTACTAAATATATATGCACCAAGTGTTATAGCATGGAAATTCTTAGAGGAAAAGTTGAGAGAGATGCAAGAAGAAATAGACAGCAAAACTATAATAGTGGGGGATCTCAACCTCCCTCTCCCAGAATTTGATAAATCAAACCACAAAATAAATAAGAAAGAAGTTAAGGAGGTAAACAAAATGTTAGAAAAGTTAGGTTTGATAGATCTTTGGAGGAAATTCAATGGAGACAGAAAGGAGTTTACTTTTTTCTCAGAGGTCCATGGAACTTATAGAAAAATTGACCATGTGTTAGGACACAAAAACCTCAAAATCAAATGCAGGAAGGCAGAAATAATAAATGTATTTTTTTCAGATCATGACGGAATAAAAATCACATGTAACATAAGGCCAAGAGAAAATAGACCAAAAACCAATTGGAAACTAAATAATTTTAGCCTGAAGAATGAATGGGTGAAACAGCAAATTACAGACACAATTACTAATTTCATCCAAGAGAATAACAATAATGAGACAACATACCAAAATTTGTGGGATACAGCCAAAGCGGTAATAAGGGGATATTTTATATCTCTAAATGCTTATTTGCATAAAATAGAGACAGAGAAAATCAATGAATTGGGCTTGCAAGTAAAAAAGCTAGAGAAAGAACAAATTAAAAACCCCCAATCAAATACCAAAATTGAAATCCTAAAAATAAAAGGACAGATTAGTAAAATTGAAAGTAAAAAAACTATTGAATTAATAAATAAAACTAAAAGATGGTTTTACGAAAAAACCAACAAAATACATAAACCTCTAGTTAATTTAATTAGAAAAAGGAAAGAGGAAAGTCAAATTGTTAGTCTCAAAAATGAACAGGGAGAACTTTCCACCAATGAAGAGGAAATTAGAGCAATAATCAGGAGTTACTTTGCCCAACTGTATGCCAATAAATTTGATAACCTAAGTGAAATGAAGGAATATCTACAAAAATATAGATTGCCCAGATTAACAGAAGAGGAAATAAATTACTTAAATAGTCCCATTTTAGAAAAAGAAATAGAACAAGTCATTAATCAACTCCCTAAGAAAAAATCCCCAGGACCAGATGGATTTACATGTGAATTCTACCAAACATTTAAAGAACAATTAACTCCAATATTATATAAACTCTTCGAAAAAATAGGGAATGAAGGACTCCTACCAAATTCCTTTTATGATACAGACATGGTACTGATACCTAAACCAGGTAAAACAAAAACAGAATGGTTGGATCCATTCGTTCTACCAACATTGCAACAGTATCCTAATTTTTCCACATCCCCTCCAACAATCTTCATTATCTTTTCCTGTCATTTTAGCCAATCTGGCAGGTGTGTAGTGATATCTCAGAGTTGTCTTAATTTGCATTTCTCTGATCAATAGTGATTTGGAGAACCTTTTCATTTGACTAGAAATAGTCTTAATTTCATCAACTGAAAATTGTCCGTTCATATCCTTCGACCATTTATCAGTTAGAGAGTGTCTTGAATTTTTGTAAATATGAGACAATTCTCTATATATTTTAGAAAGGAGGCCTTTATCAGAATCCTTAAATGTGAAGATGATTTCCCAATTTATTGCTTCCCTCCTAATTGTGTCTGCATTACTTATCTATTTTCAAGAATTCTTATCATATGCTTTTTTTTTTTTTTTTTTAAAGCAAGGGGAAATTGAATCTCATTAACCAAGTAGTGGTTATTAAAAATGTTAGGTAGAGGTCATTTTCCATTTCATTGTAAGTTGCCTACTACCAATGCTGATCCTACATTATGATTTGGATTATTCATTATCTGAATTGCCTGGTCCATCAAGTTGGAAATTAGGTTTTAGTAAGCATTTTTCATTTCTCTTATGCTGATTCTAGTTCTAGCATTATATTATTGTGATTTATAGATATTTCATTTCTCCCACAGAAGTATAAGCTACATGAAAGCAGTCTCTTTCTCATTTAATTTTTGTTTCCTGTCATCCAAAATTAAAACTATAGGTGGTATATTGGTTTCAGAACAGTGAATGTAAGAAGACGGTTCACTGAAATAGCTATGACAGAGTTAATAGCCACATATTGGGTTTAAGGGTATCAGAATCTTAAGTAACCCCACATAGCAAACCAGACTTAAAAATTATTCCTATAGCTGGAGTCCAAAGGGGAAGGATCCATTTGGTTCAATTCAATTTAGCAATTCATTAAGCATCTAGTAGGTTTGTAACAAATGTTGAATTGAGTTAATATTTCTCTCTGCATCCTATATTGTCATTAATTTTCAACTATCCTTTCTTTGGTTTTTAGGTGATATTTTACCTAAAGGAACGATTTTCACAAAAGCCTTGCTATGGAATTTTTTAAAATTCAGATACTGGTAGTCCATTATCTGCTAGCTCAAGTTTTCATATTCATCTCAGTTGCATCATAATTTTGTCTATGAATTGAGTTCTTACCTTCACTACAATGATTATGCAATCATCATATTATCCAAAATAACTAATTCTCCCCTGCTAGACTCCATATTATCATAATTTGGGAGTATATATTCTAGGTTCTAAGTTGATCTGCTAATAGTTCCAAATGACAAGGACCAAATGAAACTGTTGTCATAATTCTGAGAGCTGAATCAGGATCTTCTTCCCATGTATTTACAGTCATTTCTTACTCCTATTACAATCTGTACTCTTTTTTTTTTTTTTGCCTTGCAGGTAAAAAACAGAGACAGAAAGAGAGGATTCCTTGTTACTTTAAAAAAAAAAAAAAAAACTTTACCCTTCCCTATCTCTAACTTTTTTCTCTGTCCAGCCACCATAGGATACTTTCCCATTTTAATTTTTTATTTCTCTCTTCTTGTTAACCATTTAATTGTATTAATTTTGAGCTAGATAGAATTTTATCTATGGTAAAATACTTGTCTGTTTTTAATATTTTGTTTCTATAAGAAGCTTGAGATTGTATCAAGAGTAGTTTTTAATGATGTGTAAAAAAAATCAAGTCTTTAAAAATGATTTGAAAAATGTAAATACAGTTTTCAATAAAAGTTTTAATTAACTTCAAATATTGAAATGTAGGATAGAAATCACTTTGGAGAACTAGAAGATTTTACTAGTTTTTCAGAGCCTTGTCTACTTTTTACTTCCTTCAATTTGCCAAATTGTGACTATTTCTCAAAGATGGGTTGATATAACCAGGATAAACCAGCAATAAAGGCATTATAAAAGTGGCTTAAATGTTATATCTGGTTTTTTTTTTTCCTATATTAGGCATGGGTAGATGACTTAACAATTATCTCTAGAGTGGAGCTATAACTCAGATCCATTGCTCCATGTCTAATAGATAACAAGCCTAATGTACCTATTTTCTCCAGCTTTGCAGTTAGAAAATATAAATAAGTCTCAGCATGATCATCTTCCCTTATAACCATAACCAAAATAGCAACAAATATTGCTATTTTTATTTCCTTGACATTTATGTCATGATTTTAGTTGTGTACTACTTTAAATGATCCCAGTGAAAAGACCCATTTTCAAATACTGATATGCAAATCTTGGAATACCACAGTCTCCAGGGAAGTAGACTGCAGCATATTTCAAGTGATAATTTACATTTTAAAAATGACTTAAAGGATGTCATTGGAAAATCTATAATGGGATGAGGGGTGAGGGAATTGGACTGGTGACAGGCTACAAGTGAAAGATAATGTTCTTTTAGTACACTTGAAAAATAAAAAGACTTCTAGCATGTTGGGTAGATCTTTTCTGGGGGATGTGTAGAAAAATATGGACAAGACTCATCAAGATGAAAATACTCTTATAAGTCATGATCTTTACAGATAGAGGAGATGCCCTCTTTGGTGACTTCATATCTCTATTGAGTCATTAGGTCATAATTCAAGGGAAATACCTCATAAACCATAGCACACCAGACCATTTTATCCTCCACCACCTCCCAAACTCTGTCGAGTTTCCTGTTTGTTGTGGCCGTGAATTATTTTTCTATTTCATTCCTTGCCATCCCCTTCTTTTGCCTTCAGTCTTTCCCATCATTAGGGTGTTTTCCAGTGAGTCCTGTTTTTCTCATTGTGTAACCAAAGTATTTAAGCTTCAGCTTCCATATTAGTTCTTCCACTGATTTCTTTAATTATTGACTGATATGATTTCCTTGTTGTCCAAAGGACTGTCAAGAGTCTTCTTCAATATGGTAGTTTGAAAGCCTTGATTCTGTGGTACTCAGCTTTCCTACTCTTAACAGCCATATAGTGCTGTTAGAAAAACCATAGCCTTGACTATATAGAATTTTTGTTGGCAAGATGATATCTCTGCTTTTTAGTATGCTGTTTAGCTTTGCTATATATTTCCTTCTAAGACAGAAACATCTTTTAATTTCATGATTGCAATTGCCATCTACAGTGATCTTTTTAAGCCCCAAAATGTAAAATCTGATACTGCTTCCATTTCTTCCCTTTCTGTTTGACAGGAAGTGATTGATTCAGTAGCCCACTATCTTAATTTTTTTGATTAAGCTTCAAGCCAGTTTTCACACTCTCCTCTTTCACTCTTACCCAGAGACTTCTTTACTTTCTGTCATCAGAGTGGTATCGTCTGCATTCCTGAAATTGTTGATATTTCACCCAGATCAGGATTTAATTCCAAATACATTTAAAATAAAACTGAATGCGATCCTAATGTCTAAGATTACATAAAATTTTAAAAATATGTGTGAATGGTCTTTCTCAAAGCGCACGACAAAAATTACTTCAAATAATTTTGAATTTAAACTTCATAAATAGAGGATGTTGTAGTGATCCAATCAAAAAAGTCACAGCATAATGTTCAAAGGGTTCAATATGATTATAATAATGATAATGGTAATAGTAGCAGTTGGTTTACATTTTTGGCTAATGTTGAAAATAGGGACTGAAAAATAGGAAGCTTTTTCTAATCAACTCTTCTGCTATATAAGGACTGGATTATTTTATTATGCTGTACAATATTGCAATTCTTTCTCATTTACTTGCATTTTGTAATTCTATAAGTTTAATGTTTCACAGTGCTAAATTAGAAATTCAGCTATTTTTGCTCAATTAAAAAAAAGTTTGTTATAAGACTGAAAAGAAAATGAGTAAAAGTCATCATTTTTGGAAGTTTGATTTTGAAAAGCCTTGCCACTAATTTTATGAAATAAAAACCTACCTTATTCATCAGTTACCTTTTTTTAAACTAAATTGTTATGTGTATAAATCCAAGACCATAAGTTTATTCCCCTCTGGTAAAATTCCTAGCAAGTGTCAAGAGAAATTCACATAAAAAAGTTGTATTGACATTTTCAGTGACCTGGATTAAATATTTTAGTCCAGTTAGAAAAAACTACTTAAGACTTCAAGTGTATTATATGTTTTGTAATTTTTACCTAAACCCACTGAAATCTTGTTTGTATTTATTTTATTTACCAGGAAAGGCAGCTATCTACCTTGTGATTTTCCATCTGTCATTTGTCTTGTTTATGTGGTCCTATTGGAAGACAATTTTTACACCTCCAGTTTGCCCCTCCAAAGAGGTAAATTTAATGTTGGTAAAAACTAGAATCTTTTCACATATTGAGGAATTATTTTCCTTTCTGTGGAATTTATTTAAAGTATAGTGAAATGTGTTTGGTTTCTGTTTCATTTCATTAAATTGCTTGATAAATTAATTTTGTAAGTTTCAAATTATGGGTCCACTCTGATTTGTTATGTGATTTGGTGAAAGAAACTAAACTGTGTATAGTTTACGTCTTTTAGGATAGTTTCTAAGAAATAAAGTTAATTTTCATTTTGAAGTAAGTTTTGTAGGTATTATTATCCCCATTTCATAGCTGAGGACACAGGGAGATTAGTTGTTCATGTTTGTGTAAACTAGTTAAATATCAAAGGTAGGATATAAATCCACACTTTTGACTAATCTCTGTGAGCCTCATTTTCCTCATCTGTTTTAAGAGGAAGGAAAGAGAGGTAGAAAGTATTTAAGCTTTTATATAACTCCTACTACATCTGAGAAATATGTTTGACACTTTACAACTATGATCTTATTTGATACCCACAACAACCCTGAAAGGTAAGTGATCTTATTATCCCCATTTTACAGAGGAAACAAACTAAGAAAAAACAAAGGTGAAGTGAAACAGAGCTAGTAAGTGTCTGAGGCCAGATCTGAATTTCCATTTTCTTGACTCCAGGTCCAGTATGTCATCCACTGCCAGTTAAGATAGTAGTCTAAGTAATATCTAAGGTCCATATGCATTCAGAAAGAGGACTATGGGCACTGAATGTGAATCACAACATAGTATTTTCACCTTTTTTGTTGTTTACTTGCTTTTTTTCTTTTTCATTTTTGATCTGATTTTTCTTTTGCTGCATAATAAATGTGGAAATATATGTAGAAGAACTATATTATGTTTAGCATATATTGGATTATTTACTGTCTGGTAGGAGAGGGTGGTGGTGGGAAGGGAGAGAGAATGCAAGATTTTGCAGGGGTGAATGTTCAAAACTATCTTTGATGTATTGTGAAAATAAAAAGCTATTATTAAAAAAAATTAAGCCCACAAATATATAGAGTGGAGAAAATGGATGATAGAAGATAAGCTGAATTTCTAATTTATGGAATTAAATTTTGAAGAAACTGTATACTGTTATAACTCTAAAGAGTTAGATGAAAAAAACAATCTCGTAATAGGCTGTCTGTGAAGAATGGACTTAAAATATAAAAAACAGGCTAATTAGAACTATATTGTAATAATACAAGAAAGACTGGATTATCAACCATAATATCAGGTAACAAAATTTAAGTGGAAAAACATTGACAAAGATAAAAAAGGTATTAGAAATAGTAAATAATGAAATATAGCATTGAGCTTATGCTCCAAATAACATAGATATTTCCTTTGATATTTAATTAATCTTTGAACATAAAAATAGGTTTCTACTCAGGTACATTGCAACCTCATCCTTAGATCTTTCTAAAAACTTAACAAAGAATTTGCATTACATGCTGGAGACCTTTGCTGAAAGTGTTTTGTGTCCATATGAAATATTGTAGTTACATTTGCCTTTCACATGTTACTGTATGAATAAACCAACTTCTTTTCTTTGAATCATGTATTTTATTGCTATTTCTCATACACAGATCAATATTGATAATATATTACAACGTACTTTACAATCACTATATGTTTGTCTTGGTTCACAGGAAAGAACTTAATTCTTTTTTTAAAAATTTTATTAAAACTTTTTATTTGCAAAACATATATAATGTATGGGTAATTCTTTAAGATTAACCCTTACAAAGCTTTCTGTTACAAATTTTTCCCCCCAACTCCCCACCCCTCCCCCAGATGGCAGGATATCCACTGCATGTTAATTATGTTAAAATACTTGACAAATCGAATATATGTATACATATTTCTATACTTATCATTTTTGTGCAAGAAAAATCGGATCTACAAGAAAAAAAAATCAGAGAAAGGAAACGCAATGCAAGCAAACATCAATAGAGAGCATGAAAATGTTATGTTGTGGTCCACATTTCACATCCCTCTCTCTGGGTGTATATAGCTTTCTTCACTGAACAATTGGAACTGGTTTGAAACATTTCATTGTTGAAAAGAGCCATGTCCATCAGGATTGATCATCATATAGTATTGTTATTGCCATGTATAATCATCTCCTGGTTCTGCTCATTTCACTTAGCATCAGTTCATGAAAGTCTCTCCAGGCCTCTCTGAAATCATCCTACTAGTCATTTCTCACAGAACAATAATATTCCATAACATTCATATACCATAATATGTTCAGCCATTCTCCAATTGATGGGCATCCATTCAGTTTGCAGTTTCTAGCCATTACAAAAAGGGCTGCCACAAACATTCTTGCACATGTGGGACCCTTTCCACAGGAAAATATTTAAAGTAAAACTTTTTTTTATAAAGATATTTGTATTTGTTCTAAATGTAATAAAAAATAGAAAAAAAATCCAACATTTGAGGATTGGCTAAACTGGCTGATACACATTTTCAGAAATGCAATATTTTGTTGCTATGAAAGATTAAATTTAACTATGCAAATTTTTTTGAAATGTCACAAATTTTTAGTTGTTATGTTGATATTAGGTTTGCAAGAATGCATTTTTGTGAAAGAAAATTTCTCAAGTGTTAGCCAAGCATACCTGAAATAACCATGCTCAATCTTTTTCTGTATTTTTGCAGTTCTTTTTGCAAGTACCTTTTTATATTCGAAAAATTTGAGAGATATAAACTTAGGATCAAAAATTAACAATTCTTCTCCTCTTTTAGTTCTTTTTATCTCAATCCGATGAAGAACATTATGAAAAGGAAGAACGACCTGAAGTCCAACAAGAAATTTTAAAGAGAGTAGCAAAAGAGTTACCTGTCTACACTATGACTTCAACAAAATGTAAGCAAAACAGATCATTAAATTTCAAAGTATCTCTTCAGCTCTATTCACTTGATAGACTTGTGATTAAATGAAAGTTATGACTATTCACAAAATAATATTCTGTTGATCATCTATTTATGTCACTGACAGCTTTTATTGCTATCCCATTTTCTTTCTTTGCCTCTCCCTCAATTCCATTACTATTTTTATCTGTTAAATTAAAATATTGAAAATATCCATTATCCAAATACATTAAAAGGAAAATACTCTGATCTATAACTTAATTATTGGTAATAATAGCTGTCATTTACAAAGCACTTTATAAATACTGCTCTAATCTTTCTTTACAACAGTGCTAGGTGAGAGGTACTGTTAATATCCCCATTTTATAAAGAAACTGAGGCAGACAGAGATTGACTTGCTAGGGTCACACAACTAATAAGTGTCTGGGGTCATATTTGATCATGGGTCTTATGTAACCAGATTTAGTGTTCTATTCACTGTACCACCAGCTTCCTCTTACACTATTTGTAAGAAATGCTTTTTCTTTAAGGGCAAGGTAAATTGTCTTCTGCTGAATCAATATTAGCTCCTTGGGAGCAGGGACTCCAATTTCTTTCCCTTTATGTCCCCATCACCTACCACTGGTGGAAGAAAGGAATATCTCTAGTATTGCAATTTTTCCCACTACCAGGTTACATAGAATGGCTTCTAGGATGGCCTAGGCTAGGGAAGAGGATAAAGGAGACGGGGGAGGGAGGGGAAATAAAAGAGAAGGAATCATTTTTATTAGATCATACTTGAAATTGATGTGTTCAGTCATTTAATTTGCTTTTATAGTGCCTTATTCCAGTATTCATAATGTATAGCTAATTTAATTGTAAGATTAAGAATTTTAACAACACATCCTTGCTTGTTTATATCCCTTTATGAACTTTCTTTTGTGTATTTTTAAAAAATGTTTCATTAGCATTCTCTTTCTATTATTTTTAATATTACTCTCTCCCTTATAATTTGTAAGTACAGTCAAGAAGAACAAATACACACATTGACCATGTCTGAAAATATATATATATCAATCTATACCTCTGAGATTGATTTTAAATTAATGTATGACTTCCTGAAGAATGACCCTTTTACTATTGGATTTCTGGATACATCTTTCCTTGAATCCCAAATATATAATAGGACTCTTTGAAAAGCTTTCAACTTCCTTTCAAATACATATATATATTATCCTTTTTTGTTAATACTGTTTTTCCCCATTTACATGTAAAAATAATTTGTAACACTTGATTTTTAAAATTTTATGAAAAAATAAAGTGAAGGGGCAGCTAGATGGCCAGTGAATAGTGCCATCCCTGAAGTTAAGAGGACCTGAGTTCAACTCCAGCCTCAGATACTTAATTCTTCCTAGCGGTGTGACCCTGAGCAAGTCACTTAACTCCAATTGCCGCAGCAAAATATATAAACAAATCAATAAAGTGAAAAAGTACTATTCTTCAATCTGCATTTAATTCCATTCTGCATCAGTTCTTTCTTTGGAATTCACTAATTAACTAATTCAATTTGTTTGAAATTGTTTTGGATCATTGTATTGCTGAGAATAGCTAAGTCATTCACAGTTAATCATATGGTATTGCTTTTACTATATACATTGTTCTCTTGATTCTGCTGATTTCATTTTGCATTAGTTTATATAAGCTTTTACAACCTTTTCTGAAATAAACCTTATAATTTCTTATAGCACAATAGTATTCAATCATAATCAGATACCACAATTTGTTCAGCCATTCGTCAATTGATGGGCAGCCCCTCAGTGTTCAATTGTTTACCATTACAAAAAGAGATGCTATAAACATTTTTGTATATATAAGTCCTTTTTCTTTTTTCTTTTTTAAAATCTCTTTGGGATACAGACCTAGAAGTTGTAGCCCTGGATTAAAACTTTATATCTCTTCAGGCATAATTCCAAATGATTTTCCAGAATATTGGATCAGTTTACAATTGTATCAGTAATTCATTAGTGTCACAATTTTCTCAACATTTATCATTTTTCTTTTTTTGTCCCATTATCCAATCTGATAGGTATTAACTCAGAATCATTTTAATTTGTATTCTTCTAATCAATATTGATTTTAAGTATTTTTTTTCACATGATTATAGATGGCTTTAATTTTTTTTTCATCTGAATATGGCCTGTTCATTTCCTTTGAGCATTTATCAAATTGGGAGAGGACTTGTAATCTTACCAGTTTGATTCAGTTCTTTAAATATTTTAAAAATGATGCCTTCATTAGAGGTACTTAATGTAAAAAAAAATTTTTTTCTATATTTTCCTTCTAGTCTTCTTTGCATTGATTTTGCATAAATAAAACCTTGAAAATTAATATACTTAAAATTATCCATTTTATATTTCATAATGCTTTCTATCTCTTGTTTTGTCACAAATTCTTCCATTCTCTATAGATCTAACATTAACTATTCTATGCTTCCCTGATTTGCCCATGGTATCACCCTTTATGTCTAAATTTTGTAACCATTTTGATCTTATCTTGGTATATGGGAAAGGGAGTGGAATGACATAGTAAGCTAAGGTTTTCCTGAAATAGTGGTCTGGCAAAGGCTGTCATCAACCATCACAACAAGGCCCTAGGAAGGATATTTCTCTAGGGTAGCAACAGTTTTGTGGAGATGGCCAGAGAAGAGAGAGTAAAGGAAAACTTGTTAGTCCAGTTTGGCAGAAAATAGTCTATTTAAAGCCTTATTTTATATGACTGCCTGGAAAGGTAGCTTGGAGTCAATTTGTGGAAGACCTTAAACGTTAGGATAAGGAATTATTATATATCAGTTGTGTATACCTGAAAAAGGAGAAGACAACTGAAGGGTCTCTTTTTAACAAGGGAGTGATTTCATTGATGAAAGGTTGATTGGAAAGGGAGAAGACTAACTAAAGGCAGGAAGACCAGTTAGGGATGGAACTGTTGGAGGCCTAGTGAATAGCATTGGGGTCTTCTAATAGGGTAATGCTCATATGAGAAGAAAAGAGGGCATGAGAAATTAGTTGTAGTGGATAGGAAAGAGAAAAAAATAAAAAATAACTTAGATTTTGTGACTTGGTTACTAGGAGAGTGATAGTACTGTGAAGAGGATTGAGGAACTAAGAAAGGTTAGATTTGGGAGGAAAGATAAATTGAGTTATAGATACATTGGGTTTGAGATACTGACAGGATGTCCAAGTAGAGATAACTATGACTAGCAGACATTTGGAGATGTGGAACTGGAGTTCATTTTCAGATTATTTGTTTTACCTATTCTAGTTTTCAGGGAGTTGGTACCTGGGTAAAGTTTTCTGTTCTAAGCTAATTATTCACTTTCTAATTCTTTCTTCTAGAGCTAAAGTCCCATTACATTTTTTTTAAAAATTTCAAGGTATTCATGTAGTCCTTGTAGAAAATCAATGACTATCTACTTCAGAATTGCATAAAAAGTAAAAAAAAGAAGCCTGTATGCAATAAAAAAGGAGGCCACTATCAAAATCAGAGCCGTTGCAGGAAAACAAAGGTATAGCCTCTTAACAGAATCAGCTAGCAATATGTGTAGCTTCAAAATCTTTGTACACAGCAGTAGTAAGAACAAGGGTTTTCCAGTATGCTTCCAGAATGGTGGAGACGTTGGAAATGACTGGAAATGGTAGCAACCATCTCCCTGGGAGCTCTGTCCCTCTGTTCTGAGATACCACTAATGATTCTGAAGATGCAGAGATCTAAATCTCTAAGGTACTTAGAAATCCAACATAGGAGAAAAAAATAACTTCTAACAACCACAAATTGAGATATTCAAAGGGGAAAAAAATTGATTTTGTTAATATGTTAAAAATAACTTGCTTGGAAAATAGGTCAAGGAAAGATAATTTTAAGATTCACTGGACTCCCTGGAAAGTATTTTCTAAAAATAACCAGCCTGAACATTTTAGGAAATGATAAATGAAAACTTTCATATGTATAGATAACTTTCAGATAGCAAAATAAAGATAGAAGAATTCACTGATCACCTCCTCAAAGGAGTACACAAAGGAAAAGTCCCTAGAATGTCATAACAAATAATTCAAAGCTTCCAGAAATCAAAGAACCAAAAAAGAATTCCAGTATCAAGTATCCTCAGTTAGGGTTACACAAGATTTAGCAACAAGAAGAGATATTGGAATACCATAATCTAAAAAGAGTATACTTACTTCCAAAAATGATTTCTCCTGAAAAGCTAAATAAAAACCTTTAGGGGGAAAAAATGGATCTTTAATTGAATACAAGACATGAAGGTATTTGTGATGAAAACATCAGGATTTCAATTAAAAACTTTGAAGTACAAACGTAGAAGTAAAAAGAAATGTAAAAAGATTAAATTTAATATAGGAGGATGCAGCTAACATTCTAATGAGGGCAAAAGAAACAAGCATCTGGAGCAACAGCATTTTATAGGGCTCAGGAGAGTTTAAAAACCCAGGAAAGAAAAAATGCTTTTCCTTAAATGCCACACTAAAATTCACAATTAATTCTCTGACAACATAATCCTCTGTAATCCTCAACTATTAGCAGAATTTCAATAAATATCTCTGTAGGAAGAAGATGGACTTCATTATATACAGTTCAGATACATTTCTTTTATAAGATCAATCATGCAGACATTTGTGGTTTTACAGAGAGAACACTTGCACTTCAAGAGAACTGAGTTCTAGGGGCAGTGGACAGAGCCCCAGCCCTGAAGTCAGGAGGGCCTGAGTTTAAATCTGGCCTCAGACACTTAACACTTCCTAGCTGTGTGACTCTGGGCAAGTCACTTAACCCCAATTGCCTCAGCAAAAAGAGAGAGAAAGAACTGAGTTCTAGACTCAACTTTAATACCAATTCATCATGCAGCCATTGACAGATCATTGAACCTTCCTTAGCTTAGGTATTCTTCACTGTAAAATGAACAGATGAATTTAACTAATCCTAAAACCCTTTCCAAGTTTTAATATCCTTTTGTTCCTTTGTATTATTTTAGAGTTCTTAGTTAAAAGTAATTTGTTCCATTAGTTTGAAAAGTTAAATAGGTTTATTTGTTGAAGTTAATTTAGCAATATTTTGTCCATTTTAACAATGTTCTTTTTCTTGAATTTAGTAATCAGATATTGTGAAAAATGTCAACTGATTAAACCTGATCGATGTCATCACTGCTCTGTATGTAACAAGTAAGTAGTTTTTATCAGCAGTTTTCATTATCACTGAGCATGACATTGGAAGTTTTGTCAAAGGGAGAAAGTTTATGTTACAGATGTACTAAATTTTACATTTATACCTAGTTTTCAAATTTTATACTCTCTTCTTAAGAAATAAATATTATGGTTCTTTGCTCTGAAGAGTAGATGAAGGTTCTTGCTAAGTCACATCATTCCCATCACCCAAGAGATCTCAGATGTGTCACCTTGATTGGTGCTTAATAACTTTAACTTAATCTTCCAGGCTGGTGCACAAAAAAGCAGTAATGACTATGTTGTAATAATCTGAAGAAGAATTCATAGTAGAAAAGTTATTGTATCATATTTAACATTCAGGTTAAAATATAACAAATAATGTGCCAATTAATTTAATCATTTTCCTCAACTTATTTTTTCTCTCTCTTTTTTTTTGATAGTTTTTGTTGGTAATGGATTTAACTTATGCCATCATTCACCTATCCTTCCTTTACCTTTTGGGTGAACCATAACTTTAATTTTTCAGACCCTATAATAATCCATATTAAAAGGAGGACTACTCAAGCACCTTTGGAATACCATGCATGTGTTTTAAATGAATTAATCCAGTTCTTTTTAATTTCAATGGAGTAATTCTGCCCTATACTCCTAGTAGTTTTTACTGTGGTTTTCCTTGTTTGTTTTAACTATTGCTAACTTGGCCTTTAGTTTAGAACTTAGTGTAAAGATCAATCTCATTAGACATTCTTTTTCGGCTTTAGCATTTAGTATTTACAGAATACTGTGCTCCTAATCATAGGGGCTATTTAAAATGTTGAACTTTATATGTAAAGAAAGCTTAGAACAAGTTAATTTGTTCAAAAGAATTGTCCAACCAAATTTTATGGTCTTAAAAAAAAATTCTGCCACACAATTAGATGTAACAAAATACAATTAAAGGCAATAAATGAGCTCCACTAAGTCAGGCAACTTATTTTCTCAAACAATAAAGTAAATTTTCAAATTTTCCTTGCCAGTGAAGCATATACTTAAAAATTTGTAATTTTTAAGGTCTGTGGGGTCTCAAATTAATAAGAACTTACATTTTTATAGTTTTAAATCTTCATAATTCCATAAGAAAATACTTGAAAATAAGTTTTATGTCCTATTGTAGTTTCATTTATATTGTTATATTATTATATATGTAATATATAATAATATATTATTATAAAATACCCCATAGTGATGTCACTCATGTGTCACTCCTATGACTTCAATGCTGAAACAAGATAAAATCTCTAGACCTGTCTCAAGTCTCTTCCCCATTCTATTCCATCTTCTACTGCCAGAGGGGTTTTTTTTTTTAAAGCATAGGTTTGACCTTGTCACTCCCACCTCCTGCTTATTGAGCTCCAGTAGTTTTCCTGTTTCCTCCAGGATCAAATATAAATTCCTCTATTTGGTATTTAAAGTTTTTCAGAAGATACCTTCCTACATTTCCAGTCTCTTTATTCCCCTGTACTTGATGATAAGCTACATTAAACTCCTCACAACTCCTTCAACATGACACTACATTTCCTATTCTGTGCCTTTGCCATCCCAATGCATGCATGCACCCTTTGCCCCTCATTTTAGCCTTTTAGTTTCTTTGATTTTCTTCCAGACTCAGTTCAAATCTCACTTTCTGAAGGAAGCTTTTTGTAGTCCAGTCACTCACTCTGTTTTCCCTATCCCCCTTTCCTGGTAAGTTGCTAATGCTTTCCCATCTTAGATCCATTTATACTGAATTCTTGGATATACCCTAGTCATTTGCATGTTTGTTTCTCCCATTAGAGTGTCAGCTCCTTGAGAGTGGCAACTGATTTCCCCTTCCTTTTTGTCACCTTAGCAAATGCCTACGGTTGAATCATTGGTTTGATTCATATAATGTTTATGTTTGTCCTTGTCTTATTGCCCCCTACCAGGTTATAAGTATCTTGATCTTATAGAATCATGGATCTAGAATGAGAAGTAATTTCAAAGGCAAAAATAGTTCAATCTCTTCATTTTATAAGTGAGAAAACCAAAGTCTGGTGTAGTTAAGTGATTTGCCTAAGATCACACACACACACACACACACACACACACGCGTGCGTGCGTGTTGTGTGTGTGTGTGTGTATAAAATAATCACCAGAAGTGTAATTTAATCCACATCCTCTGACCCCAGAACCAGAGAGAGCTTCTTCCTCTGTATCTTTCTGAGATTCCTAAAGGTATAGATTATTTTATATGCCCAGAATCTACCATATAGTAAGTGTTTGCTGACTATTAATCACCTGAAAAAGATTTATATATCCTATTACAATAAAAGTGCTAATTATTATGCTCTTCTTAAGTAACATTTTAAACTAAATTTTTAAGTGTATGGGAATTTATAAATGGGAATTTGAAAATAGAATTTTATTGTACTTTTTTTCTTAGATGTGTTCTTAAGATGGATCATCATTGTCCTTGGTATGTATGAAAAATATTAAAACCTTTTTTGGTGGGAAAGGAGGTTTTGAAACAATTCTTTTTTCATTTAAAATATAAATTCTCTATATAGTTTCCCTATACAATCAATAACATATTCTGAAATGGTTCCAATAACTAAATTATTTAAGAATTAAGATTTTATGGTCTTAAAATTTGTGTTATTATTTTGTATGGCCAGGTTTATTTACTAGTCTGCTAATCTAATCTTTTTTTTTTCTTACCCTCAACTTTAAAAATTAGTTAATATAATTTCACTGTGTAATATTCTTTACTTTTCTTTTTCCTTTAAATTTGTATTGATATCTTTGTATTACAACCATTTATCTCCATTGCTTTTCTAGGGTGAATAACTGTGTGGGATTTTCTAACTACAAATACTTCCTGCTGTTTTTATTTTATTCCCTTGTGTATTGTATTCTGGTGACCACAACAGTTTTAGAATATTTTATAAAATTCTGGACGGTAAGTTTGTTAAAATTTTAAATGTATATAGTTAAGTTTTCACTAAGATATTATATTGCTATAATATGTTAAAAATCAGATATTTGACTCAGTACTAATGTAAGAGCTTATTAACCAGATAGAACAAGGGAGAATTTTAATATTCCTTGTTCTTCATTCTTCCAGATTCTTCCCTTACCTTAATATTCAATAATATGTCCATCCTTTGAAGTTTCATGCTGTCCATATCTACCACCCAAATAAAGCCCTGGTAGCTATTGTCTACAGATCTCCAGGTCACTCCCTTTCCTTCCCCAACAAGTTCAGTACCTGATTCACAATTTTTCTCTCCTCCCCAACACCTGCACTCATATTAGAGCACTTTATATATATATATTAACTCTCCCTCAAACATCCTAACCACTCAGTTCATCCTTTTCAATTCCCATGACCTACACTCACTCAACCTCAGCCGCACACAAAGATGGTAATGTTCTTGATCTTGGTTCAAATGTACCACTTCCATGTTCAAGGATTCCAAATTCGTCTTATCTGACCATAATCTGTTGACTTTTCCCCATTTCTCTTTTTCTTTCCAAATCCTATTCTTCATCCCAAGTACCTTGACTCTCAGTGTCTTCCAAGCTATCTTCCTTACACTAGCCACTCATTCCTCTTTTCCCCATATTAACCCATTGGTGAGCAGTTCAACTTTTTGCTGTCTTCCTTTCTGGATTTTTTGAACCAGTATTAGCCGGCCAAATCTCAGCCTTTGATCATTTCCACCATTGGCCTTGGCTCCTATAGACTTGCAGTTGAACAGAAATGGAGAAAATCACTCAATCATTCTGACTGACATTACAGATTATTACACAATCTTGGACCTTATTGGACAATATTGGACATAATAATGGACTTTCACTACAGCTAGATAACCTCTACTATATCTTTTTTTTATCAACTCACTATTCCACTTCCACCAGTGTCTTTTCCAAAACTTTTCATTCCTCCTCAAGCCTCCCATGGCTTGCGTCCTTTCTCCCTCCATGATCACTCAGTTCTTCATATATTACAGAAAAAAAAAAAAATGAGATCATTCACCATGGGCTCTTCTTCCTTTTTCTTTATCTTTTCACTTGGATACCCTTTGCCACCATCACCCCCATCTCACATAATGAAGTGATCTTACACCTCTACTTGTTCAAACAATTCCATTATATCCCAACAGTTTATAGCCCCCTGTCATCCCAACTCTCACACTTATTTTCAGTTTTTCTCTCTTGCCTATAAATAAACAAATATTTCTCTCATCCTCAAAAAATTTTCACTTGATCCTTCCATCCCTACTAACACATTGTCTCATATCTCTTCTGCCTTTTGTGGCTAAACTCCTGGAGGGGGCCATCTATAATCCGTGTCCCTTTTTTCTCTCCTTTCACTCTCTTATTAATCTGTTCCAGTCTGTCTTCCAGCCTTGTCATTACACTGAAACTACTCTCTCCATCATTACTAGTGATTTTTTTAATTCCCAAATCCAGTGGTTTCTGACACAGTTGACCCTTTTCTTCTTGATAATCCCTTTTCTCTAGATTTTGGGACACTGTTCTCTCCTGGTTCTCTTCCTGCCTATTAACTTGATCCTTCTTAGTCTCCTTTGCTGAAACCTCATACATATCATGCCTTCTACCATGAGTGACGACACTCAGGTTTCTATCTTGGACCTTCTTCACTTTTCCCTCTATCTTACTTCACTTGGTGATCTCATCAGCTGGTGGTGTAGTGAATAGATAGACCATTGGGCCTGGAATAGGGAAAGTGTAGGCAGTTCAAATCTAGTTTCAGACCTTTTCTAGCTGTGTGATTCCAGGCAAGTCATTTAACTTCTGTTAATGTCCTCCTCAACTGCTAAATGATAGTAATAATAGTGCCTGCCTCACAGAGTTGTTGAAAGGATTAAATGAGATCATATTTGTGAAAAGCACATAGTAAATGCTAGTACATAAATGTTTATTAAATTCTCACTTCCCCTTCATCAGCTCCTATGAATTTAAGGATGATTTTTATACTAATGATTCTCAAATAAACCTGTCATATCTTAACTTCTCTGTTGACCTCCATTCTCACATATCCCACCGCCTTTCAAGATCTCAAACTTGAACGTCTAGGAGACATCTTAAACTCAACATATCCAGAACGGAATTCATTGTTTCCCCCCCTAAACCCTTCTTTGTTTCCATATTTTCCCATTATTGTTAAGAATACCATCATCTTCCCAGTCTTCTTCAACTCTTCTTACCACCCCTTTCCCCATATATAATCTGTGAATTCCACTTCTGCAGCATCTTTCAAGGACACCCCTTCTCAGATGCAGGTCCATATCATGCCTGAATTACTGCCATAGCCTGCTGGTAGTCTGCCTGTTTTAAAGCTCTCCCTCTTCCATTCCATTGTCTGACTGTCATTCCTGCTCCCCCATACTCAGTAAATCCCAGTGGTTCCTTATCACCTTCAGAAGTGGCAAAATAAAAGACAAGGAAACTGAGAAGGATTGCAGGAGGAAAAATAGAATTATTTAGCTAGATAAGATCTTAGAAATTAATATAATCCAACATAGTATTTTGAGGAAGCTAGGTGGCAGAGGGGCTAGGTTGAAATTCAGAAAATGTAAGTCCAAATCTGGTTTCAAACATTTGCTAGCTGTTTGACTCTGGGAAGGTCACACTGTATTACCTCAGTTTCCTCATCTATCAATGAGTTGGAGAAAGAAATGGCAAACCAGTTCAATGTTTTTGCCAAGAAAACCCCAATGGGTTCCCAAAAAATCAGACTGAGTAATAGCAATGACAAAACAACTCCATATTTATGGATGAAAAATTGAGGGATAAGACAACAAAATGATTTGCCCCATTTTTAAATTCCAGAGCCAGATGTAAGGGAATCTTTTCTAGCCCCAGACCTAGAATAGGCTAATCTGGAGTGAAAAAACCCAGACAATCAAAACCTCTGAGTCCTCCTGTTATTATTCACTTTCTAGCCCAAGCCAAAAGGGACTAGAGATCTTTTGGGAGCACACGTGGATTCTTTCTTCCTTACATGGTTTAGGATTTGAGCTGATACAGATTGTGCAATTTCTTCTTTTGAATTTTAACTCTAAAGTTGCCTTTGTCCCTGCCCTTTGCTTCACCTAGTTCAAACGAAGCTACAGGTCATTGAAAGCAAGAGTGTAGGTGATTATAAGTGATTAGCATTTCATGTCCCATAACCTGGAGGTTTAAATTGCCTCATAATCCAGCATCTTGTTGTCTGGTGCCTAAACAAAGTCTACTCTGATGCTTCTTTGTGTGGAAGTAGCCAGTAATCTTCGTAGGACATCCTGGTAAAAAGTCCCCGTTCCTACCATGCTAAAAAGCAAACTATTTAATAGCTTCAATTTAAGAAGGTAGAAGATTATATATAATCCTAGAAAGATTGTCATCAAAAACATAGCAGTATGTAAATGATCTGTGATTTTATTGACATGAGGACTCTCCCTTTCAGAGTAGTTAACATCCATTTATGACATACTGACTTAGGGAGTTACTGGAGGCTCAGAATAATAAAGCTGCTTTTCCCATGATCAATAGCTCTTAAAGGTCACAGCTGAGATTTGGATACAGGTCTTTCTTCCTGATACCAGTCCAGTGCTTCAGTGCTATAGTGTCATCAAAAATAACTTAAAATATTAAAAGTTTGGGCATTTAAAGAAGCATTTCTCCTATCTTAGAAATTCATTTAAACCATTTCAATTCCCAGTGATATCAGATAAAACATCTCTGTAACTGTTATCCAATAACATTACTGAAGACTTATTTTTTCAGAGTTAGAATGGTCAGGGAAATGCTAGACATTGCTAACCCATTCTTCCTGTCTCTGATTTTTTGAAAACAATCATTAGAATAAACAAATAGCTCTAATTTAGAAAACTACTTAGATTTAAGATATTAAACTTACAAATTTAAGACTTTTTCTTACGCATCTTCATTTTTAGAAATCAAGTAAATAGCCTTTAAAAGTCCTAGAAATATGTTCCTGTATTTGAAGATGGCAGTATACTCGCATGGATTCTTGTCCATTTTTCTTTTTTCTGGAGGATGAAGGGTAACCTAGTAATCCTTAAATACAAACCAGTCTTTAAATTAATGTTTTCAGGTATTTTTTTTTATCGATGTTGGTATCTTAATATATTATCTTTATTTGTACAAGCTTTGCCGCAGGAAATCTGCAGAGAATTGTCCAAAGGTAAAATGTATTGTTGATGTAATTTATAAGTTGATCTTATTAATTTTCATGGTTTCTTTTTTTTAACATCGATTATGCTATGTATTACTATTTGTCTTAAACAATATGCCTTATGTATAGATGCCTAATTTGTAAAATTTGAGGGGCACCATTGAGAGACCCTTGAGTTAAAAAATAACTTCCTTGTACGTTTTCCCTCTGAGTTTTCCATTTTATTAATACTTTAACTTTCTTTAAAATGTGAACACATTCATCCATTTTCATTCACTGATAGCTTAGGGTTATTTTATTAGATTTTTTCCAGTCACTTCAAAGTGCTGAAGAAGTTAATTGTGGGGATTGAAAGGCCTTGAGTTGTCCCATGAAGACAAAATAGTGGGGATGCTTGCTAGACAGGGAACAGCATGAAGTTAGTACAGATTGCCAGAAAGGAATGCAAAGAAAAACTTCATGGTTTTGCTTAGGGCAGGCATTATACATATATAGAAGATATATGTATATAGTAGCATATACATAATTTTAAAAAAATAACTTTTTCATACCTGATGTTGATTTGTGACAATTTTGTTGAAGGAATTTGATTCTAGATCATTTTATAATTGATTTTTTTTTCTGTAATTGATTCTGTTCTGTATTTTTGCCCCATTTTGTATCATTGCTCAAGCAATATTTTCTTGTTTCTGCCTGTGAGCTAAGTTTAGAAGATCAGTTCTGCTAATCACCATTCTATTTTTGCCTCAAGGAAATCTGTTATCCTGATACAGGTGGACACCAGGGAGTCTGGTCCATTATCTCTAAACTTTCAGGTAGACATCAACAGTGAATATTTCTTAGTCACAGGAGTTCAGTTTCCCCTCTGAGTTAGTAAAGAAAAACTTGTTATTCCTCATACTTTTGTCTTCTGAGAAAATAACAAGTATCAGGCATAATCTTTAAGTTCCTGAAGCTGATTCTAAGAGATACATTGTCTCTGATTTGTCCTTATGCCGTCAATAATGAAATATCTATCTTCCTAACAAATCTTTCTAAATGCCAAGGAGTCTACAAAAATCATCTCCAAAATGCTGATGGGTCCTAAAGTCAGTCAACCAGTCCTCTCTGACAGAGATGGGTGCTTACTGGCCCCAGATGGTACTAGCCTACTCTTCTTAATGTAACCAGTCATGTAAATTTTTTGGTTACTGATAGCCTAACTAATAAATTGGTCACGTTCAGATTATTGTCTTTCAAGTTTACTTAATTTTCAAACATAACTCTATAGGGTACCAAGCAAATTATTGAGTTCTTCCTTTTGGACAAGAAGATGCTTTTTGTTGTTTTTGTTATCATTGTTCATTGATAAAGCTAAAAAGCTGTGAAAGTAGTTTTAAATAACTGATCTATAGTGGTATGAGATTTTGAACCCTCTTCGATAGTTTGGTGATTAGATTTAACTTGTCTCCTTTTGTACTTTCCCTGCATTTAGAGTATTTTATTCATATAGTCTTATCTTTTTTATCTGAAAAATTTGTTGATATATTTAAGTCTCTAGGAAGATTTTACCAGAAAATGGTAGACAACCAAATAAATAAATAAAGGTATAAACGGAAAAATTTGAAAAGATCAGCTGTGCTCTGAATTAATTTTTTTTTCTTTTTTTTCTCAGACCAACCTAAGAAACACACGTGCACAATTCCATGTCCTCTTTCTTTTCTTTGTGGCTACTATGTTTTTCATTAGCATCCTGTCACTTTTTTGCTATCACCTCTGGCTGGTTGGAAAAAATAGAACAACAATAGGTCAGTTGATTAAAATAAAACCACTAACTGCCCAGGTAATTGCCTGTTATGCATTTTGTGATGAAGAGATATTCACAATAGAATCATGAAAAAAAATCTGTAAAATTTCCAGATATTTGGTTTATGCAGAAATATGAACCATCTAAAGTAAAAACTAGATAATAGGATTGGAATTATACATACTAAGCCAATGACAAATGTGTGTTAACTAATATTAAAGCTGATTTTCTTTAAAACAGGTTAAGAAAAGGAAATTCCATGATTTTTTATAAAAAGGATAAAAATTACTTTTTTTTTCATTAAAATTTAGAAACCTGACCATTAGAAATAACACAGCATTTCCTAATCACTTGTCTTGAATGGTATATTCTTTAATTTGAAAAAATTGGAGAAAGATAAGCATATTTCTGAATGAGACTTCCAAATCTACTTTCAGAAGGTATTTCCATCAAAAAAGTAGGGTATGAAGGACAGGGAAAAAATGTTGACAGTAGAGGGGAAAAATTAAAAACTTAATGAGCTCTTTGGGAAATGTTTTTGCATGGTGTTAATAGGTTAGTATCTAATGTTTGAAATTTGTTGGCTTTTATTATGAATTTTTAGAATGATCCTTATATTGCTTGCCTCATCAGATAGCTAGGAGGAATACTTTGTAAACCTTTAAAAACTCTTTAAATATTACTTGCTACCATTAATAAAAGTAATAGTAATATTGATGGTAGCAAGTATATTTTGCATGGTCCATGAATATAAGACCTAAAATAAAAGTTTCACATAAATGAGAATTTTATAAAAATGTGCTCTTTAGTCAATCTAGGATCTCATCATTATGGCATTCCCTTCAGGGATATAGATGACAACTCATTGATGCCTCTTCATCCTTTTTGACTCCACTTCATGTAGATCTATATATAAATCCTCCACAGAGATTATCTGTGAAAATGTGCAGATCTATAACCCATACCTTTATCTCTATGGTACTATAGAAATATGAGCTATTCTGCTGTTTTTGCTTACATGATAACTGTTGTTTTGTGATGGACAGACCTAAAATATATTTTTCCTTAAAAAAAAATACCATATCTAATTGTATTTTTTAATCTAACCATCATATATATAAACATTAGAGATCTTTTCCCAACAATATGCATGATCTAAAATGGTTTTCTTCTGCCATGGTATGGGATGTAACAGAGGAAAATGTTTTGTTAACCTCCTTACAGACAAACAATATATTGCTTACTTTCTTGATTTTATTTTTAACAGAGGCATTCCGTGCACCTGTATTTCTAAATGGGCCCGACAAAAATGGTTTCTCGCTTGGGTGGAGTAAAAATTGGAGACAAGTGTTTGGAGATGAAAAAAAATATTGGTTATTTCCCATCTTTACAAGGTAAATTACTCAGCCTGAACTCTGGTCACCTAAGTGGTAGATTTTGATGAAATTCATTGTCTTATTTGCAGAAGCATTATGACAAATGGGCCTTTGGAACATAGGAGGAAAGTAAATGTGTTTCCTTCATTCAAAAACTTACTATACGTAACTTTTCCATTGTCTGTTGCTTTACATCTTATAAGTCCCTGCAAAGACAGAATACTAAGAATTTATTCTAATTTTGAAAGTAAATTGAAATATCAAATAATGTTGGAGATTGTTCTTAGGCAGTGTAGCATAATGGCAATAGCATTAGAAATTCTGAGTTTAAATCCTAGTACTGCTGTTTACTGATTATGATGTCGCTTAATTTTTAATAAATCTTATTTTTCCTCATCTCTTAAATGGGGTCAATAGTATCTGCACTACCTACTTTACTAGGTGGTTTTGAAGCACGTTTATAAACCTCAAAGTAGTATATAAATGTGAATTAATACATATTTGATCTTAAATATTTTCATAAGGTTGAAAAATGTTTCTTAAATTCCTTATTATCCAACATGTTCAAGAAATGGAGTTGATCAGATAATCTTGTTATTAGAGAACTGCTACATATCACACATGAATTAAATTTTTATTGATAACTAAAATATAACATGCATTTACCATGAAAATTGTATGTATAGAATGTAATTTTTTATGTTAACACTAGAATCTTAGTTAATGGTAATTACTCCATCATTACTAAATCAGTTAAACAGTTCCCATTTTATAATGATCATTTAGAATCCAAATTAAGGTAAATTTATATGACAATTTTTTGTTTTTGGTTTTGTTTTTTTTTTGTTTTTTGTTTTTTTTTTTTTTTGGCTGGTGCAATTGGGATTGACTTGCGTAGGGTCACACAGCTAGGACATGTTGAGGTCAGATTTGAACTTAGGTCCTCCGGACTTCAGGGCTGGTGCTCTATTAACTACACCACCTAGCTGCCCCTATATGACAGTCTTTTATACTGGATAGGGAACTGGACCTGGAATCAGAAAGATGAGTTAAAATCTGACCTTAAACAGCTATTGCCTATATTACTCTAGGCAAGTCACTGTTTACCTCAGTTTCCTTGTCTCTAAAATGGGGATAATAGTAGCACTTACCTTCTAGAGTTGTTATATGGATAAAATGAGATGATATTTGTAAAGCCCATTGTAGACCTTTCAGTGCTGCATAAATGCTATTCCATAATCAGTGCTTCACTGAAACTTAGAAAACTTAGAATAGGAGGAGCAGCTAAGTGGTGCAGTGGATAGAGCACCAGCCCTGAAGTCAGGAGGACCAGAGTTCAAATGTGGTCTCAGACATCTAACATTCCCTAGCTGTGTGGCCCTGGGCAAGTCATTTAACCCCAATTGCCTCAGCAAAAAGAAAAAAGAAAGAAATTGAATAAGCAGTGTTATGGACAGTTAGGTGGCACAATGGATAGATTACCAGGACTGGAGTCAGGAAAACTTCATTTCAAATCTTTTCTCAGACATTTACTAGCTATGTGACCCTGGGTAAATCATTTAACCCTGTTTGCCTAAGTTTCCTCTTCTATAGAATGAGCTGGGGAAGGAAATACAAAGCATTTCATTATCTTTGCCAAAAAATATCCAAGTAGAGTCACAAAGAGTCAGACAAAATTTAAGTGACACAGCAGCAGGAAATGTACAGATTTTGTCTATAACTTCAAATCTCTATTTTCTTTCAAAATGGCCCCCTAACCCCTCCAAAGTCCTAATCACTTGAAGACTTAATCTCTGAAGTAGATATGTTAGATATCTACCCTTGATATGTTCTCAGTCCCCCTCCCCAATTGTTATGCTTGCTAAAACTTGAAACAAAAAAGAACACACAGCTCAATATCTTTCAGATAAGTGAATAATAAAAGTGTGTGTGTGGTGAATACACATACATACATATGTATATATATGTATATATATATATATATGTGTGTGTGTGGTACTACATATAAATAATATTTTCTAAAATATACAACATTTAAACACATTAAATCAATAATCCTCCAAACTGGTACTTGTTAAAAAATAGAAAAGTATAAGAGTAGAACAGACTAGATAAACATAAAATCATATATAACATTCAGTATTCAAAAATCCAGTGAATCCAAAGATTACTGGAGGAATTACTCTCTGTTAGGCAAAGTCTAGAGTAGCATCTTACAATGAAACACAATGAACACCAACTTGACATAAATGTAAAAGGTCACATTGTGGGAAGAATGGGAAAGGAGGTATCATTCATATCTGTAGTTAGAAGAGGAAATCATTAAGGAAGAAAGGAAAACATAAAAAATACAATTGCAAGCTTGATTATGTGAAATTACAAAATTTTTATACAACAAAAGTTAGATCATCTGGGGTAAAAAAAGTTATAAATTAAGGTAAAATATTTATATGAAAAGATCAAAAGTTAATATTACCTTTAGTTTCTACTGTATTATTTTACAATGTAATTGATTTTATTTTATATTGATTTTTTTTTCTTGAGGCAATTGGGGTTAAATGACTTGCCCAGGGTCACACAGAGCTAGGAGGTATTAAGTATCTAAGCCTCAGATTTGAACTCAGGTCCTCCTGACTTCAGGGCTGGTGCTCTATCCACTGCACCACCTAACTGCCCTTTCTATATTGATTTTTATAGTTGAGTCTGTATCTTGCCTAAAGCCACTTTGCTATGTCCTTGAGCTGAGCTCACTGTTTTAGCTTTTCCTCTGAGTTAGTCAAAAGGTATAATCAAAAGAAAAGCCATTATCTGTTATACCTTACCTTATCTTTAAAGGCCTACAAACTGATCTTGTATATTTCCACAAGGTATATTGTTCAGCCTTAGATAATTAAGAAGGGTCTGTAAACTCCTAGGAAACCCAGTCTGCTATCCTTGGTTGACTAACAGTATCCTTGGAATACAGATGGGTCCCATAAATCAATCAAGCATTCCTTAATGATAGAGAGAGGTGGTTACTAGCTTCACAAGGGTGTTAGCTCACTCTTCTTTTTTTTTTTTTTTTTTAATTAAAACTTTTTATTTGCAAAACATATGTATGGGTAATTCTTCAACATTGACCCTTAAAAAGCTTTCTGTTACAAATTTTTCCCCTCTAGTCTCCACCCCTCCCCTAGATGGCAGGATATCCACTACATGTTAATTATGTTAAAATACTTAACAAATCGAATATATGTATACATATTTCCACACTTATCATTGTTGTGCAAGAAAAATCGTACCTACAAGAAAAA
>JAJPUD010001814.1:347391-385473 GCA_023553655.1 Myrmecobius fasciatus
TTGTTGCTGTGTATAATGTTCTCCTGGTTCTGTTGATTTCATTCAGCATCAGTTCATGCAAGTCTCTCCAGGCCTCTCTGAAATTATCCTGCTGATCGTTTCTCACAGAACAATAATATTCCATAACATTCATATACCATAATTTATTCAGCCATTCTCCAATTGATGGGCATCCTTTCAATTTCCAGTTTCTTGCCACTACAAAAAGGGCCGTTACAAACATTTTTGCACATGTGGGTCCCTTTCCCTCCTTTAAAATCTCTTTGGGATATAAACCCAATAGAAACACTTCTGGGTCAAAGGGTATGCACAGTTTGATAACTTCTTGGGCATAGCTCCAAATTGCTCTCCAGAATGGTTAGATCCATTCACAGTTCAACCAACAACGTAAGAGTGTCCCAGTTTTCCCACATCCCCTCCAACATTCGTCATTATCTTTTCCTGTCATTTTAGCCAATCTGACAGGTGTGTAGTACCTCAGAGTTGTCTTAGTTTGCATTTCTCTGATCAATAGTGATTGGAGCACCTTTTCATATGACTAGAAATAATTTTAATTTTATCATCTGAAAATTGTCTAGTCGTATCCTTCGACAATTTATCTATTGGAGAATGGCTTGAATTCTTATAAATATGAGACAATTCTCTATATATTTTAGAAATGAGGCCTTTATCAGAACCCTTAAATGTAAACATGATTTCGAAATTTATTGCTTCCCTCCTAATCTTGTCTGCATTAGTTTTGTTGTACAAAAACTTTTGAGTTTAATATAGTCAAAACTGTCTATCTGGTGTTCAATTAAGAGTTCCAGTTCTTCTTTGGACATAAATTTATTCCATCTCCACAGGTCTGAGAGGTAAACTATCCTATGTTCCTCTAATTTGCTTATAATATTCTTCATATCTAAATCATGAACCCATTTAGATCTTATCTTGGTATGTGGTGTTAGGTGTGGGTCAAGCCCTAAAACTGACCATTAAATCAAGAAAGTCCAAATATGTATAGCATTTCACACTCATTGACTTCCTATCTGAATAGAAGGCTAGGATGATAGATCTTTACATATATGTTCTTTGCAAGCATGCATCTTTTTAATTTGGTGACATTCTTTTTGTGAGTGTGTGTAATTCTTTCCATTTACATTGTTGTAGTCATTGTATATAAGGGTTTCTTAGCCCTGCTTACTTTACATTGCATTTATATTTACTTCATGCTTCTCTATATTCATCATATATATCATTTCTTACAGCACAGCAATATTTTATTACATTCTATACCACAATTTGTGTAGCCATCTCCTAACTGTTGGGCATTAACTTTATTTCCAATTCTTTGCTACCACAAATAATTCTGCTTTTGATTATTTTTGTGTAATAGGGACTGACTTCCTTGGGATATAAATAAGCCTTATTGTGGAATCTCTGAATCAGTGGATATGGACAACATAGTCACTTTATTGACATAATTCCATATTACTTTCCAAAATGCACTGTTTTATGAATCACCAGCAATCATATTTCACTATCCATGTGTGCATATCCCCTTTCAACCCAATATTAAATGTTCCCATTTTTTATCATCTTTACTAGTCTGTATAATGTTTCAATTTTCCTTTTTCTCCATGCTAGTGATTTGTAGCATTCTTTTATATAATTGGTTTTTTGGGGGTTTTTTTGCTGAGGCATTTGGGATTAAGTGACTTGCCCAAGGTCACACAGCTAGGACATGTTAAGTATTTGAGACCAGATTTGAATTCAGGTTCTCCTGACTTCAGGGCTGGTGCTCTATCCACTGTGCCACCTAGCTGCCCCTATATAATTCTTAATAGTTTACAATTATTTGAAAAATGCTCATATCCTTTGATCACTTATCTATTGAGGATTGACTTTTGGTCATTTTCTTTTTATTATTTATTTCAAAAACAAGCAACAAACCTTATTGCTTTAATTTAAGCAGTTTTATAAAATTTAAAAGTAATCATATTTTAAATCATGCAGTTTAGGTGATGGTGTTCATTTCCCAACTTGCCTCATGATGGATAAGGAACATGTTACTGGCACAAACCACCATGAACACATCAGGAGGTGAGTGAGCCTTCCATCTTTTTTGTATATGTAAGTAATGGGTTGTCTTTCATCTGTAGAGCATTCAGTTCTGTAAATTAAGATGGTAGCAATATTCATACATTAAAGTCAGCTGATTGGCATAGTTGAGGAAAGTTCTAGTTGACTTAAATTTTCCTGTTAACTGTGTTTCACCATTTATGTACAGAGTTGTACAGCCTTGCACAGATGGTCAAGAATGGTGCTCAAGAACTCTTTCAGGTATTCATGATTGTACTAGTTAATGTTTTATTTATGTATAAATATGTAGCATTTTATTAAACTCAGATCTTAATTCTGTTAAACAAATCACCTTCAATAGTTTCAGCATTCTCCATAAAAATGCAAAGTGTAACCAAACATAATAAATCAAAGGAATGCAGCAAGGTATAGTAGATAAAGGAATCAGGAAGGTATGAATTGAGTCATACCTCTGGCTCTTGACACATACTAAAGCAAGTCACTTAACCTCTTAATGTCCCAGTCAACTCCAAAATTGCAGAGCAATTTCAGTCTACTCTTGTAGAAGGAATTTCCTCACTGGAAATTCCCTCACAATTGTGTCTCTTCACAAGGATATACTCCATCTACACTTGGTCCAGTACAGCTGTTTTTCCCATCTTTATTCTCTTTGGAGCTATTTCTACCTCTGTGTAAGCACATCTGGTACTGTGACCTTAGAGTTCAAGTGCGCTAATCCCCCTCTTCTTGATGGCAAACACAATTTTTTAGACTTTCTGCTTTTAGAATATAAGTGCCTTGAAGATGACAATTGTTTCTTTTCTTTGTTTCCCCATAACTTAACACAGATCATTTAAATGTTTAATAAAATATTTGCTAGTCATTTATCAAATACCTACTTTCTCCTGCTTCATGAGGTAGTACAGCTCATGATTGTCCATAACCTTTTTTCTTTTTTTTTCCTGAAAATTTTTCAAAATGAGTTTCAGTTCTAAACTATTGTTGATTTTGTTCATCATCTGTTATTGCTTGGCAAATATTGCAGATGTTTGCTGATTAAGGAACTCTTTGGGTTCTTTTGGCCTTGTTCTTATAGCAGACTATTTGTAACCATTAAAACTTTATATAAAATTATAATCCATGTCAGTAATGTTTCTGATACCCATTTTCCTCTTTTCAGAACTGATTATTTGCTTAAGTAGTTGAGGAGTGGGTTGTTTCCATTGAATGCCATCTCTCTCTCTTTTTATTATAAATCTTGCTTTTTACCAATTTTGATCTTTGCTTTATAAGTTGGTAGTCAGAGCTTGCAGAGATAGCTAATCTAAGAATTACTCTCATATCAATTGTATCTTGTTTCATAACTGTTAAATTATCTTATTTCTTTTCCTTTTTCTTTCTTACTTTTTTTTGTTGTTGTTTTATTTGTTCCCAGTACCTACCACTTTTTTTTTCTCCACACAGACTGTGCCCATTGTATAAACATGTAAGGCTTCTGTGTAATCTCTTAAGTATTTGGCCTCATTTTTGATGAACCACACTTTGCTTTTTATTTTTTCTTATCTTGGCTTTGTAGTCACCAAGAGTGCAACTGGATGTTGATAGAATTTGAAGGATCTTAACAAGTTTTTCATAGATTTTTCCCTACCTCTTTATCTTAGGCAAAAATATTGGTGAATAAAGCATAATTATTTTCTTAATCGTCTTTTTTTCAAAAATCAATTCTGTAATATGAGATGACCAACTGTTCCTTACAAATTATTTTTTGTATATCCTCTGGATATGTAGTATAACCCAAATTGTCCTCTTTGCCTCTCCTAGGAGTATCTAGAGCCCATCCTTTCATTTAATAACAGCTTCTTTCCTTTGGATTCTTTGAGAACAAGAATGCCAAGATTGATTTGGTTTAGCATCTCCAGCAATATTTTCTCATTAGTCCCTAGTCAAAGATTTCACATTTCTAGGACCAGCTATCAAATTAAAGTTTATTGACTTCAGTCTAACAATCATGACTCTTACCACCCTTTTCCACTACTTGGTCACATCATTACAAAGCAAAGGGGGATATGAAGATTCAGAACCAATTTCAATTTTCTCCTTGTTTCATTTTGTTGCTCTTCAGTGTGGTGGAATGGAAAAGACTACTGAATTTACAGTCTGAAGATCTGAATTCACATTCTGATCCATGTGAACCCTTAGACAAGCCACCTAACTTATCTGGGTCTCAGATCTTCATCAGTACAGTAAGGGGGTGGGATTACATGACTTTGAGGTCCTGCTAGCTCTGAATGTCTGAATCTGTGGTCCTTTGTTTGAACATGACCAAAAAGCTCATCACCATGTTGCCGGCTTTCTGGTGATAAATTTTTGTTGTACTAGACTAGACTAGGTCCAGGAACGCAAACTCAGTGGTAGAACCTAACCACAACTTACATTGAAATGGTGTAGCCTTTGAAATCATAGGAAATTAATGGTAGGATCAAAATTGGTCCTGGGTCATCTGACTCAATATCTACACCTTTTTTCCCTGGACCACCTGGCTAAGTAGCTTGCCCAAGATCACTACTAGTAAGTGCTAGAGCTGAGACCAAGTTTTTTAACTCCCAGGTTCAGTATTCTTTCCACACTTATGCTGGAGCCTCTGTTCCTTTAAACCCTGGAATAAATACAAAATTTTATTTAAGTGTAATTCAGGTTGTGGATGATCCTAAATAATATACACCACTTAAACCACTAGTGCCTCACAAGACATCATAAATAGCTCTCACAACACAACACCTTATTTGTGTTACAGGTAGGGTCCAGTTGCTACCCACATTGTATAGAGTTCTCCCACCTTTCCTAGGCACATGAGACATTCTACCTTCTTTTCTCTGGGTTTGACTTACTCATTTGAAAGTACCCCTCACTGCAGCAGTTCAGAGTTAAACCACCACCACAATTATTTATATTTAAACTCTCTCAGCATCTTTAGGGTAAATTCATTTCCCCTGCTTTGATGCTTCTTTTCAGTCTTTTTTTTTTATATATACTTTTTATATACTTTTTTTTTTTTTTGCTGAGGCAATTGGGGTTAAGTGACTTGCCCAGGGTCACACAGCTAGGAAGCTTCTGAGACCAGATTTGAACTCAGGTCCTCCTGACTTCAGGGCTGGTGCTCTAACCACTGCGCCACCTAGCTGCCCCTACTTTTTATATACTTTTAAACTACATAACCACAGCAAGTTATGAGGAAATGTATCCATATAGTGTCTTACATTTACACAATTGTCCACTCACAATAATGATACCAATAAAAATAACAATTTACTTAATAAAAAGTAAAAGAAATATTATAAATTCTAATGTCAAGTCAACAGGCATTTTGTTAAGTACTTAATATGTATCAAGTGTTGTGCTAAGCAGTAGGGATACAAATTTAGCAAAAAAAAAAAAAAAAAAAAGGCTGTCCCTGCCCTCCAAGAGTTTACTTCCTAATGAGGGAAGACTGCACATAAAAAGGAACTGAAAAAGGAGAGCTTGTAGGGAAGAAGGAGAAGGAAAGTACCCATGTAGGCACTAACTTGAGAGTAAAGGATAATTGGTTTAAATCCCTTCTCAAAATGAAAGCTCCAGGATAATTATACCAGTGGTAAAAAGGGGCTCTAGGAGCAGAGGGAGAAGGGGAAGAAAGCAGCTGAATTATGATTGCATGCTGGACAGTGAACAAGTACTATGTGAAAACAAATGCATAAAGAATAAAGTAAATCATACTCTTCCACCAATGTAATTAACAAATATGATGAAGAGTTGGCATCCTTTATAAGAATCTGTCATGGAAACATAGAAGGGAAGAAAGCTCTTGTACTTAGGGTACAGGGCTCCACATTTCAGGACTGCTACTGATCCATTACGGAACATCTGAACCACAGGAAATTGCTTCTCTGCTCACTTCTTGGTTGCTGTTGATTCTTATCACTCTTTAGTGGGGGAAATTCTCCTCTCTTCTCTATTCAGACATAGTCTTTAGAAGCTTTACAAATTAGTCATCTCACTTAAAAGAGTTTAGAAAGTGTGAGCTCTTGGGGTGTATAGCAGTTCTCTTAAGCCAGAGTGCTCTAAGCTTATCCAGTTGCTGTGTTCAGGCTCTTATACCCAACTCAGCCTAGTCAGGTAGTAGGAGAGGCAATCACCAGGATACTCTCCTTTTACCGAAGTGCTCAAAAAGCATCTCCATTTGCTTTTGTCCGTGATCTCATCAGTGAGGTTGTTCCCACTAATATTGCAGATAGGACCTATTCTTACCTGCCTGATCTGTCAGTCAATAATCATTTATTTTGTGCTTACCTGGCACTGAGCTAAACACCAAGAATACAAAATACAATAAAAAAGAAAGTTGTTGCTCTCAAGGAGCTTACATTCTAATAAGGAAGACAATGCATAAAAGGAAACTGAAGAAGGGATGGATAAGATAACTAGGCTGGGGACATAACACAGGAATTCAAAGTGTATCCTGGTGAGAATTAAAGAAATTGACCTCCTTAAATGGAGATTCTAAGAGAAACCATCCAATCAGAGGGAGAGGCCATAGGGACTCAAACATATTTCTGAGGTATGAGTTCTAGAGCTTAAGTGATCTTCCAAGATGAAGAACTTTTTAGGGCATGATGTAGAAATCTAGATTACAGCCTGGTGAGACATAAAGATGACCTTATGTAATATTTGTCCATGTTGTTCCAGAAGACAGGTCCAGTGGTTGCACCCAGCATGCAGGAAATCTTCACTTTCTTATAACATTTTGATCATTGCTGTAAAACATATGAGTTATCCAACATAGTATTGCCTTCCATGCCCACATTACCAGCCCATTTTTAAAATTATATTTTTATCATCTCTTCCTTTATTTTTAATTTGTAGTTTTTTACTTGTTATATATTCATTCTACAGTCACCCATTAATCTTTTAATGATAATTTTTTTTAATTCTTTGGGGAGCATAGTATTCCATGATCTACATCTATACAACAATGGTGGCAGAATATTGGTATTTAATAGATTGGTATTAAATAAAATTAAATTTTCTTTAAGTGGGGTCTTTGTACAAGCTTTGCAATTTCTCAAAGGCCACACAATTGGCTTTCCTCCTCCTCTTTAACTCTAGACCCAATCATTGTCTATTTATAACCATCTATGGACAGCACCTGTATCTGTACAAATGATTTCTGCAAGTGGTCCATCTAACTATCATAACCTGAATAATCCAAGGAAAAGGCCTCCTTCAGCCATTTTGTTTTCATGTTTACATGGTTAGATTAAATTCTTTTGAGTGGTTATGACTCTTGTCCAAAAAAATCAAGAGAAGCTAAAGAAAAATCACTTTGCTGACCAGATCTACAACAAATATGTGTTCCATTACTTCAACTGGATCTTCACTGTTGCAAGGCAATCCTTTTACACTTCCCTTGTGAATCACTATTCCACTCACCATAGCAGCTCTTCCAAAGCCTTTTCATCTCTCTTCAGATCTCCCATTACACTTCCTCCCCCATCCTTTGAAATCTGAACCTCATATATTATTAAAAAAATTGAAACTGTTCACCAAGAGCTCCCTCTTTTACCCTCCTCATAGCACTCAGATGCCTTTTCCCACCATCCCTTTTAGCTGTTTCACATGATGATGTTGCCTCTCTCTGCTGTGTTGTAGAATATATTCATAAATTAAAAGCAGAAGGAAGAGTCTTTAAAATATTTGCAATCTGATTTAGTAGCTCATCCTCGCCCCCTACTCCATCAAGTGTCTGCCCATTAGATTGTAAGCTCCTTGAGGGCAGGGACTGTCTTTTACCTCTTTTTGTATCTCCAACCCTGTGTCTGATACATAATTGATGCTTAATAAATGTTTGTTGACTGGCTACTTTATTATCACAGGGTTAGATAAAAAGAGTAACACAAGTGGGAAAAAGACATCTCTGATAGTAGCAAGTCTTCCCAATTCTAGATAGATATTCTGAATTGCTACCAAATTTATGAAATGCCATTGGTGAATCTTAAATGATTAAAGACATTATTTGTTATTCTTTTCAGTTCTGGATCAACTCAAAATTTTCCTGTTGGACCACTTAGTGAATCAAAAAATTTCCTGTTGGCCACTGGATCAGAACAAGATGTCAGTTCAGGTAATATATATTTATTATATTCTCTTTTAAGAACATATGTTCCCAAAGTCTCAGTGCAGATTTAAGCTTAAACTCTTTGTTTTTTGATTTTATGATGTGTGTGGTGGGGAAGGTATGTAGTTTCTTTAGATTAGGTATAATTTAATAATCAGTTATGATATAGGTAAAATATAGTAATTTCTATGCGGGCACAGAAATTGATATTATATGATGAGCTCTTATCATAAAATGAAATTGTTGAAAAGACTGAATTAGGTATGGTGGCACACATCTATAGACCCTACTATTGGGGAGGTTAAGACCAGTAGACTCTATGTAGGAACAATGGGAGCTAGTTAGGACTCAAGCTTTCCACACAAAGTCTGGTATGTATGTGGTGAGCCCATAGGAGCCAAGGGACACCAGCTAAGAGTTAAACAATCCCTTTTTGGGAAAAAACACGGAGTGGGTTCAAGCTTCTGTGCCAATCAGAAAGGATCTATCTGATCTAAGAATGGCAGCTGTATTTCTTAAGCTGGGCATATAGGGAGAGAAGAGGGGGAGGAAAAGAAAAAACTAAAGTATTTAAAGCTGTTTTCCAAATTATTCTATTTAAATTTCTGTGTAAAGTGGAGAATGGAGGTCCAGCCTTTGGCTTCTCTACAATGGAGGCAGCAGGAGGAATTTAACATTGGGGGTTGGGGATGGGAATTGCAGAGGTACACACACACACACACACGATGAGTAAGCTGCAAGGTAGTAGATTATGCCAGAAGAAAAATCAGGAATAGGACCAGGGAGGGAAGAAGGCAAATTAGTCTGGACTCTCCACAAAATGTAGGGTCTAAAAGGACGAATGGACGAAGCCAGGGGCAACTGGAGAGATAAGCAGGGTGAATGATATACTCAGGTGTTCCAAGTAAGAAAATTTCAGGTTCCAAGTAGAGTTTAGGATGGGCTTATGATTCTAAGTCCAGAGAAAGTCTGAAACAGGGCCGAGAGAAGAATGCTATGCAGTGGTTCTGTTTGGATGTCAACCCCAGGTTATATCTTGAAATTTACTAATTTAAATTCATATAAGCTTGCCTTCTTTGTTAGCTTCATCTTTCTCACTACACCCACTATTTGTTTAAATTTATGTAAAACATCACCATCCTATGAATTTGAATGGATTAAGATGAAATGTAGCTTGCATTTTCACAACTATTAGCAAAAGTGTGATTTCATTACTTGATCTGTTTCTTATTTCTGGATTTATTGATTTCTGGAAAGCTGAGGATGCTAGACCTTTAAGTGCCATATAAACAGGGTTTTTTTTGTGTGTGCGTGTGTGTGTTTTTTTTTAAGTCTGCTTTCTAGTTTCCAAATGGAATAACTTTTTTTGTTGTTGTTGTTGTTGTTGGTGACAATCTGCTTTTAGGGATAAAGAACCATGTTACAGTTTCAATAGAGAGTTGATGGTCTATTAACATTTGAATGAGAGTAAGGTAAGATTAACACAAAGGCAATTTTTTTATTATAAAAATGAATTTATGTGCACAAAAATGGTTGATTTTTATATAATCATAAAAAAAGTTTGCTTATATTACCAGTAGCCTAGCCTGAGCATTTGGCTGAGTTTTACCTCTTCGTTCTTCCTAGCAGCTCAAGTCCTCAAAATTTGTTAATTGATTGGTTAATTAAACTCATAACAATTTAGTTTTCTATAGAATTAAATTGTTAGAAAAATTCATTAACTATTTAACAAGTAATTTTTCCCCATTTTTATCTTAATCACAATTAGAACAGACAAGAGCCAAAGACTTAATAAAGTAAATAAAAATGGTTAAGATTGATAAGGGATAACATTAAATGTGGACAGCTTACTCTGCTCGGGAGCATATATAAAGGATGCTGACGACCTGACTCTCATGTTCTCAGAAGAAAAAATTTGAGGAAATGAGTTTAAACTGCAGCCAAAAACATTTGTCAAACATAAGTAGTAATTTCTTGACAATGTAATTTGTTTAAGCACTAAGCTGAATCCTAAGATTCTTGTTCTCTGTCTCTCTTCCTCTTCTCTTTCTTTCTCCTTTCTCCCTTCCTCCCTCTATATACACGCACATATGGTTAAGGAATAAGAGTCCTGATTTTTAAGAACAAAGTAATTATTTAATTTAACATACATGATTTGGGTTCTTAAGAAGCAGTGTGGTATAGTAGAGAGAACACCAGATGGGAAGTCAGACGACCTAGCTTCAGAACTTGATTACTCATATATTTTAATAAAATATGAAACAAAAATTTTAATCAAGTACCAATCGTTTGTTTTTTAATAGGTTTATGCAACATATTCTGCTTGAATTCTTTTTTTTATTTTATTTGGAAGAACTGATCAGTGGAATGAAACGAATCAAATATTACATAAGATGTATGAAAATGGAGTCTCTGTACAGATAAGTTGATGCTCATAAACATTACTGCTGAGCAGGAAATAAGACAGATGCCTTAAGAATCTTAAATGTGTGTTTATGCAACACTGACTTATCCTGCTCCGAAAGTGACTTGACTTTTTTAAAAATAACTTCATAAAATGCAATAGTATGCTTTATCACACCAGATGTTTAACTTAGTGTATAATTTCTCTTTTAAAGCATGAATAAACATCAGTTATCTTAGCATACATATATAAAAATTGATACTCCAGAAAAACAAGCAAATAGAATTAGGAAGTAGGTAAAGGTACAGGCAGCTTTATACATGGCTGAAATTCATTAATAAGAATAGCATTCCTCTTGAAGATTTGTACTGTATAAGGAATATAATTACAGAGTATCTTGCTTTTTATACTGAGCATTTGCAAGTTTTTAAAGTTTTATACTGTTATTTTTAACAAAGGCCTTTTTTATTCATGGTTGTGAAGTACCACTCAGAAGGAATTCAAATACCTGACTACAATCATTAATTTTTTGCCAACATTCATAGATCCTTGTCATATGCCATGCAGAGTAGCATATGACTGGGGCTTAATGGAACTATGGCAGTGTGGAGCTACAAGATTTTTTAGCCTCATTTCTGCTTTCTGGAGATATTCAGGGGATTTTGTACAAGCAGGGAAACTCTGAAGTACATTTGCTGCATGAAGATTCTTATGTCCTTTTAGTAATATGGGAATACATAGTAGATAGAGGACCAAGGCCTATGACATTTTCCCTAAATTTTTTTTTGGAATGTACCTACATTGAAAAGTGTGTTTTATTGTTTAAATTCCATTTAAATTAGAAAATTGTGAAGAGATTATTCTAATTCCATTAATGAAGTAGAAACTGACCAACTTCAGTTAACAGAATCTAAATTATATAGTCTATTACCACTTCAACATAATATTCCCCACTTCTAAGAAATGAAATCTAGTATTGTTTGGATAACTTTTTGGAGATTTTTCTTTTCAAATATAAGGAACACAGGTTGTGGATTCATCTTTCATTAATATACAACATATTTGTTAAATGGAAATAGCATAGTAATATTTTCTGCTATTTTCCAAGGTTTAGAATATCAGATACTTCCTTAGTCCTGAGGCAAAAAAGTACTCAATTGTTTCTGGTAATGAGTTTTTAAAAGCTTATGCTTATTATTAATTTATCCAAACATAGATTTTAAAAAGTTGTCTTACATTTAAAAAAAAAAAGCCTACTTATATTGCTTGGTAAATGCTTCCAAAATTACATAACCAGCCTAAGTTATTTAATTGTATATTTTAGCATTACTATTGAACATTTGATCTTACTTTTTAGATGACATAATTTTTTAAATTACTCAACTAATATGTTTTCAAAATTATCTACTTCCTTGCGAACGAAAGGAATAGTTTTTAAAATCTATTTTGTAAACTCTGGAGTATTACTAATTTATGTCCTGTTTATTCTTCAGTCTTATTAGGCTTTGCTCAAATTTGATTCATTCTTAAAATAAGAGGTGAAAGGAGCTTCATTATCAAATGTACCAACTAGTTTAATCTAACAGCATCCACTTTAGATATTAATAGAGTAAATGTTCAAATGATTTGATTGTTATCAGAAATATTCTACTGGTGCTTCTGTCTGTTGTTTGGCCTTTCATATTTAGAAGATTTATCTTTGATCTGCATGTTTTTCATCGTCCAACTTGTGCCGGTACTTTTATGGTGCTTGGTTATCTCTTTCAAATCCTTTTACTTCAGTAGATTACTTCTTTGAAAAACTAACACATTAAGCCTCATTTCCCTGTTCCTTAGTGTAAGCAAGCCTTGTATAGTTTGGTTTTGATTTACTGGCATGTATGATCTGATCTTATTAAGTATCTCAATTTGTTATCAACACATTAGCACAACTCTGGAGTAAAATTTGACTAAAGATGTGCCTGTTTCCTAATGACCCAGTACTGAAGAAATCAGGGACAGCGAGTAGATTGGTTTAGGGAAGGCTGCTATGTCTATTTGTTCTGGCATTAACTAATATTGTAATCACTTTCAAGAAGACAAATTTTTCAAAATGATTATGTTTACAAACCCAAAGTATTTTTTCCCTTTGATCAATTAAAAGAATGAGAATTGAAGAAAATAAAATTGAAATTGAATTCCAAATGATTTGTTTTTTCAGTTAAATTAGAAAAGTCTCATTTCACCAGTGTATCTTAAATTTAGATATTCAGCATCCTCTCAGTATCACTACATGAAACCAAAGAGCAGCTGAACATGTTTACAAAAGTCCAACTTCATCTTTATGTAGGGGGTCTGCTTTTAATGTATTTTTACATATGTAGTGATCTTAGTTAACATAATTAAATGATCATTGCCATCTTAAATCTAATATGCAACAGTTACTTGAATTTTGTTTCCACAAGGTAGCTGATTTTGACCGTGTTTACAGTTATCACTTACTCAACACATCAGACATTTGGGATTTCTACACATTAATCTCTAAAGCAGATGAGGTAAGGGGTTAGTGTTAGGATTTCTAAATTGCTAGGACCTAAGAATTGATAAGTGTCCTGCAGATTTCTACTGTTTACATTTTTGCCTAGGCCATAGAATCAAATACTGTACATCAAAATGCATGCAGAGCATATAACATTCACTCTAATTCATGACATTTTAGCCAGAATAAGGACCATTATCCAATACTTCATTATGATTTTTAAACATGTAGAAATAAAATCTGTGTGTTCCATGTGTAGATTATGTATTTTTCAACTTGAATTCTAAATAAGTTTTTTAAAGTCCCTATTTTTCTAATGACTTCATCTTGCATCATTGTTATATAAAGAGGCAAAGTATTGTATTTAAATCAACAGAGCCATGAAATATGTCAAGTTTATTTTATTTGTATATGATTGCAGATGAGACTGTTCCTACTTAAAGGAAAATATGGCCACTTGTAATATTTTGAAATGTTTTTTTTTCTTAAATGCTTTTATATAAACAGATTTTAAATACATTTTGTTTTGGTGTCTTCATATTTTTACTTGTATCATAACTCATGTGTGTAGTTTTCCACAAATGTAACATTAGACCATTAAAGAATGTTGAATATTTACATTAAGCTTCTTGAGCTGTTTAGATAAATTAACATGAGGATGAAACATTTTAATTTCCTTTTTTTCCTTCCAAAAACGATGTTTGATGTCTCTATTAACTAAATAAAGATGAACTCCAGAAAATTAAAAATTTTAACATTGTCTTTGTCCAAAAGTCATATTTACCAAATATTTTAAAAGGGTCCATGATTTATTAATATAAAAGATTCCCTCCATCAATGCATATCACAGCCATTTTGTTTCTCTTGTGTGAGGGTTTCTGTAAAAATTCTGAAAAAATTCATCACCAAGAGGTCAACCTATGATGAGGCATTGAGTTTATTAAGTGCAAGGCACTGACACACTTTTGGGGGTTACAGAGATAGATACAACTCTGTAGGCTTAATGCTTACAATTTAATGGAGGAAAGACATATAACTGATATAAGGGGGGGTGGAGGGAGAGTGATGACTGCCAACTCCTAGTTATTATAAGAAAGCAATTTGGTTATTCCATTTATAAACATCCCAGTTCATCACACATCCTTACCCTAGAATGAGGTTTTTTGGTCCATTCCTATCAATTAAGAAACTCTCTTTCCTCTTTCTCAGCTTCCTCTGTGATAAAATATTCAAAATCTGGACAATGGACCCAAGGTTTTATGAACCAAATTCAAAAGGAATTTGGCTGTACCTATGCTAAAGGAACTGTGCTCATGTCTTAGCCAAACATTTTTGAATATGTCTATAAACAAGGAACTTTTAAAAGTTTTGCTTATCATTACTGTATATTCTACAGGTGGCCCCTCAATCTGCATCAATTTTTTAGGCCTTATTCTCTCACCATACACACACACACACACACACACACGTGTGTGTGTATATGTATTTTGTGTCATCTTCTGGCCTTCAAGTATTACGTGTAGCTTCTACAAAACTCTCAAGAAATTCCCATTTAATTTCTTATGCTGACTCACAATATATCAAAACCAAGATGGGGCATTTCATGATTTAGAAGGGATAAGTATAACATGTAGACTCATTAACTTTAGAGGGAAGAGAAAGGAAATTTCAATAACAGTTGCCCTCCCTCTTCCCCCCCCCCCCCATAGCTAATGAATAAAGAAAAGTCAAAAGACCCTATTTTCCTTATCCTTAGAGCTAGACTGCCATGTTTTGTTTGGTATTTTATGGCAAAAAAGGAGCACTAAGCTTTGAATCAAAAAAACTGGATCCAGACCTGGTGCTGCAACTGGTTATGTGATGGTGCACATCATCTCTCAGAGCCCCAATTTTCAAATTTACAGCCTGCATATACAAAGGGAACTATAATTTTATTGTTTTATTCTCCAAATATGTGACCATAGGCACATATGGTCTGGAAGCTTCTTCTGTAAAATTAAATTAAACCAGGTAATCTAGATTTGATTACCACCTATGAAATTCTATGATTAATAAAGTTTCATTATCTTCAGCTCTTAGGACGCCATAAATTAATGCTCAAGGCAAAGTAATGGAATGAAACAGGGTACAAAGAAATCATTGTTGAGGGTTTAAAGTCCTCTGAAGCCTTTATTTTCCTTCTTTCTCTTAACCTTAACAGACAAGCCCCTCCTCTGTATGAGGAAGGAAAGCATCGTGAGGCATAGACCTGGACTCAGCATCAAGAAAACTTGTGTTCAGATCCCACCTCTGACACTACCTCATATGACTATGAAAAAGTAATTTCACTTCCATGAACCCCATGGGGGAAATGGACCAGATGCCCTTTATGCATCTATAATCTAATACACTAGCTGTGAGACCTTCAGTCACAATCTCTCTAAAATATAGATAGGACAGCAGTTCACAGTTGTGCCTGACTCAAGCACATAGATGCTCCAGATGTTTCAAAAGCAAAAATGAAAAATCATTCCTGTCCACAAGGAACAGATGTCATCCTAAGAATCTGAGGAAGGAAAGAGCACTGATAAGTTGACTAGGAAAGGCTTCCCATAGTATTCAGCTCTTGTCTTGAGTCTGGAAGCAAACTAAGGATTCTGAAGCAAAGGTGAAAGAGTACATATCAGGAACGGAAAAAATTAAGCAGTGGAAAATGAATGCCAATTTCAGAGAAAACCAAGTAGACAAGCAGAATGGGGGGAAATGAAGTAGATTAATGTGAAGTACTCGAGAAGGGTAGAACAGAAACAAACTGGATCTGGACTGGAATATCTTATTTGGTTTAAAAAAAAAAGGTTGAAAAGCATTTAAAGAAACTATATTCAAGTGAGGAATGTTTTAGTTTCCTCATTTGTAAAATGAGGATGATAAATAATAGCACTACTTCATAGGGTTGTAGTGAAGATCCAATGAGAACATGAAAAGCACAGTACAAACCTCCCAAGTGCTTCAATCAATAAATACTAGCTATTGTGGGTGGTACAGTACAGTGCCAGACCTGGAGTCAGGAAGATTCATCTTCTCAAGTTGGAATCAGGCCTGAAATAATAACTCTGATCTTGGGCAAGTCACTTAACCATAACTGCCCTCAGTTTTCTCCTCTGTAAAATGAGCTGGAGAAGGAAATGGCAGACCATTCCAGGAGCCAGGAAAACCTCGATTGAAAACTCAAAACAACTTATCTAGTTAGAGTAGTATTGAAGATCTCACAATATTAAGAACTCTGATGAAGACTCATGCTTTCAGATTTACAAAGTGCTTTCCTCACAACTCTTACCAAGATGGGGGGGGGGGAGGAGTACTACCCCCTATTTAACTGATTTAGCAAACAGGTGATGGACACATGGGCCACAGTATCCAAGTGGGTCCAACCTTACTTGGTGAAGAATGACTTTACTGTCACAGCTATTAAGTAATGTTGTTAGATCTCCTGATTCCAAATCCAAAGTTTTTCCCTCTAGACCACACTATAAACTGAAGTGCTTTCTTTTTTTAATGATGAAAAATGAGTTGATGTTTAAAAAAAAATTGTAAAGTAAAATAATAATGAGTATACTCACTTATTTAAATCTTTTTTTAACAATCCTAGTTGTACAGGACTTTGCTTTTACTCATGACCCATTCTTTAACCTTTTGACCTACTCACTTTTTTTTTTTTTGACAGTTTATACAAAAGACAACAACACTATCTGATACGGATGACCTCTCCTTCCCTCCTAGAATTCCTTCGTTTCTATACCCTATTCTCCTACTTGATAGGATCACAGACTGAGCTGGAAGGAAACAAATGATTTAGTCCAACTCCTTTCTTTAGATAGGTGGGAGATGACAGGTCCACAAATTTATGATTTGATGTCCAACGGCTATAAACATTTAATTCATCAGTTTTCTTCCATCCCCTATCCCCAAAAGGTACTTGGATGACATCCAAAAATTCACTGAAAATATAAATCTTTGATATTTACAAATAGTTCTATACAGATTATCCAGCTCACAAATGTCCCCAGAAAAATGTTAAATTGAAACAACACAATAATTAGATTAATAAAAAATCTTCTTTTAAACTTAACATCAATTAAGTCACTTATGCAGAGGTTAGGGGGTACAGTACCAAAAAGTTACTGACAAAGACAAAGCAGGTATAAAGTCGAGAACCCAACTCCAAATCTAACAGTGTAATAAGGCTATAGGTAAGGGGCTCTAAATGCTAGACATTCTATGTGATTCTAAAGATTATTTCTCTCCCCCTTAAGTAATGGAATCAATGAAATTTATTGAGGTAACATCCAGACTCATCCTTCATCTAAATAAGAACTGATAACTAATTATCCCCTTGCTCACAATATTATTTTTATTACATTTTTTTTTCACCTGGACTCACCTATTTTCAGGTAGTTAAACCTTCAATATTAACAATATCCAAAAACAATTCTAGCCACTTCAAAGAACTCAGTTCCCTTTTTTATGTTTAGACCAGGGGTTCTTAACCTTGAGGGAAGGAATGTTCTTAAACTTAATGTATTTTTTTTAGTATTCTGACAACTGCATTTCAAGATAATTATCCTCCTTTGTGAAAGTAGATATTTTACTTTTTTATGAGTCCACAATTTTCGCCGGACTGCCAAAGAATTCCATGACCTCTCCCCCCCAAAAATAATTATTCCTGGCTTATTAAACAATTTAAATTAAATCACACCACCATTCCCAAAATCTGGTAGAAAACGAATGTTATAGTTTCCCTTACCCAAAATTTTATCCTTCAACACAGAACAACAAGGAATATTTTGCAGCTTTATTTAATCTCCCCTCCATAATATTTCGGCTTCAGCCTCGCTGCGTTTTGGGTGACCACCAACGAGCTGCCTCCGCCGCCTCTGACCAACTCAAGCCACCGCGGTCAAGGGTCCCACGGCGAAGGTAACCGAGCCCCCTCTGCAGGGGGCCTGAGCACAAGACACGAAGCTTAAGTGGCCACGGGAGGGAGGCAGCTCCTGGCCTGGAGAGCCTAGGAGAGCGGCAGCGGCTCTTACGACCACTTCTTGGAGATGTTGAGGTGGTTGAGCTGGTCCGCAACCAACCTGTGCGGGGGAAACTTGGACATCTGCGCCAGCTTGATGGCCTCGAAGTTCTCTCGCCTGCGGGCGACGGAATGGTTGAATTCCTGTTCCCACGTCATGTATGGCATGCTAAGCCAATACTCGTTCTCCGCTTCGATTTCCAGTCTGCGGATCATACCCTGCTTCATCCCCCAGGTCACCTTCCGCGGCCTACGGTGCTTCCCGATCCATTGCTTCCCAGGGATCCGGCTGCCGCGCAGGAGAACGGTCAGGAACATGGTGTCTGCGGGGAGGGGATAGAACGGCCTGAGCGCGCGGTGCCCCCTCGAAGAGGCTACCGCGCCGCGCACGCCGCCCTCCCCCCTCTCCGACCGCCGGTGGCGCAAATCACCCGGGTGGTCCGAAGTTACCTGTTCAAGACGCAGGGTTAGACTCCTGCAGTGGACTCCCGCAGTGGACTGCCGCAGTGCTGCAATTAAAAAAATAAAATAAAATAAAAACTGCCGAAAAGCTAAGGCGCTGCCGCAGCCAATCACCTTCCTTCTCCTCCTCGCGCGAGAGTCCCGGTCTCGCGAGGAGAGGGACGAGAATTGCTGTTCCTCCGAACCAATACAGTTTGGGGCGCGGAGGGATTCAAACTCTCCGCAGTTTGCTTAAAGGAACGGTGTGGTGGTACTCACTACTACTGCTGCTTTCTCCAAGCTAATTCCCGGTTGCTGGGCCCGTGCTTCCCCGATTTTGGCCATGAATCCCGTTGGCAAGTTCTGTGGGAAGCTGCGTGATCTGGTCGTGACCCTAGAGAGGGAGACAGCTCAGCTGCAGCAGGCGCTCAATGGAGAAGAAACTGGTGAGGAACGCGAAGGGCGAGGCGTGTTTCGGGGTTCCCGAGGTTGATCCGAGACGGCGGGCGCTCCCCAGCTTGCCTTTTCCCTGAGTTCTGTGAAAGGACAGCTGAGAGGAGCCTCAGGGAAAGGTCCGCCAGTCGGTCAGCAAGCATATGTGTGTGTGCGCGCGTGTGTGTATATGTGTAACTGTATGTGTGTATGTATAGTGCTTACTGTGTGCCAAGCGCTGTGTTAAATGCTGGGTATACAATAACAAGCAAAAACAAGATCCTTCCCCCTCGTGGAATTAAATCTAATGGGTGAGGTGGTGGGTAAATCATTGCCCGTATGAAATGCAAGGTAAATAGGTAATTGTAATACCTTACATCTGTCGATTATTTCTAGTTTAATTTGTACCTAGCTTGTTTGTAAACAATTATTAACAAGTCCTTTTCCAAGTTGGATTGTGATCTCCTTGAGAGCCAGGGCTGGCCATTTCTTTGTCTTTCCTAAAGAAGGTGGGATTTGAGCTGAGCTGAAGCCAGGAAGCAGAAGGGAGAATGGAAAGCGTTCCAGGAATAGGAGGCAGCCATGGCAAAGGTACAGACAGAGTCAGGGGGTGAAGTGTGCTGTGACAGTACCAGCAAGAAAGGAATCATTTCTTATGTGTAGGGAAGTAAAGTATGAGAAGAATGGAAAGGTGGGAGTCAGGAGGGGATCCTTCATAAAGAACTTTTAAGTCATTATAATGCAACTCTTCTCATTTTACTAATGAGGAAGATAACATCCAGAGAAGTTAGTGACTTGCCTAGGAGTTCATAAAGGTGGTGACAGAGGTCTTCTGACTTGGAGACTAATGTGCTTTTCACACCCTGATGCAGTGGAAAGAATCCTGGATTTGGAATTCGAGGAACTGGATTCAGATCTTGACTTTTTGAGTTATATACTTCTGTGACTTAAGGCAAGTCACTTGACTCCCCCCCCATTTCCTCCCTTATAAAATGAGAGAATTGGATTAAATGAAACTTCTAGAATTTTTTCTATTTCTAAATTTATAATTTTGTGCAGATTGTGATGGTTAATTAGGCGTAGGTAGAAGGTGGGGAAAGGGTAAATTGTGTTTTAAAGAGAAAGTGAAGGGAATATGTGAAAGTATTTGTAATCATAGAAGTCTAGGATAATATGCTGTTGTCTTAAAACTTCCTCTCTTTCTTACTTCATTGTATATTTTTTCTTCTTCACCATTTACATCAAAGACTTTGAAGATTCGCCAATGAGAATTTTGCATGATTTGCATTTGGAAGTGAAGACACTCAAGGTATTACTTGGACAATGTTAATTTGTCTTGTTTCAGTGCTTTGTAACTCCGGTTATTCTAATGACATTTCTCACCAAAAATTGGTCATATTTCTTTTCTCTTTAAAAGGATGATATTAATATTCTTCTTGATAAAAGTCATTCAGAGAGGCAAGAAAGAAGCAGTTTTATAAAGAACACCAAATTGCTGATTGAAAAGAATAAAATGGATATCATAAAAATAAGAGACTTATTCCAGAAATATGGATATAAGCCAAGAGACATGGAAGATCCAGGTTTGAATAATTTTTATTTCAAAATTAAATTATTTTAGGATCAAAGGGTCAGAGAATGTTAAGAGTTGGAAAGAACTGAAGAGATTATCTCATTTTACCACTTCATCTTGAAGTGAAGAAACTGCAAAGAGCCTAAGTAGTGTGGAAGACTATATGGTAAAATAGCAACCAAAAACCCAAGACAGAAACTTTCTGGTCACACTATGTGATTTTAAGCGTATTACTTCTGATCTCAGTTACCTAGATCCACTAAAATGATTCATTAAAACTTGTCAGTGTCATAGGATATTGTAGGGACAAAATAAAATGATAGGTGTTAAAATATATTGAGCTCTTTTGAAAAAGGCTATGAAAAATCAAATAGGAAAAAGTAATTTGATCTGAAGTCATCCTTTTTTGGATTTTGACTTAAGCCTTCCTTGCCATTTGTAATTAAACATATTTATGTTCTCATCTGTATATAATAATTTCTCTTTTATTTGAATAGAATGATTTAAAAAAAACTTCTGTAATACAAAATATATAAATACAAATATTTTCATATTGTATTTATTTCAGTTTGGAGCTGTGATTTCAGCTGTAAAAAATTCTATCTATCAATGCAAAAAGATTCTTGTCTTCAAGATATGATAAACCAAAAAATTGGTTTATCAACTAAAAGTATCTACCAAAAAGTAGAGCAAAGTGGTAAAATAGTTTCCAAGAAAACATAGTAAATAATAATGTGTTCAATCACAGAAAATAAAGAATGATTGAAACTCTTAATTTTTTTCATCTATTCTTTCTGCAGTAATACATTTTAAAAACTAAAATGTGGGGAAGTTGTAGTTTGAAACTAATTAGACTGTCTAAGCAGTTCTAATTATAACCTTTTTGCTTGAGGCATATAAAATTTTATATATTAATGTTTGACAGTCGTTATATATCTCTTTGATTTTAAATGTTTTTCAGTTCCAAAGGAGGATGTTAATAATGCTAAACTGGAGGAAGTTAAATGCAAAGATTCTCCAAAATCTGAAACAGGGAAGGAAGATACAGCTAGTAGTTCTGTTCAAAGTCCTATTCTACATAGTCCACAGCTTTCAGATTTTGGACTAGAAAAGTATATCTTTTCCAGAAATTGGAATATTCATCCACCAACAACGAATATTCCTAAGAGAGATCAAATAACTATGAATACACCTTTGAAACAATCCTCTCCTAAAGTGTTGAGAACTCCAAAATGCACTTTAAAAATGGATGAGTATGCAGTGGTCACTCCTAAGCTGGAACACTTCGGTATTTCTGAACATACCATGTGTTTAAATAATGATTACACAATGGTGCTTAAAAATGCCCAGAAAAATAAAAGGTAAGATCTGTTAAGTAAGTCTTTCTAAGTTGCTGGTCACTGTTGCATTACATGCTTTTCTCATGTCACTGTTTTTATATTTTTATTTAATATAATTGTCTAGGGGGGGAATGGGAGGATTTTTGTTTTGTTTCCCCCTCCTCCCCAGAAATTGAGATTTTGATTTTATTTTTACTGTTTTAATGTCCCTCCAAAAGGATTTACTTGTCTTCTAACAACTACTCCTGCTATATGAAAAAGGGTTTCATTAGATGCATTTCATTAGTCTTACAGGTTTCATTTAATCTAGAAAGTCCTTCTAGCCTACCTACACAAGATTTGTGGAATCTTCATCTGTAGCCATAACCATCAACCATTTCTACTTGTGAAGCTTCTGTTGCCATATGTATCCTACTTTTATAAATGGGGGAAGGAGAGTTGTAATTATAAAAAATATTCCATAAATTCCCTATTAATCATTCTTTTTAAAATCAAATCTCAAGTTGTTTCATTAGCTGTAATCTGCCAGTTATTTTCACTCTCAAGGTCTTGTTTTTTCCTCAAAATTGAAAACATGTGGTTCTTCACACTTTATATCTACATCTTCCTAAAGTCTTAATCTTTTATAGGTCTATGAAGTTTCACCAAGCCCCTCAGAAATGTCTAGTAGCCGGCCCTAAATCTTCTCTGGAAGGGAGAACAGTTCAGAGCTACGTCAAAGTGGTCAGGCAAGCAAAGGAGGGAGAAGTGTCAATGAAGTTCTATTTAATAGAAAACAATTTACTTCATAGCAAAGAAATCCAAAGTTTTGTCTATGTAACCTGGCTGCCCTTGTATAAGACCTGTTACATGACATAAATAGAATTGGGCCATTTCTAGGAAATAAATTCATACTGCTAAGTGAATCATCTAATAACTTCTGAGCTATATTGGTAATATTTTAATTTCTATTTTAGGCAATAAAAGATCATTCTTCCAAGAAGTTGCTAAGTATCAAATTGAAAGAATAAAAAGGTAACTTCAGGAAAGGTGTTCAATGATAAGATTTAATAGGAAAAAACCTCCATGGTCTAGTAGAAAAAATAGTGGATTTTGAGTAAAGACCTAAACTTAAATCTGAACTCCATTTCCTAGGGACTTCTTACCTAGGGGTAGGATTAGATCTTCACTAAAGTTCTTTTTAGTTCTAAATGCTCTGTTCTGCAGAAGCTATAGTGAAGAAACAAATAGAAGGAAAAATTTAAAGGAATAAGGTAGCGGGAGGTGAGGATGAGAAAAGTTGACTGTTTTCTGTTTGTAGTAAAGATTACAGATCCAACATCTTTAGCAGGATATTAAGTTGGCACTTTAAACTCAAGATAGATCCAATTAGAGTTATTTTTCCTCATAATAGCTTTTTGTGTGGCATTGTTTTCTGTCACATCATTTTTCTGCTTTCTCATATAATTTTTCATGTTCAGAATTTGATTTTTTTTGGCATTGTCCTCCCATCCACTGTCATCTCTGTCTTTGACTTGATTTTCTCTTTCTTACTCTTTTGGTGAGTTAAGAAGAACCCATGGGTTTAAGTTATCTTTACATCAATGACCCCCAAATATCAGTCCCAGTCTGTTTCTTGAACTCCAGTCCCATGTAGAAACTGCCTATTAGATATCTCAACATGTCCCAGACAGAACTAGTTGTATTCCCCCAAAACCCGTCTTTCCAAACTTCACTATATTTGTTGAGGGCACAACTATTTTTCCAGTTCATCAAGATTTGCAAACTGAGAGTCATCCACACTCTTGCTTTGCCCACATTTCCCATTTATTCATTTGCCAAGTCTCATTGGTGTTCAACTCCACAAGTCTTTACCTTGTCCCTTGTCATTTTTCTTTAAATAAAATCCAACCCAAATTTCATTTGTTCTAGGCACTCTTTGTTGAGTCTTTCATCAGAAATGACATTCCTTCTTCCCTTCAGACTTCACAAAGAATTTTATCTGTACCTCCACCTTTAAATTGAATTACTGTTTCAATTTTAGAAATAAAGTGTTTACACTTAAGAAGTGAAGACAGTTCCCGTGATCATAAAACTATGAGATGACAGAGAACCCAGGCTTTCTAGTTTGTAAATGGGAGGGGGCAGTGTTTGTTTTTTTTTTTTAAAGAATTGCAAACTATTTACCACATAAAAGATTGCTTTAAACAATTAGATAAGCTCAAAATAACTCTTGGATTTCATCTCACCCATTCAGAAAAATTAAAAATGATGATACCAAGAGTTTAAATGTTAGATGCATTGCAGTAAGACAGATTTGCTTGATCTGTGAATAAGTGCAACTTTCTAGAATGATGCTTGAAAAAAATCTGTGTCCTTTGATTCAGAGTTCTCACTGTATATGTTCAGAGCATACAACTAAGGAAAGTCAAAGAAATGTCCTCTTTATACCAAAGTATAGATATTGCCACACTATGGTAAGAAAAGACCTGGAAACAGAATTAGGGGAATGACTTTTTTTTTTTTTTTAATCCATTACATGATGATGACGTAATATTACAACCCTCTAAGAAAATACAAAAGGGAATGATTCAGAGAAAATGTTTATAAAATGATGCAGTGTAAAGAAAGTGAACCCAGGAAAAGCAATACATACAATGACTAGAACAATATAAAGAATAATAAAATTAAACTAAAGCTGTATAGTAATAATGAGTGAGCAAGAACTTAAAGAAAAATGAACCTCTCTCCATAGTTATTAACTATATGAGTTGTGGAATATTGCACCTATTGTCAGACATATTGAAAATACTGTTTTTTTCTTTTTCTTTTTTTTTTTAAATCATTTTAAGAGTCTGGGTGGGAAGGGAGAAATAAGAATGTTTTAGTGATATAAAAAGACAATGGAAAGAAAGTTGCTTTTTAGACAGTTAAGGTACAAAATTTCTATGATAATGTGGTTAAATTTGATTACTAAAGCATCATAAATTTTTTCCCCTTCTCTTAGTTTATCTAAGAATAATACTAATGAAATAAATGCAGAAGCAGAATTAAGAAGCAACAACAACATCCTAATCCCTCCTAGTTCCATACATGAACAGCTGAAAGAAAATTGTAAGTATAAACTTGAATCAAATTTCTTTTCATCTGTTACCTTCGCAAAATATTTTAAGAGGCAATTTATCATAGTGTATATAATGCTGGACTTAAGAGTCAGCAAGTACTAGATTTCAATCTTTCAGATATATACTAGTAAGTTACTAGCAAGTAAGTAATCATGTGACCCTGGTCAAGGGATTTAATCTTTTTATTTGCCATTGATTCCTAATCAGCACTGATTGGGGTTTTTTCCATAGTTCTACCACTTTCTAGGTTTCATAAACTGTGTCTCCTTAAGGACAGCTTAGGAAAAAGATCCTTTGTGGATCTTAATAATTACCTTTCCAGTTCTTAGAGATAATACACACCCTTTCTTTTTTTCTTTTTTTTTTTTTTTATTAAAGCTTTTTATTTGTGTAACATATGTATGGGTAGTTCCTCAGCATTGATCTTTACAAAGCTTTCCGTTACAAATTTTACCCCCAGTCCCCTCCCCACCCCTACATGGCAGGAAGTCCACTACATGTTAATAATGTTAAAATACTTGACAAGTTGTGGAAGAAAAATTCTATCTACAAGAAAAAAAAAAGAAAATCAGAGAAAGGAAACAATGCAAGCAAACATCAATAGAGAGCATGAAAATGTTATGTTGTAGTCCACATTTCACATCCCTCTGGGTGTATATGGCTTTCTTCAGTGAACAATTGGAACTGGTTTGAGACAATTCTTTGTTGCAGAGAGCCATGTCCATCAGAATTGAACATCATGTATTATTGTTGTTGCTGTGATATACATCCTTTCTTAAGGAAAAGTTCAAACATAATAAATGCTTACAAATAAGTATACAGTATGTGAAGTAACAATTTTTAAAAAAAAATGACTAAATTTACATGTTTACAATAATTTTAATGAATCTGGGTTCTGCATGGCCTCATTTTTACTTGTTTATTTTCTACCAGATTTTATCCTAATTTTCTACCAGATTTTATCCTAATTTTTTTTCCTGTTGCTATTCTTTGTTAGCTGAAAAGGTGACTGGTGTGTCAGTCTTCTTGTAACTTTTTTCTAGCCCTTAACTCTAGGTGGAAAGGCATAGGGCTTTAGGGTTATCACCTTTCTTCTATAGTTTGAGTTCCAGTTTGTGAACTTGTGATATGTGCCTCCCTCACCTTAGATTTACCATAGACATAGAGAAATCTCTCTCTCTCTCTTTCTCAGAAAAAAAGAAAAAGCTTTTTTTTTTTTCCTTTGACCTATCACATAGTCTCTACCTTTCTTCATTCATCTTTCTTTTGGAAATCTCTGTGTTCTAGCCTTAGATCATTTCCTATAAAGACAGGACACAATAACAGAACATTCTTCTCACCTGTGGTCAAGACTAAGAATGGAAACAACAGTTTTCAGTTCCTTTTTTCCTAATTAGTTTTGGCTATCATTTTGTAGGCTTTTCTGATGAGAACAGGGAACTGTCTGGGTGTTTTAATTGTACATAAAAAGCCAGGATTATTTTCCCCTAAATCAACCTTTTCCCTGCCTTTCTCACCATTCACAGAGAGAGCCTCACCAGATTTTTTCATAGTTCATTCAGTATTTTATTGCCCTTAAGAGCTTAAGTTGTCTATGTAATAGGAGACATCATTTTCCATTGGTCTTTACTCTTCTATCTTTTTTCATTGCAATAAAAAAATCAAAGCTTAACATCAGTCTCTAAGGATTCTACTAGTAGTAAAAGCCTGAATGTCCTGTCTTTCAACTAAATGAAATAAATTTGTGACCTTATATAACATAAAAAATTGAGCATCATCAGATTCTTAATTAGGAATGCAACAGCATTTAACAGTGTATTCAGTGTATGTCCTTTTGACTTCTGATACTGGTAGGAAGATTTTGTCTTAAAACACTAGCACAAAAAATGAATAAATAAATAAATTTAAAAAAAAAAAAAACACTAGCACACTTGGGGCAGCTAGGTGGTGCAGTGGATAGAGCACCAGTCCTGAAGTCAGGAGGATCCGAGTTCAAATCTGGCCTCAGACACTTAACATTCCCTAGCTGTGTGATCCTAGGCAAGTCACTTAACCCCAATTACCTCAGCAAAAAGAAAAAAATAATACTAGCACCCACTAAATGCTTAATTATATGTTTTTATTGCTCTTCAATTTAAAATAGTTCTTTTTTTGTTTTGTTTTTAATAAGAGCTAGACTGGATAGGGAAAGCCCATTGGGGGAATTGTATACCAATAAAGATCAAAAACTTTCGTAGTTTATAGTATTAGGTGGGTAGTTGCCAGAAGTGTTGAAGTATTCAAATGATTAGTCTGATAACAAAGCATGGTATATGTGAGAGACAGAACTTCTGAATCTAAGGCTACAGCCCTACATTACAGCACATGGAGTTTCCCAGAAACCTACTCTGTATAAAATACTGTGGGAGATAAAAAGAAGTATAAAAAGATTTTTGATTTGTTCTGGTCTTATCTCTCTAATTAGTTTATGAACTCCATTAAGAAAAAGATTTCTCTTATGTATAAAAGGGTATATATTATTGTATATTAAGTAATTGATTTAAAAAATTGTCTGATATATAAAAGAATCCTTTATCCTAACTGTCTCAACTATAAATACTTACTTAAGCTTTACTCTTCAGAGCTTCATTACCAAATTCATCATTTCCAAAAGAATCCAGTGAAAAAGAAAAGTCTGAAGATATATCAAAGGGAAAGGGAATGACTGAGTAAATAAGCAAGGATATGAAGGAATTAGGAAGTCATATTTATTAAAAATACCTTCAGGATTGATTTTAGTTGAAAACAGAGGGTAGTTTCCAAAAATAAGGGAGGAAAGGATTAAAAATCAGTGTTTAAGATGCATTTCCAAAATAATTGTGCTAGTATGTCAAAAGTTAACATTTTTATAACTTTCTTTCCATGTTATATATGTGTCTATCTTAGGTGCTAACCATGCCAATTCCTCTTTGGAACCTGAATTTTTCACTCCTGGCTTGAAAATCCCATATAGAAACAGTAATCCAGTTTTAAATGTCCCTAAGCCTAAAGATCTTGGTCTCTCCACTAATAACAAAGAAAGGCTACTTCATCCAAACTTTAATATGGATGGGTTAAAAAAAGAAGCAAAGGTAAGTTTATAAGTTAGGAAGAAAAAAAAGCACACTGATATGTAATCTGGTGAGGAAATGTGTCATACTTACTAATAATGACCAATATGAATTGTGTTGTGCCTTCCCTCCTAAACTACCTTGCTATTTGGGATTTATTTGGTTTCATTCTCTTTACATATTTTCATGTTATATTATATACATGTATGTAAATATACATCTATATGCATAGCTATTTATGTACATGCACATGTACACACATATAAGCATTTATATATTTTATATCTTTAGTGCCTAGCACAATTCCTGTCACACGGGCTTAATAAATGATTGTTGATTGATTTAATCCTGCTTGCTAAATAAATTTTACTATCATATAAAGTATTGCTCACTTTTATACAGCAGGGGATAATAATTCCACCAGCATTAGGCTCAAATATTTTGCCAAGCAATTTGGATTTGGACGATTGTACTTCATTGGTTTCACAGTCTACCCAGTACTTTGAACATCATGAAGATCTTTCTCTTCCTAAGATTTCTGTCAGTGAAAACCTGCTAAGAACACCTACACCTCCAGAAGTAACTACAATTCCAGATGATATTTTCCAGGTTATTTTTTTTTTCTTAATTACATGTGTTATGTTTGATGTTTCTGTTTTGTTCAAACTTTTAAGCATTCACCATATAATGTGAATATCATTTTTATAGAGTCCTATTCCCATTTCCACTACTATTCTACCTTTTTCATTCTCATCACCCTTATTTTCTTGTATATCAAGCTATTCTTTTTCTTTTCCACTTCAGCAGGAACATTCTTTCTTCTTATCCTCCAGATTCTAAACCTTATTTAGCAGTCTTGTGAAGCCTACCTCTTCTCAGAACAGTATTTTCAATTCCATAATATACATAGGATTACAAAGGAAATATATTTATCAGATTTTTTTAAAAAAATAAATTCAAAGACTCCAGTTAAGAAATATCTTCCACATTCAACTAAAACCAATCCAGAAAGTATTTTTTATAATATGACGTCCTACTCCTCCATATTCTTGCTTGCTCAAGTCATTCCCTTTCCCTCTAATGTATCTTCAGACTTTTTTTTTTATTAGATTCTTGTCTCACTGATCACCTTTCCTTTACTCTGTTACTCCCTCAAGCTACATTTCTCCAAGTAATCTGCATCATTGTTTCTTCTTCTTTATTGTTTAATCACTCCTTCATTTTCTATAATCTTCCTTACAATGTAAATTTAAGCTTCTTTAAAATTGTTTTCAATTTCTGCACCTACCACTTTGTTAGAATTTACTTTCTCAAAAGAATTTTTTAAAAAAGATCAAAAATACTCTTTCAGAGATTGCCAATAACCTTTTTTCTATCTTCTCCCTGATCTCTCAGTAGCAACACTATTAAATAGACTTTCCTCTTTGGTTTCTGTGACATTGTACTTTTTTTGGCTCTTCTGCCTAACATTTCCCATCCCCCTATATTCTCATACTAATCTAAGATCACTTCAGCCCTGAAGCTTATACTTGTGTTTCTAGAGCCCCTTTCTTCCTTCTGATTGAAGGGTAAGGATCACTTGTCCCAGAACTTCCATTTAAGGAGGATGTCCAGGTCAGCTGTATCTTCATTTCCCATCTGGTAACACTCCCAGATTTCTCCATTATGCCCTTATGCCAGATACCCTTGCCCTTCTCCTGCTTCCATTTTGTACTTTTTTTTCCCCTCATTGACATGAGAACAAGAACTTGTTTGCCTTTCTTTGTATCCCCAATATTCAACAAGGACTAGCGCAACTGTTTACTTTCCTTTCTCCTGGTCCTTAAATACAGGCATTCTCCAAAACGTGTTTTTGGTCTTCTTCTATTTACTCTCCCTTGACAAACATATTCACTCATTACTTGAATAACTTTGAGTTCCATCTCTCCATTTCTACAACTTCTTGGTAGAGACCTCTTATTACTTGACATTCATAATGTCCAAAAACAGATTCACAGTCTTATCCAAAATTTATTCTTCCTTAATTCTGTTACTTGTATTAACCATTTTAGTTACCCAGACACAAAACCATGGTATATTCTTCTACCCTTTGCTCTCCATTCTATATATTCAACCAGTTACCAATTTAGGAGGCTTTTATCAAATAATTAATAAATAATCCAAGTTATTATCAAATATTTTATATTTAATAACTCCTACTGTTTTAGACACTAAAAATAAAACAGTAAGAGACATTCCTTACCCTGTAGAAGCTTACAGTCTAATAAGGGATATAAGGCACATACAAGTAACTGATACATTTAAACATGGCAAGTGCATTGAATACTCATAAAGTTGGTATGCAAGTTCTGAAAAGAAAGAAATTGCTATTGTTCTAGGTTTCATAGTGCCTTGCCTTCTATTTTGGGGTAGCTCTAATATTTAGAAACAATTTTTTCTTAAAACAAACTGAAATTTTATTCACTGTAACTGCTATCCTTTTGGCTTTCATTGCTACATAAAATAAGTCTTAATCCCTAATGCTTCTTTCTACCCACAATTACAGGTCTTGCCTCACCCTTGCCTCTAGCTTCCACATAAAATTTTTCTTTTCTCCATCCTATTATTAATTTTTCTAAAGGGCATATACATTGTAAACAAAATTTACATATACATCTTTCTGTACATAGACATATACACACACACTAGACAGAATGTTGATGCTTTTATAGGTGTTTTTAATCACCCTCCAAATGTACTTTTTTCAGATAACATGCAAAAATGTTTTGTTTTGTTATTGTTTTGTTTTTCCAAATTTTAGCTGTTATCAAGGTATGATTCAAAATTAGCCACACCTGAAGCATTTAAACCAGGACCTAGCAAAGCACTTTTTCCCGAATTTAAATGAAAAGTTACTGAAGAGAGATATAGCACAGTAAAGTACTAATAAGAGTAAGTAATTTTGTTGTAATCTAAAGAAGTTACTGTCTTGTTTGGAAAGTTTGTTTGAAGTTTGCTTTTTGTTTACCATTGATAATTTGTGATAATTACTCTGTTTACTCAGATTCTTACTTTTAACAAATTAACGGAATGAATTGGCATTAAAGAACACAAAAAATGGGAAGATCAACTGTGCCAAACATATCATGCTTAAAGGAGTTCCATGAAGGAGACAAAAATAATTTTTAAGGCACTTGAGGGATAGATTCAAGGAACCTGAAAAAGAGGGAAAATCAAGCAATTGCAAAAGCATCATAGAACTTTTTTCAACTCCCCCAAAAAAGTGACAAAGAAATCAATAATTCAGTCCATATGCCTGCTTTCTCATTTCATCAAAAACTTTAGGGGAATAAATTTACATTTATATTGAATTTATGATATTTTCATAAATTTGTTTTATATTAAAGAAATTACATTTATATATTAAGGGCATAATTAATGAAGATAGAAGGGGAGAGAATTGGCAGGTTTTGTAAGTAAACTACCTTTTTTTACAAATTAATTAAAGGTGTTGGATATACAAGTTACTGTTCTTTTTTTGTTTGTTAAAAAAGGGGAAATTTTTGCTTTGGTGGAGTGAAGTACTACCTTAAAGACTCACTTCTGTTTACAAGTCAAAATCATATAATGGATGATCTTCCCCATAAGCCAAATGGAAGAAGGAATCCCTATCAATGAAGTCCTCCAGATGTTCTTTTTTCCATAAATCATCAAAAGAGATCTCTGACTCTGATTATGAACATAAAAGAGGAAGGATATGTGTTTACCAACAATGTTTGCCACTGTTGTGGATGATATTCAGCCCATAGTACAAATGGAAGAAGGATTCCCTATGGATGGTGAGGTCTTCCAGATGTTCTTGTTTTTGTATGGCATTGTGTTGTTCATAAAAGTTCGTCTTACCTATCCAAATAAGAAAAAGACAAATGGATGAAGAATACCTATTTTTTAGACTATGAATGGACAGCAGTTTATTAGTATGTAAGATCTTGGACAGAATTGTACATAGGTAAAGAACTGGGACTAGATTGCTTTAGGAAAATTCTGTAGTGCTAATTTTAATCTCAAGATTTCTCCTCAAAACAAAAGTCCATCTTTTTCAACATAAGCATTTTATCATTGATGTTATTCAGTTGCTAGCAATCCCGGAAGATTTAAAGTTGTCAAACAATAAAGTAATTTTTAAACTCTGTCCATTTGATCCCTAAAGTAATTCTGTGAGGTAGGTTGTGTTACTGTGCCTGTTTTACAAAAGAAGAACCTGAAGCTCATGAAAGGTAGAGCAAATCACTCAGGCTCATATAATAAGTATTCATGGTAGAATTCAACCTAAGTCTGATTGTTGGTTCAGTGCTCCATCTACTCTGTCACAGTGCCTCAGTAATAAAGAATTAAACAAGAAAAGTACTATAAAGGAGTCAGGTCATTAAATAGAAAAGGAGCTGATTGTGAAACAAGAAGATAGGAAGACTTCTTTGCCTATTGGTATCCATATGGTGTCTAGTGACAGATAGAAAGATTGAATTTTTTTTAAGTGCTTACTGTATGCCTTAAACTATGCTAAGCACTTGGTATACAAAACAAGAAACTAGATTATCTCTTCTCAAGGGGTTTGCTTTTAAAAGGAAGACAAAATATAACTGGAAGTCTAAAAGGCAATTATACATGGAGAGTTTAGTTGTGCTGGTGTGGTGGAAATGGAAAAGGCCGGAGAATAAATTAAACTCAGGTAGAATAAGCATGATTGGTACCTTCTGTATGATAATTTCTCTGCCATGAGTCTTCTCCAAATTGTCAAATACCTAGCCAGGATCAAGAAGAAGACTGGAGCATGTTGGTTGGACTCCCAGTGGAGAGTTTTCAGAAGGATCTAAATAGGAATTGCACAGTATGAGAAGGTATGAGTAGTGTTGAAGAACTATCTCAGTTCCCTTTCTTGCTTAAATAAGACATTTCTTTATTTCTTATAGCTGTAGAGGAAGAGATTTAGACAAAGATTTTTCTTACTCATAGCCTTTGTAGTAATGTCAAAAATATCCTAGAAGCACAACATAAGAAAAGGCATAGTAATTTGATTCTATGTACTTTCATTAGGACCATACAATAATTCAAGATAGTGTTCTCAACCAGTTGTCAACTTAATTGATTCCCCATTAAAATTTATGTGGATTAAATCCTATTTTCCTGTTGGTGGTAGACCTTGTGTATATATGTATAAATTCATAAGAATACTGTGAGGAAGCATATGACTATCTTACTTTAAATTCCATTTTGTCATTCAACCTTGTACCCAATTTTATATGGACAATAAAAATGTTGAATCTGCAGCATTTATATATTTCCTTTACAATTTGAAGTATAAAGTGTCAATAAATCTGAGAATGAATTCTAAGATTCTTTTACTGATTTTTACATTTATCTACTGTTCTAGGAGATTTCTGCCTATCTTTATTTTTTATTTTTTTTTTGCTGAGGCAGTTGGGGTTAAGTGACTTGCCCAGGGTCACACAGCTAGGGGATGTTAAGTGTCTGAGACCAGATTTGAACTCAGGTCCTCCTGACTTCAGGGCTGGTCTCTATCCACTGTACCACCTAGCTGCCCCCTGCCTATCTTTAAAACATACATAAAACTATGAAGACCTTTTGATAGGAACAATATTTAAGCATTTTTATTCAGTCTCTAAATTTACAAAGGTCTTCTTGATGATGGGGCAAATAGGGATGGCTCATTATTAAACCAAGAAGGAAAAATTTGGAACAAATCAATCTTTACCAATCTCCCAATGTCATGGTGAAAATGAGCAAGATATGGGAGTAAATCTTTGCAGTTGTACACCATGGATCTGGAGGCAAACGTGTGGTCTTACAAATGGGAAATTCATTCAAAGGGAAGAAACAAGATAATAGGGAAATGGGTCAGGAGGATCCTGCCCTTGGCCTTTGCTGAACTTCACCCTGACCTTTCTAGCATTCGGTAGCCATCTGTAACTCATTAAAATGTAGATGTGCAATTCCATACTCCTTGGTGGCATTTGACATTTTCCCTAGCTTGGTAGGTTGCTGTTTTTTCAACATTAGCACAACCAAAATTAAAGTGAGATCATAGACAAGTGAGATTCTGCTTTACACAGCGGCTCCATTCCTTTTCCTTAAAGCAAGATGAGATTTGTTACCATTCATGCTGGTATATATTGGATTTGTTTACATTTCTAACAATTTTTGAAAAAAAACAATTAGGGTTTATTCAGTGAAGTTCTTCTATTTTCCAAGGAGCAAATCACCAAATTCATTATTTACAATATGGTAGCTTATTTCGCATTTTAGTTACCTTCCAAATATTCCTAATTTGTGGATTTAATGATAGTCATAAAATGCATATTCCTAACAAAGTAAAGTCATTCTTAAATTGTTGGAATGAGTTCCATATAAAACTAACGTGCTATAAAACATGTAGAGGAAAGGCAAGTATAGCTTTAGACATTTTATATTAATAAACTTTAGATGTTAGAACTTAGAAAAGTCATTTAATCCTAAACTCAATTTTCTGAATTCCATGTTCAAAGGACTACTAGTACCCATTAAAATATATAGGCACATTTTTGATTTGGGGTTTATTTGGGGATTTAACTTAAATTCATGATCTCCCCTCAGCTTGTCAGTTATAAAATCACACTTTTTCTTCCTCTACTTGGAAATCAGAAATTGAAGACAGTTTGGGCTTGTTATTAATGTCGTTACACAATTCATTGCATTAAAAAAAAAAAAAATGTCTTCTGATTTATGTTTAGGACTTTCTTCCAATGTCCCGAACATCTTTCTGCAATCCTTGTTATCTTTTAAATGAATTTTAAGTTTTTACTGTGCTGATTCAAACTTCCTTGTAATTATTTCTCAGTTTCTAATTTTGTCCTTTTCATTCAATAGCTTGCAAATATTTTGCGGATCTGACTCTTTGAGAATCATTAAATTTTTCTTTGTATGCCTGTATTTCCCTTTTCTTTTAGTATACTACTACTACCTTTTTATCTTAAATTACTTCCAAATCATATTTCACATGTTTAAATAATATCCTTAATTGTATTTTCTCTTTTTCTTAATGTTTCTGTGTGCAAATTAAAACTCTTCTCTTTATATTGAACTTAGTATTCTATTTTGTAATTAATCAAATGTCTTTGTTTAAATTTGCCAAACAGCTGAATTCTATCAGATTACTTAATCAGACTTGAGTCACATGTATAAATGGAACTCTTCCTACTAAAAGTACAGTATTGATTTTTTTCCCAACCAAAAACCAAAAAAAACTTCCTCAATGGATGAAACTTCATCGATTCTAAGGTACCAGATCTCCTATATAAGTTTTTTTCTAAGGACTAAAGAAGCTTTCCCTTATCCATGAAATTTAAATTACTTCTAATAATAAGTCCTCTTGACCACCATTCATTGAATTAAAATACCCTTCCACTCCGGGGCTAAGTCTTCACAAAATGTTTCTATCATGTAGAAGATGTCATGAGGTTGGACTTTTTAAAATGAAAGGCAAGTTGTATAATGAAATCTAAGGCATTTAATCCTTATCTCAGTTCAAGTAAAAACTAAGATCTAATCAAAAGAGATAAGGAAGGAAACTATATTTTATTAAAGGATACCCTAGATAATGTAGCAATATCAGTACTAAATATATATGCACCAAGTGCAATAGCATTCAAATTCCTAGGGAGAAATTAAGAGAGATGCAAGAAAAAATAGACAGCCAAACTATACTAGTGGGGGATCTCAACCTTGCTCTCAGAATTAGATAAATCAAACCACAAAATAAATAAGAAAGAAACTAGGGAGGTAAACCAATTGTTAGAAAAGTTAGGTATGATAGATTTTTCGAGAAAATTGAATGGAGACAGTAGGGAGTTTACTTTTTTCTCAGCGGTCCATGAAACTTATACAAAAATTGACTATGTATTAGGGCATAAAAACCTCAAAATCAAATACAGAAAGGCAGAAATAGTAAATGCATCTTATTCAGATCATGATGCAATAAAAATCACATGCAATATAAGGCCAGGAGAAAATAGACCAAAAGTTAATTGGAAATTAAATAATCTAATCCTGAAGAATGAATGGGTGAAAGAGCAAATCATAGACACAATAATTTCATCCAGGAGAATGACAATAATGAAACAACATACCAAAATTTGTGGGATACCGCCAAAGCGGTTATAAGGGGCAATTTTATATCTCTAGATGCTTACTTGCATAAAATAGAGAAAGAAAAGATCAACTAATTGGGCTTATTATTAAAAAAAAACTAGAAAAAGAACAAATTAAACTCAAATACCAAATTGGAAATTCTAAAAATAAAAGGAGAAATTAATAAAATTGAAAATAAGAAAACTATTGAATTAATAAAAATAAGAGTTGGTTTTACAAAAAAACCAACAAAATAGATAAGCCTTTAGTTAATTTGATAAGAAAAAGGAAAGAGGAAAATCAAATTGTTAGTCTCAAGAATGATAAGGGAGAACTTTCCTCCAATGATGAGGAAATTAGAGTAATAACCAGGAGTTACTTTGCCCAACTTTATGCCAGTAAGTTTGATAAATCTAAATGAAATGGAGGAATATCTACAAAAATATAGATTGCCCAGGTTAACAGAAGAGGAAATAAATTATTTAAATAGACCCATATTAGAAAAAGAAATAGAACAAGCTATTAACCAACTCCCTAAGAAAAAATCTCCAGGACCAGATGGATTTACATGTGAATTCTACCAAACATTCAAAAAACAATTCCAATATTATACAAACTATTTGAAAAAATGGGGACAGAAGGTATACTACCAAATTCCTTCTATGAGACTGATATGGTGCTGATAGCTAAACCAGGTAGGGTGAAAACAGAGAAAGAAAACTATAGACCAATTTCCCTAATGAATATTGATGCAAAAATTTTAAATAAGATATTAGCAATGAGATTACAAAAAGTCATCCCCAGGATAGTACACCATGACCAAGTAGGATTTATACCAGGAATGCAGGGCTGGTTCCATATTAGGAAAACTATCAGTATAATTAATTATATTAATAACCAAACTAACAAAAACCATATGATTATCTCAATAAGATGCAGAAAAAGCATTTGATAAAATCCAACACCCCTTCCTATTAAAAACACTAGAAAGTACAGGAATAAATGGGCTTTTCCTTAAAATGATTAGTAGCATGCACTTAAAACCATCAGCAAGCATCATATGTAATGGAGACAAACTAGAACCATTCCCAATAAGATCAGGAGTGAAACAAGGCTGCCCACTGTCACCATTACTATTTAATATTGTATTAGAAATGTTAGCTTTGGCAATAAGAGAAGAAAAAGATAAAAGGAATTAGAGTAGGTAATGAAATCAAATTATCACTCTTTGCAGATGACATGATGGTATACTTAGAGAACCCTAGAGACTCAACTAAAAAACTACTAGAAACAATTCACAACTTTATCAAAGTGGCAGGATACAAAATAAATCCACATAAATCATCAGCATTTTTATATATTAACAACAAAGTTCAGCAGCAAGAGATACAAAAACAAATTCCATTCCAAATAACTGTTGATAGTATAAAATATTTGGGAATCTATCTGCCAAGGAAAAGTCAGAAACTATACGAACTAAACTACAAAACACTTTCCACACAAATAAGATCAGACCTAGTCAATTGGAAAAACATTAAGTGCTCATGGGTAGGCCAAGCAAATATAATAAAAATGACAATACTACCCAAACTAATTTACTTATTTAGTGCCATACCAATCAAACTCCCAAGAAATTATTTTACAGATCTAGAAAAAATAGTAGCAAAGTTCATTTGGAAGAACAAAAGGTCAAGAGTTTCAAGAGAATTAGTGAAAAAAAAAGGCTGATGATGGTGGACTTGCTGTACCAGAT
>JAJPUD010001815.1:8385-39830 GCA_023553655.1 Myrmecobius fasciatus
GTGGGCAGGGCACCGGTGGTGAGGTGGGCAGGGTACCAGTGGTGGGGTGGGCAGGGCACCGGCCCTGAGGTCAGGAGGACCTGAATTCAAACACTTGGTAGCTGTGTGACTCTAGGCAAGTCACCTAACCTAACCCACCCAAAAAATGATAGACTTGAACTAAAGGGTTTTTCTGTCTGGAGTTTTCTATGTTCTTGGTTCTCTGCTCACCTTTGGGGCTCTTCCAAAACCCTACCACTGGCTCCCCAGCTCTGGGACCTCTGGGAGGCCGGTAAGTGGATCCAGAGTTGGGGCCCCTGAGTTCGGACCCAGTATTTGTTTGCCTTCTCTGAAGAGCTCCAAGTTCTCACTTGGAGGATGAGAGGCCGGGCCACATGCCCTCTGGGGTCCCCCGGCAGCCGTCTCTGGGACGAAGTCAGAGGGGGCTGGACCCAAGGATTCCCAAGGTCTCTTTTCCCACGGAAGGAAGCAGAACAGGAGGGAAAGTGCCCCATTGGGAGTTTTACGGACTGAAAGAAGTCAGATCCACCCTGGAGGAGAGAAGGGTCTCAGAAATGAATGGCCAGAGAGGGAAGAGAACTGGGAGATAGAAAAGAAAGGGGGTGGGGGCGGAGAGGCAGAAGCGAGCCCCCATCGCCCTCCCCGCACACACTGCCCCCACCCCCGTCCAGCCCAGCACCTCCCAGCCCTTCCAGCAGCTCTCCTGCTCACTCTCGAGTGCCCCAGGCTCTCCTACCCCTTCCCCCCTCGGCTGAAAAGGGGGCTCAGCAGGCAGCCGAGATCAAAGGCGCCCATCACCACGGGGGAAGTCACGGCTCAGAGCACCGCCCGGGGCCGGGGGCTCCCTGCCGCCAGCAAGGGAAGGAAGCCTGGGAGGCGGGGATCTGGCCCACGGAGAAACCCCCTTCCCCAGCTTCGGCGCCCCAGACGGGAAAGCCCACCGGCCCCCCAACCCCCAAAGGAGCAGAGAAGGAGGCTGCAGATTGAGAGCCGGGACCAGCAGGAAAAGTTGGGGAAAGGCGCACGCGAAAGCGAAAGCGGCGGGGGCGGGGGCGGGGGAGGAGGGCCCGCAGGACCGAGTGAAACTGGCAGAACAATGATCGCGGCGAGCCCCGCGGCTCCGGGCTCCAGACCGACTCGGGCCGCTTCCCGAGCACTAAGCGCTCGCTTCGGTGCGCTGGGGCAAGCCAGAAAGCCCAGCCCGCTGCGCCCCAAGTGCGGCGTGCTTCCTCCCTCCTCGCTCCCACTCCCTCCCCACTCTCCTTCCTCTCTACTTCTCCCTATCTCTTCCTCCTCCTCCTCGTCTCTCCTTCCCTTCTTCTCTTCCTCTTCCCCTCCTTTCCCTCTCTATTCTCCTCTTCCCCCTTCCCCTCTTCTCTCATCTTTCTCTTACTTCTCCCTTTCTCTTGCCCCTTCTTCCACACTTCTCTTCCATTCTCCTCTGTTCCCTACTCTAACTTTTCTTCACTCCTCCCCTTCTCTTCGCCCGTGCCTTCTTCCTTTTTTCTTTCCCCCTCTTTTCCCTTCTCTACTTTCATCCTTTCTCTTCTATCTCCTTCCACCTCCTCTCTTCTACCTTCCTTCTTCCTCCACTTGCCCCTTTCTCCTCCTTCTCTGCCCTTCCTCTCCCTCTCTTTCCCCTTCTTCTCTTCCCCTTAAGGGAAGTGGGAAACTGGCCACTTACTTGAGTCCCGGGTTTGCAGGCATCCGCAGCCGGGGCTGGAGCTGGAGCGGGGGCCGCCTGCGTGTAATCTCCGGGAGCGGGGCCCCCGCGCTGGGCTCCGGCCGCGGGCAGGAGGAAGAAAGTCTGGAGGACCAAGTTCCAGGGGCTCATCCCGCCCATAGCGGCTCCGGGGCTGCGGGCAGGATAGGGCGCGGGACTGGTTCCCGGAGCCCCGCGCGCGTCCCCACGGTGATCAGGTAGACAGACTGGCGGGGAGGGTGGGGGGGCTGGCTGCAGCGAGCGCTGGGTTCTGCGGGCAATCAGTCCCCGTCCTCCTCCTCCCCCTGGGCCGGAGCTGCTGCGGATGCGGCGGCGGAGCTGTGGAGGGGCGCCCAGCCCGCCATGGCGCGGAGGAGAGGGGCGCAGCAGCCCGGGACGCAGCAGCTGGCGGCAGCCACCTCACTCTTCCTCCCCGAGCCCTCCTTGCTCTCTGCCCGCCGGTCCGCCTCGCTCCCTAGCTCCCTCTCACTCGCTTTTTTTTTTCTTTTTTTTGTAATTCCGACTGCAGCCTCTGGATGGAGGTACAAAGTCAAACTCCGGCGATTGGCCACGTGAGGCCCTTTCCCTCAAACTTCCTCCCCTCCCCCGCCCGCCCTAAACGTTTAGGGGCCCTCATTCATCTGTTCCGAGCCTCTTTCTGACTCCTCCCCACCCCCAGTCCCCAAAGTGCCCCTCTCTCTGAATCACCCCCCATTACAATAGAAGGTAAAGAAAAAGAGCGATCGATCCGACAACATGCAGTCTTTTAAAAACTTGCGAGCTCAAAGCGCGCTGGCCTGGCACAGAACCCCGCCCGCCTCGCGCATCCCTGCTCGCTAGGCTCCTGCTAAGTTGGAGATTTCGTCACGTGCAAGTCGGTGATCCTGCCAGCGAGAGAAATGGACAAAAAAGAGCTGGCCTTTCAGTCTCTCTTTTCTTTAAAGGGAGAATTACGTAATTAAATATGATGCACGGGACACAACGAAATTTCACGGACAGGGGAGGGACCGGGGAGGATGAGAAAATAAATGCGTATTAATTAGTGGCAAAGCGGAGAGAGTGCCAGGCCTGGAGTCAGGAAAGTTCATCTTCCCGGGTTCAAATTTAATCTGACACTGCCTTGCTGTGTGAAGGTGGGCATGTCACTTACCCCTGCTTTTTTTTTATGTGTGAAATAAGCTGGAAGAAGAAATGGCAAGCCGCCCCAATGTTTTTGCCAAGAGAACCTCAAATTGGGGCCCAAAGAGTGGGATACAGCTGAGCAACAGCAACAGCAATAAAAAGGTGTGAAATAAAAGGGCATCCCATCGCTCTCCCCACAAGGCAGCCAATTAAAAACAGGATCTACAAGGAAACGTTTCAGAAAGAAGCTTCTTCGCCACAATTCCAGAATCTAGGATTTGGAAGGGATCCTCCAAGAGAGAACATTCTGTAATATAATAGAACTCTCAATGGAATCTAGCATAGAGTTCAAATCTTGCTTCAGACACTAGTGTGTAATGGGAACATGTTACTGAACAGCTCTCAGTTTTAGGATCAATAGATATAGAATTGGAAAAGATTTTCGAGGTCCCCGAGTCGGAACCCTTGCTTTCTACAAATGAGGGAACTGAGGCATGAGAGAGTAAATGACTTCCCAAGTTACCAAGAAAAATAGCATTTGAACTTTTTGCCATTCTTTGTATCCTCAGCACAGTGCCTGGAATATGATAAACATTAATGAAAGCTGGTAGACTCTGAAAGACCAATCCTCAGATCCCGATTGATTAATGCTGGCTGTGTGACCTTATGTAAATCAATACTCCAAACGACTGGTTCATGTTACAGAGAGCATGCTCACTTGCATTTAGAGGCAGTTCTGAATGGGATGAACTCTGAAGTGCATCAGCTCTGCTTTCCCCTTCCTCCCTACTTGGATCCTCCATGCTGGGGTTCTACCCAGATCTTGCCTCTAGCTGCACTAGATTTACTAAAGCCAGAGTGGACTCCAGGATTTCTAGTTGGAAAGACCTTAGGGATCATTTTAAGGGACAAAAGTGACCCCCAATCGGGTATTTTTTCCCATTATTCTACATAGCTTTCTCTTTAGCTTCCACTACTTAACTCCCTGTTTAGGGATGCCCTGGCAGCAGTCACAAGCCCTGAAGAAAGCGACAAAAAAAGGGGGGGGGCTGTCCTCTGAGGGCCAATCTCGCTAAGTTCAAACAGACTTTCACAAGAGAATAAGCCACCAGGGGATGAATTTAGAAGGGGTCTCAACAATCATTAATATCTTATACCTAAAGGTTTGTTCATCAGTGAAGGGAGTCACAGATTCCTCAATCAAGCAATCAAGAAACATTTATTATTATTTATTATTAAGTCTACTGTGTGAGAGTCATTGTGCTGGCCTCTAAAGCTAGATCCAAAATTAAAACAAGACCTGCCCTCAAGAAGTTTACAGTCTATTGTAGTATCGAAAGGAAGGAGGGAAGGAAGGAAGGAAGGAAGGAAGGAAGGAAGGAAGGAAGGAAGGAAGGAAGGAAGGAAGGAAGGAAGGAAGGAAGGAAGGAAAAAGAAAATCTTTGTCAATGTAGGCTGTTATGAAATCCTCTTCAGAACAGGAATTATCTAAGTTTCTCTGGAGATTTCCTAGACTTCGTAAGTACTTCCCAAATGAAGCTAGATTTTAGAGACTTTGATGAAGATACATTTTTTTTGTATTTCTATTTATATGAAGATATTTTTAAGACCCTTTAGGGTTAGGAGGGCTCCTGTGAATCACCGGATACAACCTCCTAATTCTGCAAATAAAGTCACATTGGGGTGGTATATCAGCATCCTAGATCCTATCACATTTCCACAGTCAAGAACTTGGGCTGATTCCTCTTAATCACTTCTCCTTTCTGACAGTAACTAATCTCTCTGTCTCTCAGAAGGCCTCTGTTCTGACTGCACTTCTCTTTAGTCTGGACCCTTTATTGAGTCATTTCCATTCAGTGCTACTGTCTGCTCATCAGTTCCTTGTCCATCCTCTACCACCTCTGCTACTCATCTGCTATTCAAAAAGAGAGGAGGAAAAAAATCACAAAATCCTATTGACCAGATTCTCTATAAATCTGTTATCTTATTTCAACGGAGCCACTAGTTCTCTATCTCATTCCTCTCCATAGCTGTTCAAAATCTTTTCTTTCCTCATTATAGAAATGCACAGAGTTTTGGGCCTGGAATCAGGAAGACTAAGGTAAAATACAACCCCAAGCACATCCTAGTTGTGTGACCCTGGACAGGCCACTTCATCTCTTTGACTCCATATCTTTAATTGTTAAATGGGAATAAAACAGCACCTCCCAGCAGACTTGTTGTGAAGATCAATGAGGTAATATTTGTAAATTGATTAGTATTTGGATTCGGCTCATTCAGCTCCCCTGCACCCACTTCAGCATGTCAAACTGTGAGATTGCCTAGCTGTGTGACCCCAGACAAGCCATTTAACCCCAATTGCCTCTCCTAAAAAAAAAGTGAAATTGAAACAAGCAAAAATTTGCAAACTACTTTTCTAGCAGACAATATCTTCGGGAGCAAATGAAGTAGAGATTACCAGATCATCTAGTTTTTCTTCTGATGGTTCAAATAAAAATAGAAAAATCAAGCATTAAAAAATCAGTCTCTCCAAAGTTACCAGTGATCTTTTAATTGCTGAATCTAACAGGCTCCTGTCAGCCCTCACTTCTCGATCTTTGTGTAGCATCTACCGCTGCTGGCCACCTTCTTCTGTATTCTTTCTCCTGTCTGGGTTTTCATGGCATTGCTCTGTCCAGTTCTGCCTGACTGCATCGTTCTAATTTCCTTTATGGATTCATCAAGCCCACCCCACAAGGCTCTGTCTTGGGTCCTCTTCTCTCTTTTATCCCTATTCTCTCCCCTTTTAAGCTTATCAAGTTCCATCTCTAGGTTGAGAGTGTCTAGATCTTTATATCTCATCTCCTATTTCTGACTTTCTCTTGGACATCTGGAATAGGATGTCCCAAAAGCACCTCAAATTCAGTATGAACAAAAAAGAGCTCATTTTCTTTTCTCCCCAAACACATCTCTCTTCTAAACTTTCTTTCTTTATTAAAGCTTTTTATTTATAAAACATATCATGGGTAATTTTTCAACATTGACCCTTGCAAAACTTTCTGTTCCAAATCTTTCGCTCCTTCCCCCGACCCCTGCCCCTGGATGGCAGGTAGTCCATTATATGTTAAAAATGTTAAAATATATGATAAATCCAATATATGTATACATAGTTATACAGTTATCTTGCTGCACAAGAAAAATCCTTCCAAACTTTCTTATTATTGTTGCGGTGGCTCTGCCTTTCTCCAAGTCCCCCAGATCCAGAATCTCAGTGTCATGTCCGGTTCTTCATCCTCATTCCACCCGTGTTAAACAAGTATTTGCTAACTCTTGTCATTTCTAGCTCCACAAAAGCTCTCTTGGACGCTGCCTCCCCGCCATTCACACAACCACCATCTCCGTTCTCATCACGTCTCAGCTAGACTATAGCTTGGTCTCCCTTCCACCAATCACCTTCACACGGAGAATTCCCCCAAGTGCAGTTCTATCCAAGTTGCTTCCCTGCCCGAGAAGCTTCAGTGACTCCTTTCTTGTTTCGGATAAGTCTTTTAACCCTATTTTCCTCAGTTTACTCACCTGTAAAAATGAGTTAGAGAACAAAAAGCTAGACCACTCCAGCCAAGAAAACTCTAACCAAGATATGGCTGAAAAACAGATATACCACATCTTTCACTACCTGGAACCTTCTGATTTTTCTGGCCTTCTTCAACATTCCTCCCTTCCACATGCTCCCGCCAGCCCAGCCTATTTCCTGCTCTCTGTAAATTCCATTTCATCTCCATTCTCCCTGTGCTTGCACCAGTTCCCTCACACTTTTGCCTCTCACCATCCCTGGTTTTTTCTCAAGATTCCCCTGAAGCTCGAAGTCTTTCCCGATTTTCCAGATCTTGGGGCTCTCCCCTTTCCAATATATTTAGTATTCACTTCTCTGTGTGTCCGCCATTTCCCTCAATTGAAGATAATGAGCTCCTTGAGAACAAGGACTTTTTTCTGTGACCTTTCTGGGTTTATTGTGTGGTTCTCCCCTTCACAGGGTCCACATTTCTGTCAAACAGTCCTACTTGCTTCTCTCCATATATGAAATTACAGGACGTTTGCTGTGTCTTTGGACAAGCCATTCCCCTACAAGGGACAGCAGATAGTGAAGGCTCCAGACTTGCGTACCTGGGTGACTAAGGATGATTGTGTCCTCCACAGAAATAGGGGGCTTAAGTTTGGGGCAAACCCAGTGCAGCTAAGTGGGGCCTGGTTCATTAACCCCACCTGCACCTACTTTGGCCTGCCAAGCAGCCCCCCTGAGAGAGAGGGAGCCAACTTCCTACCGTTCCTGACTAGTTTCTCAACCGCACGTCCCCACTGATGCTGGGCCTGGGGTCAAGGTGTGTTGGACACTCTTCCCTACTTCCCCTGCCCGGATCCCGTCCCCTCATTATCTTACAAAACCTCTAGTGCAGCTCTACACCCATGAACCTAAAACCTTATCTATACAAATTCCTCGACTCCTGTCCATTCCTTCCCATAAATCCCCCATATAATCACATAAAGTTGAGTTAAGCCAGCGGTAATTAGCATCCCTCACCCCAGACTCAACCTTGACTTCAGTTGTGTTCTGGCATTGGGAACTTCAGTTAGAAAGCAACTTGTTAAAAAGTTAAAAAGAGCCAAATCTGAGTCATTCTCCCATTCTTCATCAAAATATATTCCATTTAAAAAATATAACTGGAGAAGGAAAAACATAAAAGTGAAGGAGGGAATTTTTATAACAACCTCCCCCCCACCAGCTTCTATCCCTAATGTTATTACCTTAGTTTTATTTTTTATTTTTATTTTAGTTAATATTTCATAGTCTTATTAACACAGTTCTTGGCTACAAGCTCCTATACAATCTGCTTTATTAACAAGCAATGCCTGTCTGTGTAAGTATATAGAGCTCACATCCGTATCGAGCCAGTCACATGCAGAACCGTAAAATTTGACCTCTTGGCCAGCATTCCCTGGATTTTTCCTTAATGCAAAGTTTCCATGCCATGGAAAACATTTGCGTGCTTTCCTTAAGAAGTCTCTGATGGTCTATAAATGCAAGTTTCTTTTACATTGCCAAGACTGCAAGCGTTGGGAGGGTGGGAAGGGAAGTCATGGTGTGCAGGACATCAGCTTTGAATCTGCTTGTTTCCCTCAAGAAGAAGAAATGGTTACACCTGGAAAAGGCTCCTGGTAGCATGGCGTGAGTGAGGAAATCATTCTATGAATGAATCTTAGAAAACATCTCCCTGAGGATGGAAGTACATCAGCTATTTCTGGGCCCAATCCCACCACTGTCTGCAGCTTTGACTAACCTAGGCCATTTTTGCCCCTCGGTGAGCATCCCTGCTCCCCAGGGCTCACCATGCTGGTGACAAAATTATCGGTCACCTTATTCACTTATACCCACAGCAGGGGAGTAACTAAGGTTCTGGGTATGAGTTGATAGCCCTCAGATGAATCAGAAAACCTAGTCTGAATTCCAGCTCTGATGTGATTTATTATCAGTAAATGTTTGTTTTGTCTCCCTGTATTATGATATGATATCAGACAGGTCACTAAACCTCCTTTACATTTGGATTCTAAAAATTAACGTCCACAATACAGGCTAGAGGTTGCACCATTGGCAGAAATTTACCTGAAAAATAAGGCACTTTAATGGACCAAAGCACAATATCAATAAGCAGTGTGACATGGCAACCAAGAAAATCAATGTGATGAGCCTTCCAGGCTCACCTTCTGATCCTGGACTGACCCACAGGAGCAGCTGCAATTATTTTCAGGGGGTCTAAGGGTAACCCTGTGGGAGTCCCCTTGACCCCCAATTCTTCATCAAAGGCATTTACTGGAATGGCATAGTGACTACAGAATATTTTTCAGGCACATTCTCCCATCAATATAGAGTTGGAGAGTAAAGGGGAGAAGAATGAGCATGTGAATAGGTGGGATAGAGAAGTACCCCCAAATTCCTGGCCAGGGTGAAGTTTCATGAAGTTTTCCTAAAATATAATTTCTCTCCTGGATCCCCAGGGCTGCCTTTCTAGGGCCCACAACCAGCCCCTTCTCTGTCACCTCAAGGCAAGCTTCCCCCATCCTCCGGTGGCTGCCATTCCCTCTCTGTCTACAAACAATCCCCCCACTGCTACCGCTTCTGGCTGACGATTCTGTCAGCTCTAGTAGATACCCGATGACTCCTCCAGTCCTTCAGCGTTCACGGGATTGTGTCCATCTCTGGGTACTCCCCCATTACAGCCATATTGAAGAGGCGATGTGGAAATAGTCAGTGAGAGGAGGATTAAGTGAAGACAAATGTGATAAGATTTGTGATTGTTTCCCTTGCTTGTTTGTTTTATCTCACTGAGGCAGAAAGAAGTTAAATGATTGGTACCCTCATAATCAAGAGAAAATGAGGTTTTCTAAATCTTTGGGGTAACCACTTGTAGTGAATTCTTTGCAGTTTATGGACAAGAGCTATACAGGATAAATAGATATAAATGGATCAATATCTGCAATATAGAAGGGAACTCCAGAATCATTGAGATTACCAATGCCTTTGAGTGGTCAAATGGTTCCAGGTTCCACATTCAGGAAAGACATTGATGACTTAGATAATGTCTGTCAGGATTGAGAAGGGCCTTCAGTCCACGTCATATAAGAATCATTCTTTCCCTTTTTCCCTTCCTTCTTTCCTTCCTTTCTTCTTTTTCTTCTTGCCTTCCTTCCTTCCTTCTTTCCTTCCCTCCTGATTTTTTCTTCTTGCCTTCCTTGCTGATTTTTCTTCCTTCCTTTCTTGTTTTTTCTTCTTGCTTTTCTTCCTTCTTTCCTTCCTTCCTTCCTTTCTTGTTTTTTCTTCTTGCTTTCCTTCCTTCCTTCTTTCCTTCCTTCCTTCCTTCCTTCCTTCCTTCCTTCCTTCCTTCCTTCCTTCCTTCCTTCCTTCCTTCCTTCCTTCCTTCCTTCCATCTTTACTTTCTTCTCCAAATCCCAGATTTAGATCTGTAAGGGACCTTAGAGTGCATGTATTCAAAATTTCTCACTTCACAGATAAGAAAACTCAGGCTCAGATTGATGAAATGATCTTCCTAAGGTCAGCAAGTGGCTAGCTGAGATTTAAAACCTAGTCCTCTGAGTATAAATCAATCAAATGCACTTTTAGATGCTTGGTTTTTATTAATGACCTTCATTTCCAAATGGGGACCTTCCAAGTCACCAGCCCAAGACCCCCAGGTGACGGCACAAGGGAGAGACCCTTCTGGGAACCCAGGACTCCCTCTTCACAAAGTCATAGAATTAGAGGGCATCTGGCCCCGCTGTTACTGATAAAGACTGGCTATGGAGGAAGGTAGGAAGCAGAGTCCGGACTCCAACCAGTGGCCTCTGGCTCTGAGTCCAAATCCCAGGCTTGTAGGACTAACCCTACTCGTCCAGCCCTGAATTCTCCAAATGAGGAAACTGAAGGAGGTTCTTGCTTCCAGCTTGAGTCTGCCAGGTAAGCAGGAAGAGCATAGAGCCTGGAGTAGCAGATGGGAGTCTGAATCTAAAATTAAAGCCAATCTGCGATCCCAGAATTCTCTTCTTTCTCTGTTTCTCTCACTGAACAAAGAAATCACTTAGAACAACTTGGTGAGTGAATCTATCCCTTATGGTCTACTGATTCCTTCCTTCTTTCCTTCTTCCTTTCTTTCTGTCTTCCCTTCTTTCTTTCTTTTTTCTTTTCCTTCTTCCTTTCCTGTCCTTCCTTTCTTTCCTCCCTTTCTTTCCCTCCTTTTTTCTTCCTTTCCTTCTTTTGTTCTTTCCTTCTTTCTCCCTTCCTTTCTATCTTTCCTTTCTTTCCTTCTTCCTTTCCTTTTTTCTTTTCCTTTTTCTTTCTTCTCTTCTTCCTTTCCTTCTTTCTCTCTTCATTTCCATCTTTCCTTTCTCTCCTTCTACCTTTCCTTTTTTCTTTCTTCTCTTCTTCCTTCTTTCTTCCTTTCCTTCTCTCCTTCTTCCTTTCCTTCTTTATTCCTTTACTACTTTCCTTTCTTTCCTTCTTTCTTTTCTCCCTTTTTTCTTTCTTCCTTTCCTCCTTTTCTTTCTTTCCTTCCTTCATTTGTTCTTTCCTTCTTTCTCTCTTCCTTTCCATCTTTTTTTACTTCTCTTCTTCCTTTCCTTTTTTCTTTTCTCCTTCATTTCCTTCCTTCTTTCTTTCTTTTTCTTCTCTCCTTCTTCCTTTGCTTCTTTCTTTCTTTATTCCTTTCCTACTTTCCTTTCTTTCCTCCTTTCCTTCTTTCTTTCCTCTCTTCTTTCTTTTTTCCTCCTTTCTTTCCTTCCTTCTTTTGTTCTTTCCTTCTTTCTCTCTTCCTTTCCATCTTTCCTTTCTTTACTTCTTCCTTTCTTCCTTTCCTTTTCTCTCTTCTTCATTTCCTTCTTTTTCCTTCTTTCTTTCCTTCTTTCTTCCTTTCCTCCCCTCCTTTTTCTTTCTTCCTTTCCTTTTTCCTTCCTTCCTTCTTTCCCTTCTTTCTTTCTTCCCTTCTTGCTTTCCTTTTCCTTTTATTGTTTCTTTCTTCTTTCTTTCTTCCTTCATTTCTTTCTTTCCTTATTTCTTCCTTGTTGAGACTGAATCTCTCTTTCTTACCCAGCCTGGAAGAAACTGATATCCCTACTTATCAACTTGAAAGTTTTGGCCTGCTAATTTCCCCCATGTGAGCAGGTCCACCCCTCCTTCCTAAAGCAGTCTACTGCCTCCCCCTCCTGGGAGCTCACTGTATTGATGCAAACCCATTGTGCAAAACCTTTAGCCCCACAGCTGCTCAGATCTCCTTCTGAGCTCAGGTGCTCTGGCCTCTGCCTCCCAAGAAGCAGGGATGGCAGGTATGGACCATCATGGCAAACTTCTAGTGATTTTTAAAGAGAGGGCAAAGGCAGTGAGGCTCTTGTGTAACCACTTCTTCAGGACACTAATTTTGGGCTGTAAGATTAGAGAATTAGTCCTGGTAATCAGGATGACACAATAGAAAAAGAATACCTCTACAGTTAGGGTTTGAACCTGGGTACCATAAACACCTGAAAGCATCTGTGGAGAGATTTCAGGAAGTCTGGGAATAAAGTCACCAGATTGGTCTTTCAAAGTATCTTGATAACTATTTCAATAGAATTCTTTATAATCCTGTGTGTTGTATTTTATGCATTATTAAATGCATTTATTTCTATTCATATATTTTATACATGAAATATATATTTTTATTTATAATCAACAAATTTAATAATAAATATAATGTATTTATATAAAATGCATTATTAAATATGTATTAAAAGCATTCTTCTAAGAAGGAGTCCATAGGCTTCCTTAGACTGTTCTGGGTCCATGACACAAGGAACCTGATCCAGAATAATAAGAGCTGGGTTCTAATCCTCCCCATGAACATCACAATTTTGGGAGGTGGGAGAGAGTACTTTAAATGGAGCTTGCCAAAGGGATATCTTTATCAAGCCATGTATCCTGACTTTGGGTTTAGAAAAATTTGATCACTGTATATAATCCTGAGAAAAGAGAGCAAGATTTTAAAAAATTATTTATTTAAAACTTAAATAGAAAATAGGAAAAGAAAAAAATTGCCATGTGTATAGCTGTACATATCAATTAAGTATCTGAGACCAGATTTGAACTCAGGAGTCTCCTTATTCTGCCTTTGGGTCTTCAAATCACCTTGGACTTCCTTTTCTCTGAAGATCATAATACCTAAAGGCCCCCGGTAACTCCCTTGCTCAGAGCAGCCTCCACTCTGGGATTCTGTCACTGCCTTGTTCCACCTACTTTACTTATCTGGGGAATAAAGGAGTTGAGTTAAACGGCCTTGGAGGCCCTTTATGGCTCTAAATCTCTGATCCCAGAATCATAAATCCTAGAAGTACTATCCCTTCCCAGTTCTGCTCAGTTCGGGTCCCAGCGTGAGGGCAGTCCCTCCCTTAGAGGGTCAGTCCCTGTCCGATGGTGATGGGAGGCCTGACCCTTGTGCATTAGGAAGATTGTGGAATAGGTGTGGGAGGAGGCAGAGGCTGGAAAGGAAACCTCCAATCAGGAGGCTGTCGCAATATAATTAAGCAGCTGGGAGGCCCAGGGATAGAGTACCTAGTCTGGAGCCAAGAAGGCCCGAGTTCCAATCCAGGGACAGATACTAGCTGTGTGACCCTGGGCCGGTCATTTAACCTTGTTTGCCTCAGTTCTCTGCCAAATGAGCTGGGAATGGCGAAAGCCCCAAAGGAGTCTCAAAGAGTCATTCACAACTGTAACAGAACAGGCCGGGATCAAATTCGACAACAATTCTGTCAAACCAATGTTTGTTTCTTCTTCCTCTTTTGTCTCTCTCCCATCCAATGATGGCCAAGTTTTATTGATTCTACTGCAGGATATGGCTTGTATCTGTCTCCTCCGCTCCTGTACTGCCCAGAATGGCCTCGGAGTCAAGACTCCCCTCTGATGCATCCTGCCTGCAAAGTGCCCGGGTCGGCACAGAGAAGCTCCGGACACTCACAAAGGCAAAGGATCCCCAAATCCTATTTGGGAGCTCCCACAGCAAACAGAAGTCAAAGGGGGCATGGGTTCCCCAAGCAGAGGTCAAAGGGGGCACGGGTTCCCCAAGCAAACAGAGGTCAAAGGGGGCACAAGTTCTCCAAGTGAACAGAAGTCAAAGAGGGCATGGGTTCCCCAAGCAAACAGAGGTCAAAGGGGGCACAAGTTCTCCGAGCAGAGGTCAAAGGGGGCATGGGTTCCCCAAGCAAACAGAGGTCAAAGGGAGCATGGGTTCCCCAAGCAGAGGTCAAAGGGGACATGGGTTCCCCAAGCAAACAGAAGTCAAAGGGGGCACAAGTTCTCCAAGCGAACAGAGGTCAAAGGACGCACGGATTCCTTCTAATTGCTCTCTCGTTCTGTCAGAAACCAAAGCTCAGACATGACGAAGCTGGCCAATTTGTTGTCCATCCAGTAGAATGGAAGAGCCCCAAGGGCAGGGACCAGATCAGTTCAGGAACCCCCATCCTATGGTGGAAAAAGTGCTAAATTAAAGTGCTTCCTTTGTATACTGAATTACTTGCTGTCTACTGGGAGGCAAGGGGGAAGGGAGGGAGAAAAACTTGGAACACAGGGTTTTGCAAGAGTGAATGTTGAAAACTATCTTTGCATGTATTTTGAAAATTAAAAGTTATTAAATTTATTATTTATTATCATTAAATTAAAATATATTTTAATTTATTATACAGTATATAAATTACATTATATATAATTATACATAGTAATAAATTATATTCTATCAATAAATTAAATTAATTATTATTTAAAATATTATTTAAAAATTTTTAAAAAGAAAAAGGTTGTTGGATTATGGAAAATAACTTTGGGACTGTTGCCATAATATCCTCTCTTGCCCTCAGCTTCCTTTTCTTTCTTTCTTTTTTAATATATATTTTGCTTTTTGCTGAGGAAATTGAGGTTAAGTGACTTGCCCAAAGTCACATAGCTAGGGAGTGTTAAGTGTCTGAGACCAGATTTGAACTCAGGTCCTCCTGACTTCAGGGCTGGTGCTCTACCCCAGTACCAACTGGCCGCCTCTGGGCGGCGCACATGGGAACCTCAGGATAAGAATGAGGATTGCACCAGACGACTTCTGAAACACCTTATGGCTCCGAATCTATGACGTCAGATGTAAGTGAATCGTGGTTCAAACGTGCAGAGCCTCGTGTTGGGGCTGGAGCTAAAGCAAGTTTGGAGGAGCCTCCGGGAGGTTCTGGGCGGTGGGCGCCGGGGCTCGAGGGGAGACCCGCTGCCAGGCCCCAGCTTAGAGGGGCAGGCTGACCTCCGGGCGGGCTGAGGCGGTTTTTTAGTCAGCTTTCTTTCCTTCAAGTCCCGGGGTCTGACCCCCACGGGGGCTCTCACAGGCCGCACTCGGCCTCCCTCTTCCCCCGTTTTTCCTTTCTCTCTTAGGAGGCGGGATCCAGGCCCTCCCTGTGCAGAAGCAGCCGCCGAAACTCCTGGTGACGGTGACGTAACCCTCGGAGGGCAGTTTGGGTTTCCTCCCTTGGACTCGATTCACGACCGTGCGGACGGATACATGAGGGCCTAAGACAAGGCCCGCTTTGGCCCAAAGGGTCCCAGGGAGGGAGGACAGGTCCGTCGCTGCTGCAGGCCGAGCTCCGACCGCGGCCAACAAACGCATCGGTTCTCTCTGGCCTTGCTCCCTGGACAGCCCCGGAGCGGCTCCGTTACATTCAGGGACCGGAGCTTCATCTCCGTCCAAACTCCGGGAGGCCTGGTCCAGCCTTTGGGCAGTAAACCCAATGGCTTCCCACCTTCTCCTCAGCTGACTCCTCGGAAATCCTGCCCACTAAGTACTTCCTGTACTTTTTTTTTTAATTTTATAACTATTATTTTATATAATTATTTATCCATAATAAATATGTAATTATATATTTTAATTTTATACTATGATCTTATTATATATTATATCATCATTTAATAATTACATATTATTTAATACTATAATTTTATTGTATTATTTATAATATAAAATTTTTGTATTATATAATTTTAATTATATTATGTTATAATTTTTATAATTATATGCTATAAAATTACAATTATGTTTATAATTATATAGTATATATTATAATTTTATAATTATATACTATAATTTTATTATTTTATTATATATTATAATATGATTTTTATAATTATATAATATGATTTTATTATTATACGGTATACTTTTATAATCATATCATGCCATATAATATAACTTTTATAATTATATATTATAATTTTTATAACTATATTATACATTATATTTTAATAATTATATATCATAATTTCATGATTATATTATACATCATATTTTTATATTTGTATTATATATTATAGTTTTATCATTATATTTTATATTATAGTATATTATTATTTTAATAATTATATTACATATAATTTTTGTAATTATATTATAATTTTAAAATCAAATTTATTAGTTTTTGACATTTACTTTTATAAGATTTTGATTTCCATTTTTCTTCCTCATCTCACCCCTTCCTAAGATAGTAATCAATCTCATAGAGATTATACATATAAAAGCATATTAAACACATTTCCACATTAATATGTTGTGAAAAAAAATCAGAACAGAAAAGAAAAACCATGAGAAAGACAAAAACAAGTGAAAATAGCTTGCTTCAATATGCATTCAGACTCCATAGTTCTTCCTCTGGATGTGGAAGCACTTTCCATTATGAGTCTTTTAGAATAGTCTTAGATGGTTTTCTGAGAAGAGCAAAATCTGTCAAAGTGGACCATCCACATAAAGTTGCTGTTGTTATTGAATTCACTTCACTCGGCATTGGGCCCTTATCTATTTTTTTTTTGTGGGAAAACTCTTAATTTGGCAAGCTCAAACTATAGACTTTGTATTCTTCCTGGGTCTCTATAAGGTGAGAGTTAATTCTATATCTCTTTGCCTTTTTTTGCTAAGGCAAAAATAAAAGATTCTATCCCCCATGACTGGAAGCCTTCACGCAGGGATCTTTGTCATAGAACCTTTGTCATTAGCAGTCTAATGAAAACTAATATTTTTAAATGCACAAAATAAAGTAAATAGGATTAGATAGGAAAACAATCTATTGAAATACAGACATGAAACAAAAAAGCCAAATTCATGAACTCGATTGAGAATTCCCAACCAAGAAAACTCATCAAATCCGGCCTCCTGCACTTACTAGCTGTGTGATGTTGGGCACTTAATCTCTCCCAGCCTTAGTAATAAAAGCATGAGGTTCTTGAGAAGATCAAATGGGATCATATATGTGAAGAATTTTGTAAACTGTAAATCAATATATAAAATTAATATAACATATTGTCTGTTATACAGACTGTTATACATTTCATATAACATATTGCTTATATTGCCATGGTTCATTTTTTATAGCTACACAAATGTATATATAAACATTTGACTTTGTTCCCAGCTCAGTTCACCATCCATGTTACTCTACCTATTGAATCGCCTTGCCTGTATACAAGTGCCCTCTGTTCCTCCTCCCATCCCCTTTGAAATCCTTGAAGGTAAAATCTTTGTTTTCTTGTGTTTGTGTCTCTAGCACTTTGTATAGTACTGGCACATAGATATTGTATTCCCCCTCCTAAAGGGATTCTTACCCTGGGGTTTGTGAATATATTTTTATTCAATATTTTGGTAATTATATTTCAATATATTTGGCTTCCTTTGTATCCAATAGGTTTCAATTTATGCATTTAAAAATATCACCCTGGAGGCAGCTAGTTGGCGCAGTGGATAGAGCACCAGCCCTGAAGTCAGGAGGACCTGAGTCCTCAGACACTTAACACTTCCTAGTTGTGTGACCCTGGGCAAGTCACTTAACCCCAATTGCCTCAGCAAAAAAAAAATAAATAAATAAAATTTAAAAAATAATAAAAATCACCCTGATGAACTTGGCTCTTCTCAACAATGAGGCAATTCAGACTAATTCCAATAGACCTGTGATGGAGAGTACCATCTGTATCCAGAGAGAAGTCCATGGGGACTGAGTATGTATCAAAACATACTATTTTCACCTTTTTTTGGTTGTTGTTTGCTTTTTTTCTTTCTCATTTCCCCCCTTTTTGATCTGATTTTTCTTGTACAGGATGATAAATGTGGAAATTTGTTTAGAAGAATTACACGTCTATCCTATGTTGAATTATTTGCTGGAGAATGGGAGGAAGGAAGGGAGAAAATTTTGGAACTCAAGGTTGTGCAAGGGTGAATGTAAAAAACTATCTTTGCATGTATTTTGAAAATAGAAAGCTATTATTTAAAAAATAAATAAAAATAAAAATATCACTCTAGGTGGGAAGAGCTTCCCCAGATCACCAATGGGGTCCATGACACAAAAATCTGGAGACAGAACCAAGAAGTTAAAATTATAGAAAGAAGCAGAACTTGGTCTCCCGCCTCAACTACCCACTTCTCTAAAATCCTAATTAGGAAATCACAGGGATAAATATTTTTCAGTCTTAAGTCTAAACCAAAGCTTCTTAAACTGTGGATTGTGACCCAGATGGAGGTCACATAACTGAATGTGGGAATCACGATATTATAATTTATTATCGTTAAATGTCTGATTTGTATACATTTTCTATCTATGTATATATCTGGGGTCACAAGAATTTCTCTGGTGAAAAAGGGTCGTGAGAAAAAATTACTGTCTAGACAGAAAGCAAAACAACATCCCAAGCCCTGGTCTGTAGCACTAGCTTACTTAATTACTAAGTGCTCAAACTGAACCTTTAACAGTTGGTTCTCATGACTCAATTCAAGCTGGCTCCAGCACGTGGTTGGGTTTCCCCTGCTTGGGGCTCAGTTCTCTCCCATGTAAAAAGGAGGAAGTTGGACTGGGATCCCAAGGTTCCTCCTGGGTCCAAGTCATAAGACTGGCATAGATCTAGAGAGGGAAGTCCTCCATCTAATAGGAGGGAGGTACAATGAATAGCGGGATGAGCTGTATCAGGAGGACCTGAGTTCAAATCCACTTTCAGACACTTTCAGCCCGGTCCAGTTACTTCACCTCTGTGTCAGTTTCCACCTCCCTTCCCAGGGCTGTCCTGAGCCTCAAACACAATAACATATAGAAAGTGTTTTGCAAACCTTAAAGGGCTTTTAAATGCCAGTTGTTGTTATGAATTTTACTGTGACTGCTCCTAGAGCATTCCCATAGTGATTCCTCCGGCGGTTTGGTATGATGGTGTTGTCGGTCTGTTTTGCCCAAGAATAATGCTGTTTTATCATTAATCCACTCCTGTGAGGAGGGAATCATGGGCAGGATGATGAGGTGGTAAATACTCTGCATCTGGGCATTCACACTAAAAAATAAGGATTGTACCAGTAGCTTCATTCCTATGGGGAACTCCTAGGAGAGGATACTCCCTCTACCTGGCCAGGTGGCGACTTGTCAGCAATTTTAATCTTAGAAAATCGCCAATGGCCTCCAGGAGTGGAGTTCCCCGGTTCTACGGGGCCATATAAGTCAGAGGTAGAGCTTGAATCCAGGCTGGCACTTTATTGATTAAGGCAATCCTCCTAGAGCACGTGGTCAGGCTGAATCTGGCTCCAGCCTGTTTCCAAGCTGATTATACACCATTCCTCATCCCATACTCTTAGCTCCAGACAAACTGGATCCTTCCCTCTCTTGCTTCCATATCTTTGGATAAATGAATGAATGAATGAATAGGTCATTTGTTGAGCGCTGGGGACACAAACAGAAATGAAAGAACTGGCTCTGTTCTTGGGGAGATCCCAGTGTAATGGGATTGGATGAGCTCGGCAGTAGGCCAGATGAGACAGGAAGGGTCCGTGGTCCTTCGGGAACAGCAGCCAAGCAGATGGGGAAGTTTCTTTTAACATATCATCTCCCTTGAGAACCCGGTCTATTTCTGATGGCGGACCAGACGAGGGCTTTGGTGACAAGAACCTTTTTTCTGGGTCATCTCCCCAGGGGATATGCCTCAGGAGGATGGCACTGGGTGGAAGCATTGCTGTGCCCAGGACTCCTGGGTGATTTAGGGCCCTGGGCTTCTGGTCAATCCTGAGGGCACCTTGAGCATCCCTTCCCTCCCTCAGGTTGCCTTGCTGCTTCAGCCAGCCTTGCTTGCTTGACCCAGGTGTAACAAGCAGCAGATCGGCAGATGATGGGCGTGGTTGGTCCCTTCTCCACAGGAGTTGCTCCCCCACATGATGGCTGTGGAGGTTGGGCAAGAAGTGGGACCCATGATCTAGGGCATGGGGAGCTAGGACTGCTGCTTCCTGGGATCTCAATTGGTCTATAGTTTTAGGTGGAAGTAGTAAGGAAGGTGGATGGCTGATGGTTTGGGAGACATCGCTATCTCCTAGGCTTATGGGCTCAGGGTCTGGGGCTGTTTCAAGTTGGGGGTGATGGTCTGGCCCACCTGGAACATGCTACCACCTGTCCTTCCCTTAGGATGCTTCATTGCTTCAGCTAATCTGGCTCACCTGCCCTCTGCCTGGGTTGTGCCCCATGTATGGGATTCTCTCCTTCTTGATCTGAAATCACAATCATCCAGGTTCAGTTTAGGGGTCCCTAGGTGGTTTCTGGTGTTCATTCCCCACTGACATTACCTTGAATGTATTTACCTGTATATGAGTCTTATCTGCCCAGAACAACCCAAGCTTCCCGAGGGCAGCCACTTTTGCTTTTGCCTCGGTTTCCCCTGCAGGAAGGTGTTGTGATAGAGAGCTGGACTTCAAGTGGGGGAGACAGGGATTGGAATCTAGCCTCAGATGCTCCTCAGCTGTGTCCCCTGATCTGTGTGCATTTTCTCACCAGCAAAATGCCAGGGTTGGACTATCTGGCCTCTGGGATTCCATCCCCTGTGAAAACATAGCGAGAATTAACATAAAATGCTCTTACTAGCTGTGTGAACCTGGGCAAGTCACCTTATCTGCCTGCCTCAGTTTCTTTATCTGTAAAATTTGTACTAATACTAATAATAAAGTAACTAATAATAGTACTTACCTTCTAGGATTGTTCTGAGGATCAAATGAGATCATATGAGTAAGGCTACATAAATATAACTATTATTAATAATTGGAATATGTGCCCAGTGATTTACAAACTCTGAAGCCCAATAGGTCAGATGTTATTATTATTAATAATAATTATTAACAATTAATAATAATAATAATAAATAGATACCTGTGTTTTGACAGTGATGGTCCATTTCAGCGCTGCTGATTCTGCTGTTCCTCCCTTTGATTGATTTCCCTCTTTTTGCTATTTTGCCACGGGATGCTGTCTGGATGGCACTGATGTGACACAGTCTGATTAGTCATCTCTCAGCTGTCGAGAGCATAACGAGACCTCAATATTTGTGCTCCCATGAATCAGGCTGTCTGCTGAATTTAACTGAGCAGTGAACATATTGGAAACATGGCTCATCTCCTTAACAGCTTCCTAGTGGAGGGCTTCCTCACTGAGCTCTGTCTTCCTCTTCCTCATAAGTGGGGCAGAGGAGCAATGCTGGGGGAAAGAGAGGATGAGAAAAACTCTGGAGGATTTGTCTTTGTGGGATGTGACAGCTGCAGATCACCATGATTGATCTTGCAGCCATTCTGGGAAGGATTATTATGAGACCCGAAGCTTTTGGAGTCAGAGGACCTGGGTTCAAATCTTACCTTTGATGGCCCTGAGCTCCTGAGCCTCATAGGGCTGGACTAGATACCTCTAAAACCCTTCTAACTCTAAAGCTAGCCTCTTTTTACCAGCAAAGTTTGTCACTGGCAGAGATGCTGACCAGAGTTTTATTACTGGCAGATCCATATGGCAGAGGGCAAGAATGAACAAGAAAATAGTTAAGGAAACATGCAAATAGTTGCATCTAGTCAATAAAAAAAATTAACATTTATTAAGCACCTACTGTGTACCTAGCAACATGCTACTTGCCCCTGCCCTCAAGGAGCTCCCCTTGCCCTGGCTTTACTCATATGCTGATGAGGACGTATAGAGGTGAAGGGCACCCCATAATCCCAGGGCCCTGCAGCTTCTGGGGAGTCTCCAAATGCCTTGAAGGGAAGCAGACCCACAATCAGGAATTTGACTGATGCTAAATGGGATTTTCTTTCCTCTGGTCAGAGAGTTGGCTGAGACCAAGGTCTTAGAGTCAAAAATACAAATTTAACTATAGCCTCGATGGCCAGCTTGTCACATGCAGGAGCTCAGCCATTCCTGGCAAAAGAGGCACTGAGCAGCCTAGCAGACATGGCGGCTAAGGGAGAGGCTGGACTCCCAATGGAGGCCGGATCACTCCAACCCAAGGCTGTGTCCAGCGGAGTCTGCAACATCCAGAAGGCATCAGCTGGGCTTAGCAGCAGCGCCGAGGCATGGGAGGTGCTTTGGGCACTCAGGTGCCCTCTGTACCCACACCTTGCCCCTTCCTGGGGGTTCCCTGGCCTCCAGCATTAGAACCCCTTCATTCCCATATCCTGGTCCCTTATGGATGCCCTGTGGGACAGTATAACTCTAGAGCCATGGGGGAGTCTTTCTTTATGCTGTTTAATCAAATTTCTTTGAGTTAATGTGTCCTTTCTCATGGACTTAGTGAAAGGAAACACATTGCTGGAGGCTCATGAGATAGAATTGAATATGAGGGATGATAAAGCTCTTTGGGGATCCATGGGTAGGAAAAGGAGGAAAACACATTGCTGGAGGACTGTTGAGGGGTAGGAATAGGACCACTGCTATAAATAAATGAGAATTATAAATAAATGAGAAAACCAAGACTCAAAGTGATTTGTTGATTTGCCGGCAATAAACAAGCTTTAAAAATATTATTGGCATAATGATTAATAATCAGTGTCAGTGGCTGAGCAGTCAGGTGTTATAGTAGATAGAGTGCTGAGCTTTGGAGTCAAGAAGGCTCATCTCCTGAGTTCAAATCCAGGCTCAGGCACTTACTGGCTATATGACTCAGTTTCCTCCTCTGTAAAATGAGCTGGAAAAGGAAATGGCAAACCCTTTCAGTAACTCTGCAAAGAAAACCCCAAAGGGGTTCATAAAGAGTTGGACATGACTGAAAGGGCACATCTCCTGGCATATGAAAAGCAAATGAGGGCATTATCCCTGATGTACTTCAATGTCCCTCTAGCCCTGAGTTCTATGGCCTTATAAATATGTATATTTTTATGAATATAGACTGTTAGAAGTCATAGTGTGAGTGATTGTTCAGTTGCCTTGGGAGTGTGGATAAGCTCATTTTTTAATTGCTAAGTCAATTAAGCGTTTATAAATCAAAAATGTGCTCTCTGGCTTTATTGAGAGACGAAGAAGAAATAGGATATTTTCTTTTGGAGTCCGGCTGTTGAGCTGAAGGGTCAACACTTGGCTGTCCAGTTGTCCTGCCCATTGGCTTTCTATTTTTCTCTTACTTAAAAAGAAGCAAGTTTAGTTCTTCCAAGCCTTGAAGTATGACATAATTGCTAATTATGACTATTATGACATATAATTATGACAGGCCATATTGCATAAAATAGAGCTTACAAAAACTTCACAAGTACAATGAGCAAAGGGTTTCAGGATGGCAGTTTGTGTGGGGGCTTTAGCTTATGCACTTTGACCACAAGGCATCAGGGCACCAAGAATGCCCATTTAACAGTGTCCCAGGTGAAGGAAGCTGGCAGTTGGGACTTTGCTCATCCACATGGGATTCTGTGTCCAGTTCTAGCCTTGGCGGTTCAGGAAAGACAAATAAGCTGGAGATCAGAGGCGGGCAACTAGGATACCAAAGGGCCTCAAGTCCATGAAGTTTGAGGATCAGAAAAAAGAGCTGAGCGTATCTAGCCTAAAAAGAGAAAACTAAAACAGGCCTTTTTTGTGAGGCAATTGAGGTTAAGTGACTTGGCCAGCATCATGCAGCTAATGATAAGTGCATGAGGTCAGAATTTATTTTTCTTTAATTAAAGCTTTTTATTATCAAAACATGCATAGGTAATTTTCAACATTCACCCTTGCAAAACCTTGTGTTCCAAATTTTTTTTCTACCTTCCTTACCCCATCCTCTTCCCTAGATGGCAAATAATTCAATATATATTAAACATGTGCAATTCTTCTATACATATTTCCACAATTATCTTGCTGCACAAGAAAAATCAGATCAAAAAGGGGAAAAAATATGAAAGAAAACAAAATGCAAGCAAACAACAACAGAGAAAGTGAAAATGCTATGTTGTGATCCACACTCAGTTCCCACTGCCCTCTGTCTGGATGTAGATGGCTCTCCTCATCACAAGATTATTGGAACTGGCCTGAATCCGCCCATTGTTGAAAAGAGCCAAAATTGTTGTTGCCGTGTACAATGATCTGGTTCTGCTCATTTCACTCAGCATCAGTCCATGCAAGTCTCTCCAGGCCTCTCTGAAACTGTCCTGCTGGTCGTTTCTTACAGAACAATAATATTCCACAACATTTATATGCCATGATTTATTCAGCTGTTTCCCGCTCCCTGCCACTACAATAGGGCTGCTGCAAACATTTTTGCACATGTCGGTCCCTTTCCCATTTTTTATGATCTCTTTGGGATATAGGCCGAGGTCAGATTTGAAGCCAGTCCTCCTGACTCTATCCACTGCACCATCTAGCTGCCCCTTTCCTCTGTATTTTAAAACTTGATTCAGAGAAGGATCCATACATTTCAGACTGCCAGAAAGGTCCAGGACAGAGTGAAGTGTAAGAAACCCCAGTGGAAGAGGAACTTCAAATATATGAAGCTTTGTTCCTGGAAGAAGGACCGGATTTAGTCTGTTTGCCCCACACTGATGGGTTCAGTCGGCAGGAAGAACTTCCCCACATCCCAAAGAGAGGCTGGCTCAGGAGGCAGTGGGGACCCCATCACAACCCATCTTTAAGCAAAGGCTGGATGCCCTCTACCTGGTAAGTTTAGAGAGGTTTGCTAGGTTGGTATGGTTGGGGTAAGCTCTGAGGGAACATCCTTCCAATCCTGAGAAGTTAGGACTCAGTATCTCTGAGATGAATTAAAAATTCCTGTGTAAGAACCAGCAAGGGGCTCTTTTCTGTATCTGAAAGAAAAGGTGGGGGGAATGAGATAATGGGATAGCATGGAAAGGGCCTTGAAAAGATTTTTAAAAAACTCATCAAGGTTTGACCCACAACTCCGGGCCCCAAGGACCATTTCTTCCCCCAAAAAAGGACTTGCTTAGGGTTCTCACTGAACCCACATTCGAGTTTAACTTCATCAGAAAGAGATTGGGATAATCCCAATCTTGAAGTAGAGCCCCAAGGTAAGAAATCTGTAAAATAAAATTTAAAGTATGGCTTATGTCTAGGAGGTCTCCTATAAAAAATGAACAAGGTCTCTTTTAAAAAGTTATTCAATAGGGGCAGCTAGGTGGGTGGCACAGTGGATAGACCACCAGCCCTGAAGTCAGGAGGACCTGAGTTTGAATCTGGTCTCAGACACTTAACATTCCCCAGCTGTGTGACCCTGGGCAAGTCCCTTAACCTCAATTGCCTCAGCAAAAAGCAAAAAAAAAAAAAAAAGTTATTCAATTTACCAAGCAAATATTGTGTATATATGAACACACAGAAACCCTCAGAATTGCACACTTAAAAATACATAAAACAATAACCATCACTTTATACCCCTCCTAGGAGGTAAAGTGACCTCCAAACAGATAGTAATTTGGATCCATACTAAGTAACTGACAAAGCCCGGATCTTCTGGCCAGTGAGACTGCCTCTTTCGTTTGGGGATGATCCTCTCAGGGGTCATCTCCTGCAGTTAACAATTATCCCCTCTCTGTTGGGAGGCCAGGATACCCAAGAATCCAGCAGCTAGGGAGCTCAGTAAGTAGCCACAATGCTGGATCCCGTGTGTGTCCCATGAAGTGCAAAGGGAGAGCCACGGACTCGAGTTCTAATTTCACAAACCCCTACGTAAGTGCGTGCTCCAGCTGCCATGGGCTTACAGCTGCCATTTCCACGGTGGAAAGGGAGAAAAATCCTCCCCTCTCCTCCTCTGAAAGTCCAAGCTGGCAGGAGTCCAGAGCACGGGTCAAAGGAGGGAGATGCAGCCTTTCCACAGTTCTCATGAATTAGCAGAGTATGCGGCAGCCCTTCTTGATTCAATCCGCAAACATCTTTAAGCCAGCCCCCAAGTCACAGAGACCAAGGGACCCACCAGGAGCTTTGGCATCCTTGAGCAACCAGCCAGAGCCTTCATCCTAGAGGGGAAACGTACTCCTAGGTCTGAAGGAAACGCTCTAGTGCAGGAGCCAAGGGAGAGCTCCTCTGATGATCTCCATGGGTTATAACAGTAACCCACATATAATATAATATATACATAGGTGTGAGTTCCAAATGCTTGGGGAAAGTCCAAGCAACATCAGACCCCCTCTTTAATAGGAATAACAAGGTAGCCTTCCCTCGGGGGCTGCTTCCCCCAACTATACTGGCACTTAGGAGGTGGGTCTCCAAAGGGTCTCCTTCCCAGGCCACGGCCTTCCTAACACGTTAGCTCACAAGCCCTCACTGGTGTTCTTCCCCTTAATGATCAGACAGTGGACACAACTGGTTCTCACAAAAGGTATTTACTAAGATAGCTAAATAAATAGTAACTGCAAAACCTCCTCCGCCCCACTCCAAGAAGGCAGCATGTATTTTCCCACAAACACAGACAGTGCCCATAGGGAAGATGGCTCAGACTCTGACACAGCGTGAGGCACACATGCAGGATAAATCTGTGGCCGTCCACACGGCTCTCCTGGGATACAGCATCTCTTCTGGGAGGGCTTTTCCTAATGTCTGCTCCTGCTGCCGCCTTTGAATGATCATCTCTCTCTCTCTCTCCACGGCTGTTTGGAGAAAGTGTCTTTTCTTCCTGTTAGATATAAAGTCCCTCTGCTGGACCTGCCTCAGAATCACAGAATCTCACCCAACTAGAGGCCATATAATCTCATAGCTATGGGCATTCTCCTCCCCATTTTACAGATGAGAAAAGTCTCAGGGAAGTCGCTGTGTGGTGACATAACAAGTAACTCTCAGAAGCCAGACCTGGACCTTGATCTTCCTAAGTCCAGATCCAGTGTCCAGTCTGTTCCCCTCATGTGATAGAGAGCCCAAAGACCAACATATCGCTGACACTGACAACTGGGGACTCAGAACCCGAGAAAGGCCTGTCAATGAGGAAGAGCACAATTTGGGTTAATGAGAACCTCGCTTGAGCGGGAGAAGGAAATCCCAAGGCATTTTTAGTTTTAAGAATCAAACGTGTCTTTTTTTCCCATAGCTTTTGTTTTTTACAACATCTTAATTTCCAAAAGTATCTTTTCCCACCCCTTCCTCACAACTTTTTACATATGAAAAAGGAAAGCAGTTCCTCCAAACCACCCATCACATCAATCAAATCTGACAGTAGGAGGAAGGTAGGAAACATTTCCTTCCTCTGCAAAGAAGGGAGAGAGATGCATTTTCTCCACCCGAATTTTAACTTGTTTCCTCCTCTGTAAAATGAGCTGGAAAAGGAAATGGCAAACCAGTCCAGACCCCCAGGAGGATGCAAGCTGGGCCTTTATATGCATACAGTGCTTACTCTGCAACTTTGTTCCGTTTTTATTATTCTAAGTCACTGTGTAAATTGATTTTCTGGTTTTGCTTACTCCATTTTTGTATCAGTTCACAGAATTCTCAGTCTTCTGAAAGATGAATTGAAAAAGAAATTGACTCATCATACTGGTATCTTGTGGTTTCCTGTTCGGTCATTAAGTTGTGTATAACTCTTCATGATCCCATGGGCCATAGCATACCAGGGCCCCCATTATCTTCTGAAGTCTGTGCAAGGTCATCTTCATTGCTCCCATGACACCATCTATCCGTCTCATCTTCTGCCATCCCCTTCTCATTTTGCCCGAAAAGTGACCAAAACCAATTTATAATCTTTACCAACAAAAGAAGCCCAAGACATGGAATGGATGGATAGCAACAGGTGAGAGCAAGATAGTCAAGTAGTGATATGGCTGACATTGATGTCCATTATTAGGATGAGAAAATAATTAATGGGTCACATTTATTCCAGACTACAAATTCTATAGGGAGCAAAAGGAGATACACATGTAGTATTCTAGGTGGGGGATGATATAAACAATAACAAAATCACATCAGAAAAAAAAGTACTTTAGAACCTTTGTAAATGTAAATGCCACATTCACATACTTTTAAAAATTCTTTTTATTTATTTTGCTAAATATTTCCCAATTACATATAAAAATTTTGTAATAATCATTTTTAAAAATTTGGGATTCCTAATTCTTTCCCTCCATTCTACCCTTCCGCTTTTTTGAGCAGGTAAACGATTTAATATCAATTAGTTATACACATGAAGTCAACTCACATTTTTTTAAGTGGAAACAAGGGTATATTCAGGAGAGAGAGAGAGAGAGAGAGAAAGAGAGAGAGAGACATTAAGTGAACCTTGATGAGTTATAAAATTACTACAAGATGGTAATAATAGGGAGCTTTATTTTCCTGACATGTGTAGGTGAAATACCTCATTGTGACAAGAGGAGGGGATGACATTTTCATTTTCTTCAACATTCAGTAAGTGCTAGCTATAAGGGCAGAGTATATGTATCTAATTTAAAAAAATAACATTATGGTCAGCCAGAACAAATCAGCCTCTAACCTGTGATGGCTGAAGCCAAATGGAGCAGGCTAGATACAGGAGAGTCAGGAATCAAACAGAAGTTTAATTTCAGAGTGAAGGAGAGGGGGTCTAAGCATGTTTCAGGGCCCTAGAGGGGCTCCAAGGCAGTGTGGGGAGATCTCAGTACTTACACCAGTGGTTGCACAGGTAGCCTGGATGCTGAGAGCACAGCAGCAACGAGACAAGTTTGCTTCGTAGCAGGCTTCATGAACAGACGATCACTCTCAGTTTCCTTTGCTGGATCTTTGTTTGGGTCAAGCCTGCCAAGTGCAAGAAGACTCATGGGGCTCTGTCCTGGGCCCTTCCCTCCTCCCTCTACTCTCTCACCTGCTGATCTCATCTGCTCCCATGGATTTAATTCTCCTCTCTATGTTGATGTTCCCAGATGGACTTTCTCTGCTGACCTCCAGTCTCACACCTCTATCTCTCAGACATCTCAAACTGGAAGTCCTCAACATGGTCAGCCCTGAACTCATTATTCCCTCCCTCCCCAAAACCATTCTCCCTTTCAAACTTCCTAACACTGTAGAGAGCCCCCCGCAGACTGGGATCCCCTTAGACCAGGCTCACAGCCTCGTGTCATCCTGTACTCTTCACTCTCTCTCATTCCCTTCCAGTCTAATCTGTTGTCAAGCCCTGTTTATTTTACCTTCATCAAACCTTTCTCAGACTCCTTCTCTCCTCAGACACTCCTACCATCCTGGAATAGCTCCTCATCTCTGGATCATTTCAAAGTTGACCAGTAGGTATCCCTGCCACAAATGTCTCGCCATTACAACCTGTCCTGAATTAGCAATTTTCCTCAGGGACCTTCCAAATCCTTCAGTTCCAGTAACTTACTGTCACCTCCAGGATCAAATGTGAACCCCTCTGGTATTCAAAGTCCTTCGCAGCCTGTATCCCTTCCTCCCACTTCCCCTTTCTAGGTTTTTTACACTCTACTTACCCCCACATACGCTTTAGTCCAGTCAAATGAGATTCCATCTCCTTACTCCAAGCATCCTTTTTATCTCTGCCTCCTGGTTTACCTGGCTTCCCCAAATCCCAGCTGAAATCCCTCCTTCTCTTCTTACTGACCCCTCAATTCTAGTGCCTCCCTGCAGTTAATCATTTCCAATTTACCATCCATATAGCTTGTCTTGAAACAGTTGTTTGCTTGTCATTTTCCCCTATTAAACAGGGAGTTCCTTGAGGACAGGAACAGCTTTTTGTCTTTTTTTTGTGTCCCCAGCACTCAACCCAGTGCCAAGTATATTTTTAACAATTAACTGATTAAGTGCTTATCAATTCACTGATACTCACAGAGAAGGAAACTGAGGAACAGAGCAGTCAAGTGACTTGCCCAGATTCTAATTAAAGCTCTGAGGCAGAATTTGAATTGAGTTTTCCTGATATCAAGTCTAGTATTCTAATTACTATAGCACCTAGTTGGGGGGAAAAATCCAAGATTCTAAATCACTAATCATTTGAGAAATACAAACTAAAGTAACTTCAAGATTACAACTCACTCCCATAAGATTTACAAAGATAACAAAAACTAAAAATGACAGATTTAAGAAGGAAAGCAGATATATGAATTCATTGTTGATATAGCCTTTCTGCGACCAGCAGGATGATATCAGAGAGGCCTGGAGAGACTTACATGAACTGATGCTGAATGAAATGAGCAGAACTAGGAGATCATTATACACAGCAACAACAATACTATATGATGATCAGTTCTGATGGACATGGCTCTCTTCAAAAATGAAATCAGTTCCAATTGTTCAGTGAAGAAAGCCATATAAACCCAGAGAGAGGGATGTGAAATATGGACCACAACGTAACATTTTCATGATCTCTATTGATGTTTACTTGCATTGTTTCCTTTCTCTGATTTTTCTTTCTTGTAGATACGATTTTTCTTGCACAAAAATGATAAGAGTGGAAATATGTATTCATATATTCAATTTGTCAAGCATTTTAACACAATTAACATGTAGTGGATATCCTGCCATTTAGGGGAGGGGTGGGGAGTAGGGGGGAAAAATTTGTAACAAAAAGCTATGTAAGGATTAATGTTGAAGAATAACCACACATATGTTATGCAAATAAAATTAAATTAAAAAAAAAAGATATAGCCTTTCTGGAAAGCAATTGGAACCAGGTGCAAAAATTCCACTAAATTGTCCATGCTGTTCAACATAGAAATACTGTTATTAGGCCCTGTATCCCCAAAAAAGATCACAGGAAAATGAGGATTCAAAACTATTCATAGCAGCTCTTTTTGTAGTAGTAAAGAACAAAAAAAAAACTAAATGGGATGGCTGAACAAATTACATGAATGGATTGGAATAAATGGGATGAGTTCAGAGAAGCCCAGGAAGATTTGTAGGAAGTAAGCAGAACCAGGATAACCGTTTATACAACAGAAACAACACTGTACAAACAACTTTGAAAAATTTAAGAGTTCTAACTGATATACAGACCAATCATGATTCCAGAGTACTGATAATGAAACATACTCTGCATAAAAAGGTGATGGATAAGAGACACAAAAAGAAGCATATATTTTGGGGCATGATGAATGAAGAACTATATTTTGCTTGTCTATGTAATCTGTTAAAGGATTTGTTCTTTTTTTTGGTGAGGTAAGGGGAGAGAAAAATGTTTTAATTGAAAATTAAATTATATATATGTAATTAAATTTATATGTATATATGTACATGCAGATATATTCTATCTATGTTTCCATATCAGCCTCACTTCTCTGAGGCGAGGGTCTAGAAAAAGATAACCTTATCAATTTCTTTTTCAATTTTTGGAAATTGAATTATATAATTATATAATTCAATTCCATAATTCTATATATAATACATATATAATATATAATTCTATAATCAATATAGATTTGAATTCTATAAACTACTACTTATTTTGAATGAATAATATAGTGTCCATCTTTGAGCTCCTATTAGGGTAGCAGAAGAAAATTTGGCTATGGGGCAAATGGGAAAAATAACATGGGTCCCAAAATTAATTTAAAAAATAGATTGGTGATTATATATATTATATCCAAGATGAAAAATAGAAGAGTTCAGTTTTTTGGTAATTAGATACATGAGAAGTTAAAAAAAATGGTACAATAATTGTCTGCACACAAATAAGCAAAAGGAGCTGGTTTTGACTGATGATTTAGCTTAAAATGAAGTTTGAATCTGTGAGAATTACACATGAAGAACTAAGCTTTTTACAAGACACAGAAAAAAATCTGAATAGTATTTACAACATGGTAAAACTTCCTGTTCACTAGAATCATTTATTAAGCACAAAGTGTTAAGGCACTGTGCTAAGTGTTGAGGGAGGGGGAAGACATAGACAGAGACAGGAGACAGAGAGAGAGAG
>JAJPUD010001815.1:45867-102557 GCA_023553655.1 Myrmecobius fasciatus
GAAAAGGTGGCTTCCAAATAACTGACAGAAAATTACGTAATTGGAGGGATTTTTTTTTTAAGTAATAAAAAATGTGAAAATGGCCAATTTTCTCCATCCTAAGATATGTAACGAGGTAGACACCTTTGGACACCCGCGGATATACAAAGGCCGCCTTTGCGCAGGCCTTGCTGCAAAGCATTGCCAACCCCTGATTCTGGAGGCAAGAATAGAAAGGGGCCTTCCAGGAGCCCCTCGAGAAGGGGTGGGGGGGGCACAGTGTGACAGGTAAATCCAAATATCTTGCAGGGCAAGTCAAAACCTGAACCTTGATGTATGTGTCTGAGCTGCCAAGGCTTCCGATTTTAAATCGGATCCTAGGGGAATTGGAGGAAGGAATTGGGAAGTTTGAAGTAGGAAGTTGGGCAGAACTGAGCCTTGAAGGCTGCTTCGGATTCTGGTGAAAGTATAGAAATTGCCCAGGGTGGCTGATCTCCTGCCCTGAGGGAGAGGTGGGACAAACTGAGCAAAGCATGCCGGGAATAAAGGGAGAAATTATATTCTGGAATTTAGTTTCCCCTTGAAGCTTAAAAGGTTGGGGAATGAGCAACAGAGACAGGAAGGAGGAACCGGCATTCAGAGGCAGAGAACTTGAGTTCAAATCCTGCCTGCTGCTTAATACTGTGTGACCTTATCTCAGTGTGAGTTTCAAAAGGCAAAAGGATTCAGTGCCCTCTGTGGTCCCTTCCAACCCTAAATCTGTTAATCCTAAAAAATACTCCTTCACACAAAGATAAAGGGTGGGAGTGAGTGAGAAACCTATGGAGATAGTTAAAGTTTAGAGAAAGCCACCAAGGAGTGAATATTTCAAGTTGGAGTTAGGAATATTGGGGACCAGGAGGGTTCTGCTTGACCATATACTTCCAAAAGTAATCTCTTGGAATTAACATTGGGGAGAATACTGTGCTGGTCCCTAGGTATCTCCAGTGTAAACATTCTTAAGAACTTGTGTCACAGAAAAGGTGGAACCTTTAGGTCGATGAGACAGATGAATAAACTAGTATTAAGCACCTATTATGTGCCAGAAACTGGGATAGACCCCTGGAGATGACAAAAACAAAGAAAAAAGAAATTGTCTTCACTGTATAGGAAGATGTGTAATATATAATATCTTCTCCATAAGACCTTTTTTTTTGGGGGGGGGTGATATTTTGGTGTGTGTGAAGCAATTGTGGTTAATTGATTTATCCAGAATCACCTAGCTAGTCAAGTGTCTGAAGTCACATTTGAACTCAGGACTTCCTGACTCCAGGGCCTTTCTTGATCCCCTTTCCCCAAATTATATTTATGAATTTGTTTTTTATATATCACATGGGGTGGATAAAGATTATGAAGTCTGATCTGTGTCATGGCTAAGTATGATAAGGGGCCCAATAAGCTACAAAAGTAATCACAAAAATATCTAATCCACACAAATACCCCATAAATGTATTAGATAGGAAACTGTTTTAGAGCAGGTCAGTAAATGGCCAACTTGCACTGGTAGCTGTTTAGGATTAGAACACAAGACTTATTTTGTGAAAGAGAGGGTTTGAAATCCATTGGTCTGCTATTCATAATCAAATCTCAAGAGTTAGCCCTTTAGAAACAGAGTTAAAATAGAGCAGGTAGGGCTTTTCAAACTTCTTCCACTCCAGACCTGTTTTTGCCTGAAAAATGTTTACATGGCCCTGGGTATATAGGTACATGAAATAGAACACAATCAAACACTTACTGATAATAAATCATAATTGTGTAACTCCACACATACACACATTCGATTACAAGACCCCATGTGGGCTCTAGAACCACACTCTGGGAACCGGCGACTTGCTAAAGCTTAGGACCAGCAGCTGGGTGGCTCAGTGGATAGAGTGCTAGGCTTGAATACAGACTTCAGTTAAAAAAATAAAAAATACTTGAGCTCAAATCCAGCTTCAGACTGGGCCAGTCACTTAACCCTGCTTGCCTCAGTTCCTCATCTGTAAAATGAGCTGGAGAAAGCAATGATGGTACATCACTCCAGTATTTCTAGAAGACTGAGAATACCAAGAAAATCTCATGGTCAGTGCTGTGGTCCACAGGCCCACAAAGAAATGGACATGGCCCAATAATAACAACAGAGCTCGGCAACAATGAGTAAAGCGTAATTTCAGAAGTCCTAGAAATAAATGTTTAGGGCGTTTTAATCAAAAAATATGTTTACCCAACACAGAATTGTGGCAATAATATAATCAAGAATGCAGAACGTACTTCCTGGTAAACAGACAACTCCTTCCCTAAGAAACTTAAGACTCCCTGTCTGCAAGGTCAGGAAGGACCGGAAAAATGGAAGTTCACGAGCCCCAGCAGGACTTTTATAGAGCCGGACTTCAAAGGAGAGGATGGTCCTGGATGGGCATTAAGAAAAGGGAAGAGGGCTGATTTCTGCCAAAGTACAGTTGGGTCAGCTCTGCTGGAGTGAGGAGGCCGGGCTGCTCGGCTGAGAGGGGCTGTCATCAGACCCTGGTTAAGAGGCGTTCTTCTAGCAGGTGAGCAGAGAAATAAAAGGTAGACAGGATGAAGGGATGCAGGATGAAGCTCTTATGGTGGGGGTAGAAATCAAGAGGAAAGGACCAATCAGAAAAGAGAGGAGGAAAGGGTTCCAGCTTCAGCATCCAGGAGACTACATCCTAGCTATCAGCATTTCCTACCTACAGGACACCGGGCAGACCACAGATTCCAGTGCCCAAAGACTTCCTCGGTCCTGACTCAGACGCTCGCTCCCTTTGTGGCCGAGCCCATCACTAAATGTCTCCGAGTCCTCATCTGTAAAATAAGAACAGTGGTCTCCAAGCACTGTCTTCATTCTACTCCAGGGATCCTCATCAAACCCATTCCTAAAAGGAATCCCTTCTTTATAAACTGGCAAGTCATCCCACCCAAAAAGGGAAGCCCCCCACCCTGACAGAGAGCCCCTTCCAAATTTGGGCAGCTCTGACCCAGCAGCAAAGAAGAACTTGGTCCTTTGCAGTTCCCCCCCCCATTGCTCCTAGGTCTGCCCTCTAGGGTCCCTTCTGGCTCTGCTCAAATCCCACTTTCTGTAGAAAGTCTTCCAGGTCCCCTCCAGGTCCCCTCATGCCTTCATCCCTTGGGGATTCCCTCTCATTTATATCACTATACATCACATACTTGTTTCTATATTGTCTTTCTTGTTCCAATCTGAGCTTTCTGAGGCCAAAAATCATGTTTTCTACCTTTTTTTCCTGCCTTATACATCATAAATGTGCCCCCAACCCATCTTTTCTTCAGGGTGATCATCGCTAGTTCCTCCCATGGATTCAAGGCCCTTCATTATCATGGCTGCTGTCCCTTGGACACTCTCTATAGTCATGGTGTCCTTAAATAAGGATGTATAACTTGCTTAGTCTTATTTCCTTCCCTAGAAAATGGAGGTATTCACAACATAGCATTTTAAGTCTTTCTGTGAATATTTACTTGCATTTTGTTTTCCTTCTTAAGTTGTTTTTTTTCTCTTTCTAGATCCGATTTTTCTTGTACAGCAAGATAACTGTATAACTATGTATACATGTATTGGATTTATCATATATTTTAACATGTTTAACATGTATTAGACTACCTGCCATCTAGGGGAGGGGGTGGGAGGGAAGGAGGGGAAAAATTTGGAACAAAACATTTTGCAAAGGTCAGTGTAGAAAAAGTACTCTTATGTTCTGTAAATAAAAAGCTTTAATAAACAAAAACAAACAAATAAAAGAAAATGGAGGTATTCTAGATGCTCTCAGCTTCTCTTCCATCTCTAAATGGATGATCCCACGACTGCCTGGACAATTAGGCGACCAAGAAGGAACACAAATTTGAAGAAACAGAAGAGAATAGACACAAGGAACAGAAAATGAACTCTATATTAAATTTCAGGAGTCAGTCTTTGAGATAATGTGAGGCGGATACAGGCAGAAACAAGGAATTATAGTAGTAATCTATTTATGTAAAACACACACACACATACACACCCTTCATGATGCTGGGACATGGCTAAAACCTCCATTGCTAGGTGAGATAGAGATGCAAGGATTCTTAACCCTTTTTGTGTCCTGAATCCCTTTGTCTGGGAAGCCTCCAAATGTTTTTAAATGTATAAAATAAGAAAGCATAGGATTACCAAATAATAAAGTCTATTGAAAAATCATGCTGCTGCTTAGTCACTTCGGTTATATCTTACTCTTTGTGACCTTCTTTGGGTTTTCTTGGCAAAGATAATGAAGTGATTTGCCATTTCCTTCTCCAGCTCATTTTACAAATGAGGAAACTGGGGCATATAGGATGAAGTGACATGCTCAGGGTCACACAGCTCGTAAGTGTCTGAGGCCAGATTTGAACTTGGGAGAATGAGTCTTCTTCCTGTCACCAAAGTTTCCTGAAATGGTCATCACAATATTTTTTAGACCAGTTCATGGACCCCTGGTTAAGAATTGCTGAATAAAGAATTCCTGGTCCTGGTGAGCTTAAAGCAAGTCTTATAATACTGCTTTGTGAAGTGTTACCCAAATAAAATAACCATGGTCATGTTTTTTTTTTTAAATTTTGGTTTCTGAAAATGTATTATAGTGTGCCTGGTATATTAGTCACTGGATGCTGTAACGACAGAAAGAAAATAGTTCCTGTTCTCATGGAGTTTCCATTCTGCTGGGGCAATACAGTAGATATGCAAGTAAGGAAATTCAAAATAGATGTTCATCAACAAGCACTGATTAAGGGCCTACCATGTGCCAATCACTGGGAATGGAAAAGGGGGGAACGAAATGGCCCCTGATGTCCATTGTGGAAGACAGGTGCCCATATAAATAGAGACAATATAAAGGAAGGGATGGGGAAAGGCTTCCTGTAGAAGGTGGGTCACTCAATCAGGAGGCAGCTATTAAGTCAGGCTCAGAATGTGCTTGGCAGTGGAGACAAGGAGGCTGAGCTGGGATGAGTGGGGAGGTGTGGGAGGCTCCACGAGACCCCCAGGCATGAGCAACACAACACAAAGATGGAGAGGGAGTCCATGCAAGAAGAACAGAGAGAAGACCAGTTTTCTGAACCACATTACGTGGGAAAGAAGTGTCATGAGTCTGGAAAGAGGTGCTGGGGCTGATCTGAGAGTGGTTTAAAACTTGACTTTGTCCTACAAGTAGCGGGTGATGTTGGGGGGACGTGAATACGGTCAGGACTGTGCTTTAAGAAAAATACTTTGGGGGCAGCTAGGTGGTGCAGTGGATAGAGCACCAGCCTTGAAGTCAGGAGGATCTGAGTTCAAATCTGGTCTCAGACACTTAACATTCCCTAGCTGTGTGACCCTGGGCAAGTCATTTAACCCCAATTGCCTCAGGGGGAAAAAAGAAAAAAAAAAAGAAAAATTCTCTGGTGGTGTGTGGATGGGGAAGGACTTGATTGCACAGGGACCAACTAAAAGGCTATTGCCAAATAGTCTGGGTAAGAGGTAATGAAGGGCAAAGCAAGTTCAAGAGGGAGAAACTTAAGGGAAAGTCGGGAAAGGCCTCGGGCAGGAGGCAGCACCTGAGCTGTGCTCTGAAGAAAAACGGGTGCCATGCAGGGAGCCCAGACAAGGGGCAGGATGGGAACTGAATTGATGCATTATTAATTAAAATGTTGTTTAATGAATGAGTGGCTTGGACTGCCCATTTTCCCGAGCATTCTGACGGAGACTTTGTGCTCTTTTGCACAGCATCATCTCATCCTGCCACTCTGTTCCAGGCTCCTCTCAGGCCTGCTTCCCTTTGAAATGTCTTTCCCACACACCCAGAGCCTGCCTTCTTCTCCAAATGGCCCACTTGCTCTTTGACCTGGATTTCTTTCCTTCCCTCTCCCCATGCAGCACTTGTGAATCCAGTCATTTCATGCATGAAAATCCATCCTTATGTAACTAACTCGTTTTCTATATTTAACACATTTTTGTCGTGATTTGTCCTGTAGAATGCAGGCAACTGGAAACATGACTAGAGAAAAGGATCCTAGATCTGGAGCTGTAAGGGAGCACCTGCAGGGCTGGCTGGGCCGGGGGCTCGTGTGAGAGATGAGGAAACTGAGTCAGGAGCCTCAGAGGTGGGACTTTAACTCAGATGCGGATACAGGTGGTACCTGGTGACTTGTTCTGGAGAGTGTAGGGGCAGCGGCATGGGCAGCTTAGACCCAAAGGAAGCCAAAAGCAAGGGCAATTCAACTCAACAGATTTATTTGAGTTTTTGATGGTACCAAGATGTTGCCGAGAGGAATAAGTCAAAGTCCTTGCCTTTGGGAAGCTGATACTCCAGTGGAATAATCTGGTCACACAAATCAACATAACACAAAGATGCTGCCAAAGGACCAAAAGCATCACTCAGCAGCACAGATTTCCAGCCAGAGAAGACCTTGGGGATCTGGTCCAACCCACTTATTTTATAGGTCGGAGAGGCTGGAGATGGGGGGTTCTTCCAATGCTATTGCCTTGAAATGTTACCCCCAGTGATTAGCGCCTCAACCACCCTGATATCTCCTCCTTATCACCGATAACAAATTAACATTGATTCCCTTCCACAAAATGATATTTACTTAAATGATGCAGCAAAAGACAAAGGAAACCATCTTCAAAACCCGCGGCTCCCCTTTCAGATCCCCATGGTCTCTAGGGTCGTCTCCTGGTCACTATATGGCATTGCTCCTAGACGGTCACTCTCCTGCCACTGGACGTGGTATCCGAGTAGATTTGGGTCATGAAGGTAGCTCCTTCAGGCCAGCGGAGCTCCTCACCTTGCTCTCAATCCCCCTGCGGTGGATTCTCTGCCGTGGGGCCAGTTCTGGCTTAGCAGCCAGTTAAAAGGCCTTTTCTTTATTAGAATATACCTGTGCATGCTCTAAACTAGGAGAAAGTCCTTCCATTGCACATCTATGCTCCCCTCTCGAAACAGGTTCACCAAATGCCCCCTTCTCACACACAGCCTTAGGATTAAGTCCAATTGGCCAATCCCTTGTTACTCACAAAATGATGTGTCCAAACTCTGTACAATTAAAAACGATGGGGAAATGGCTTCAGAAAAACCTGAGAAGTCTTGTGTGAACTGATAAAGTGACATGAGCAGAATTGGGAGAATATAGTAGCAATAGTGTAAAGCACAAATGTGGAAAGACTTAGAAACTCTCATCAACACAATGGGAGCCACACAGCTGCAGAGAACCTGTCCCTCCCACATGTGTGTATTTATACACATGTGCACATGTGTGTGCATCTATGTACATGAACATAAATGTTAGACCTGGCTAATGCTAGAATTTGTTTTGCTCGACTACATGTGTATTCTTGCAATGGGTTTTGTTCTTGATTTTTTGTTGGGAGGGGAATGGAAATGGGAGGGAGAGAATTCAAAACTGAATATAAATAAAAGTGATAAAATTAAATTAAAATTAATTATAATTAAATTAAAAAGAAATAACATTAAAAGAGGGGCAGCACCTACTATGCGGTAGGAGGTAACGCCGCCTCTGAGTTTACTCTCTCCAGCCTGCATTTATATTCTAGGGTTGAGAATAGCCAAGTATAATGGCACTGATTGACTCGGGCTGAGAGTAAAAGAGCCCTCGTGATGTGTTTTCCACTGGTGTCAGTCAGCTGGACTTTATTTCACTTTTACAAAATGTCTTTCCTGAGAAAGTATAATAAGAACAGTCACAAAAGCCTCCTTTCCCCAGTCCCCTCCTCTGCCAGACCCTGCTGTACTTTCCCCTTGCTCACACAATGTCATTTCCTTGGGCAAAGTGGACTTAAATGTTAAGCAGAGAGGCCCAAGTGTGGCAGAGTGAGCACAACTGCTGCTTACTACAGTCCTCCTGTCCCTCCAGGGCTGCTGGGTTCCCTGCAGGGGCAGCTCTTTGGGTTCCCAGCCAATACTCCTATTAGTTTCTTCGGGCCGCTTCCTCCTCTAGGTAGCTCTTTTTTAACCTGTCTCTTGTGAGTCTATCAGAGATGGATGAAGAGCGTGGCTGATGGGGGAGAGGAGGAGGAGGAAAGGAGAGAGAAGGTCTACATCTCCCCTCCTCAAAAGCGATTTCTTCATGGAGACCCAGAATATCTCGCTCCCAGATGTAAAGATCTTTGCCTATGAACTACTGAGTCAAATGAACAGGCAACTCATGAGATTTCTTCCACTATTTAAAGGCCCCAAGTGATGGGTGGCTTACTTGATTAAACAGTCTCTCTGCTTCCTTCCTGACACAATTAAAGAAGGGTTCAACCATAATAAGGCAATCTTAGGATTTTTTTTTAAAAAGCATGTTTTTCCATTTTGAAAACCTAATCATGTACGATTTTTCTTGCACAACAATGATAGAAATAAGTATACATATATTCAATTTGTCAAGTATTTTAACATAATTAACATGTAGTGGATATCCTGCCATCCAGAGGAGGGGTGGGAAGTAGGGGGGAAAAATGTGTAACAGAAAGCTTTGTAAGGGTTAATGTTGAAGAATTACCCATACATATGTTTTGCAAATAAAAAACTTTAATATATAAAAAAAGAAAACCTAATCATGTTTTTCTTGTGTAATATGAATATGGAAATACATTTAGAAGATTTGCACATGTTTAACCTATATTGGATTGCTTGCTCTCTTGGGGAAGGAAAGGAAGGGAGACAAGTTTGGAACACAAGGTTCTGCAAAGATGAATGTTGAAAACTATCTTTGCATGTATTTGGAAAACGAAAATACCATAGAAAAGCAAAAACAAAACCTAAGTGTGTCTGACTGAGGCTGGGATTTCCAAACCTTGGATTACAATTATTAGAGGGAGGTCTAGTGGATAGAGCACCAGCCCTGAAGTCAGGAGGACCTGATTTCAAATCTGGCCTCAGACAGTTAACACTTCCTAGCTGTGTGACCCTGGGCAAGTCACTTAACCCCAATTGCCTCAGCAAAAAAAAAAAAAAAACAGAAAAAGGAGGTCCTTTTTTGAGACAAAGGAAGGTTATGGGGGCAAAGAATAGAGACTGTGATAACAAAACCAAACCAAAAAGAAATAAAAGAGAGTCACATAAACATTAAAAAAATACATTAGGCAAAGGGAAGTTTGGAAGGGAAACCAGACAAGCAGGACCATGTTGAAACTATATCAGCTGAATATAATTTTACAAAATCCAAGACGACATAATACTGTGTCATGTACTACCTTCTTTTTCTGTTCTTTGTATAAGGAAATGTTCATTTGCTGAAATTCATCAAGTTAATTATTATAAAAAAGAAAAATTTAAAAACAAAGGAGTCAGTGGAGGTTTGTGAATGGAAGAGTTGGAAGGAGCAAAGGAAGGTAAGAAAAAGGATATTTGAAAGGGGAAAGGGAGGAGAGATGGAGTAACATAGTAGAAAAGGGGCTAGATTTGAGATCAGGAAAACCTGTGTTTGAATCCTGCCTCTGAGATATATTGGGATATACTGGAAAGCAATCTAGATGTAAATTCTTCGGACCTGGCTATGTCTGTGACCCCAATTGGGCATATTGGTTCCACTTAAAAAGCATTTATTAAGCGCTGCCTGTATAAGAGACACTGGATGTGCAAAATCTAGCCCCCAATCTCAAGGAATTTATGAGCTCCTTGGGTAACATTGGGAGGTCACTTCAATTCTATAGGGCTCACCTATAAAATGAGGACGTAGAACTAAATGTACTTCAATGACACCCATCTCCATTCCCCAGTCTAAATCCATAATCTTATTTAAGGAAAAGCGGGTCACAAAGGAAAGGATGGAAGAAAGGGGGCTGACATGGGATAGAATTGAGACTAGTTTCAAGGAATGGTGCTTGTGACTATGCTTATAGGAAGTCTAGAAATTCAAGAAGTCAGAACATTGAGTTATACTTTGTTGTTGTTCCATTGTTTTTCAGTCCTGTCTGACTCTTCATGACCCCATTTGGGGTTTTCTTGGCAAAGATACTGGCCTGGTTTGCCATTTCCTTCTCCAGCTCATTTTACAGCTGAGGAAATTAGGCTATATGGCCCCCAAGACTTGAGACTTCCTTAGGATGTTCATGAGTTCTGATCTTTCCTATGTGTAGGGAGTAGAATCTCTGAGCTTGAGAGTGTGAGCCAGAGGGATCTGGAAATCTAAATGTAGGTTGGAAGCCAGTGAGAATGGCTTTCCCCAAGAATCAAGGAGCAGTCTTTGGGAATGACCTTTTGGATTAACTTGGTGGGACTAATGCTATGTATGAACAGATCTTAGCTCTATGCTCACTCTTTCCTAGAGACTCTGGACCCTCCCAAATCCAGGACATTATCTCCAGGTTTGGAAGAACGATGCTCAGTTAGTCACTTACTCAGAAGAGAAAACACAAAATGAACAAGGCAGGCAAAAGCCAAGGCAAACAGCTTGGCAAGGAAGGAAGGAAGGAAGGAGCAAAAGAAGGAAGGGAGCCAAGGGAGGGAGGAAGAAAGCAGCAAAAGAAGGACGGAAGGGAGGGAAGGGAGGGAGGAAAGAAAAAAGCATTTATTAAGCATTTACTCTGTTCCAGGCACTGTGCTAATGGATAGTGATACAAATAAATATAAGCAAAAAGAAATATAATCCCTGCCCTTAAGGAGCTTACAATTCTAATCTGAGAAAACAACACAGAAAATGGGGGGAGGGCAAAAAGGAAGATAGCTCTTTCAAGAAGCAAGTCTCGAAGTCAGGGACAGGGCTGAGAGGGAAGGAAGGCCAGCTTGAGGCCTCCCACAAAATGGAGCTCCAGAATGGAGGAGGGTGAGCCTCTTGGAGGGTCAGTAGAGGCTGCCGGCCACAGGGGGACCGGATGGGTCTGGCTGAACTCATGTTGCCCATGGGAACAACTGTCCAGCGGGAGCAAAGTTAGTAACAGGCAATAGATGGATGGATAGCTGCTTCTCTTCATGATAGAGAGATGGATACATGATAGAATGTACATCAGCAATTATTAAGTTCTTATTATATACCAGGTATTGTGCTAAACCCTGGTGATAAAGACAAACAAAAAACAAGCATAAAAGCCAGTTTCTAAGTCAAGGGGCTCACACTCTATTGGGAGAGAGCATCAGAAGGTGGAGGTGGAGGAGCTGGAGGAGGGAGGACTTCTGGGAGGAGGTGGCAGTCTGGAGAGTCAGGGGGGACACAAGCCCTGTTCTGGTCACCTCCTGAAGAGTGGCTCGTGATTAGAGCTGGCTCAGCCAGACGGCCGTTTGTCCTTCCCTGCTGGCTCTTTCTTTTTATTTGATAAAACCTGCCTATTTTTTCTGACTAGTCACCCCAATCTCTCCCCTGTCTGGGCCTCCTCTGTAAAAGGAGAAGGCTGGGCCAGAAGACATGTGGAGGTCCCTCCCTGCCAGCTCTGATTCCTGGGCTGCGAGGAGATCACAATGGGCGCTCTGTTCAGGTTTCTTCGGGCCACATTCACGTTCTCCCTAGTTTACTTTGATTCTTAGTCCTTCCTTGTAGATCACTGCTTTAATCCCTGAGTCACGAGTCACAGGATCCGTGATGGGAGGGGGGTCCGTGGGGCCCTCCTGCAGACTCCCCAGGTGCCAACTGCCCGTGTGCCCGAGGAGTGGGCAGGGCCCATGGGAGCCAAGTACTTAACAACTCTGGGCTCAGGTTCCTTCTCCAGAAAATGAAAGGGTTCCAGGTGTGGCCAGTCTGGTCCTCGGGAAGAAATCAGGGGAAAGTCAGCCCAGGTGGGTCCTGCCCCAGAAAGGAAGCACGGACTCTCCCTGAGCTGGAAGAGCTTGGATGGCATCTGGTCCCTCCCACCGCCGGCTAGTCAGTGACAAACAGGACCGGAGGGCAGGACTCGGCTCCCTAGCTAATGGGCTGTTCCCACAGTGGGCCTTGCTAGTTGGGGAAGGGACCTGCCATCAAGAGATCTGGGTTCAAATCTTGGCTGTGACTTTTACTAGCTTTGTGACACCCCCCCAGTCACATTCTTCTCGATGAGCTTCAGTTTCCCCATCTGTAAAATGGGGATAATATTGCTTACAGCTGCCTTCCTCATAAGTGTACCATAAGGAAATGGCTTTGGAAACCTTAAACTCCAATGGAAGTGAGAGTTATTAAAACAAGTGCAGGATATCCCTCAACAGAAAGTCTGGGAGCATTCTGCCCCTCAATCATTAGCTCAGGGTTAATCTCTTCTAAAAACTTCCACCTTGGAGTTGTGAAGGGATCCAGCCATTCTGGAGAGCAATCTGGAACTAAGCTCCAAAAGTTATCCAACTGTGCTTACCCTTTGACCCAGCAGTGTTTCTACTGGGCCTATATCCCAAAGAGATTTTTAAGGAGGGAAAGGGCCCCACATGTGCAAGAATGTTTGTGGCAGCCCTTTTTGTAGTGGCTAGAAACTGGAAACCGAATGGATGCCCATCAATTGGAGAATGGCTGAATAAATTATGGTATGTGAATGTTATGGAATATTATTGCTCTGTAAGAAACGACCAGCAGGACGATTTCAGAGAGGCCTGGATAAACTTGCATGAACTGATGCTGAGTGAAACGAGCAGAACCAGGAGATCATCATGCACAGCAACAACAAGATTATATGATGGTCAATTCTGATGGGCATGGCTCTCTGCAACAAAGAATTGTCTCAAACCAGTTCCTATTGTTCAGTGATGAAGAGAGTGATCTACACCCAGAAGAGAACTGTGGGATCTGAGTGTGGATCATGACACAGAATTTTCACTCTTTTTGTTGTTGCTTGCTTACATTTTGTTTTCTTTCTCATTTTTTCCCTTTTGAACTGATTTTTCTTGTGCAGCATGTTAATTGTATATATATATACATATACACATATATGTATTGGATTTAACATATAGATTTTAACATGTTTAACATATATTGGATTACTCGCCATCTAGGGGAGACGATGGGGAGAAAAGAGGTAAAATTTGGAACACAAGATTTTGCAAGGGTCAATGTTGAAAAATTATCCATGCATATGTTTTGAAAGGCTTTAATTAAAGAAAACTTCCACCTTGAGATCTGAGTTTTTCCTATTTACTTTTCTTTCATCCTCCTCCTTTACAGTATTTTCAATATAAAAAAGTCAAGCCAATTTGTGAGTGAAAAACTATTTGCCTCCATTGTGTAGAGATCTCTGGGTGAACACCATTCACAGGTGGATATAGTATGTAACCCACAGGTGGGTTACCGAATAAGCTAGCTGGACAGCATTTTCCATGTTAGACTTTGGATCAATCCAGCTGAGAATTCCCTTGGACTCTCCAGTCTAACCCTATTATCTTTCTTTGCCAGCCTTGAGGTCCATTGGAGAAGTTCCAAGGCAAAACCTCTCTGCAAACATCAAAGCACTGACTGAGTGATGCATTCCCAGAATCAAGCCATCCCTGAATTTGGAGAACCCTCTGCAGGGCTTCAGGCCCATCCACCTAAAAGGAAGGCCCAGTATGACAGGTGGTCATCCAGCCTCTGCTTGAACCTCCAGGAAAGAAGCAGCTGCTCTCTCTCAGGGCAGCCCATTTCACTTTGGAACAGGAGTTTTCCCTGACATTAAGCTGAATTGGCCTTTGTGGAACTTCCCCACACTTCTGGTTCAGCCTCTGGAACCAAGAACAGCCCTTCCAATGCTTCAAGACACTTGTCTGGGCCCCTCTGAGAGCTCTCTTCATCGAAGTTCCTCCAGCTGATCCTCATCAATTTGCTAATTGATCACCTAAGGTGCCCACCACCATCACCACTGTCAACATCAGCACCCAATTATTAAGTGCCTACTATGTGTCAAGCAAAAAAAAAAAAAACAGTAGAAACACAGTCCCTGCCTTCAAGGACCTCATAATCTACTAATGAGACCCCATGCACACTTCTGGCAAGTATAATTGGGGGGAAATCTCTAAGACAAGGCACTGTGAGGCTGGGGGTATGGTGGGCAAAGAGAAAGCCCTTCTGAAGAGGGGGGAAGCTAAGGCCAGGAGGCGAGGAGGAAGAAGATGGGGGAGTTTTTTGCAAGGAACCCCAAAGAGACCAATGGGGCCATACCTTAGAGTATGTGGAGGTGAGTGAACTGTAAAGCAGGAGGGGTCCATGTGGTAAAGGGCTTTAAAACTCAAACGGGGAATTTTTCTGTTTCATCCCGGAGATAATGGGGAGCCACTAGAGTTTCTTGAATAGAGGGTCAGCTCCAAAGATCAATCTGCCAGTTAAGGGAAGGAAGGACGGGAATAGAGAGAGGCTGGGAAAGGGAGGCCGAGAGGCTAAGCAGGAGGGCCTGCGCTTGCTTCCCAACCTTTGCATCTAAGAGCCCTTCTCCCCTTCTCTTCTGCCAAGGAAGGCTGAACCACCGAAAGAATCCCACTTGCTGGCCAGGGCCTACAGCCTCACTTTCCAGAGTTCTAAACCTAGAAGTGCCTTTCATTCCCAAATCAGGGTCTGGAGCTGGAACACTTGTATCATAGTAGGTGGTCATTTTCTTGTCTAAACCCGAGGATGAGAAGTTGAGGATGTAGGGCAGCTTTGGGGGGAGTCACAGGGCAGGGGTCTCAGCTGATGGCTTCAGACACAGAACCACCCGTTAGCCTCCTGGCAGCCAATCAATGTCCCCAGTGACCAGATCACCCCAAAGGCATCCCTGTCCGGTGAATCGGTCCCACATCCTTCCTCTTCCTTCCCCTTTGCCCTCCTCTCAGACAAAAACTTACCTGTCCATCCTCTCTAGGGTAGGGAAGTACTGGTGAGTCCTGCTCTGGTCGGACCATGTCTGAAGTGCTGGGCTCAGCTCTGTGAAAACTAGAGAATGTCCAGAGGAAAATAGGGAAAGCTCTCCAGTCCCTGTGAATGAAAGCTAAGTCAATTCAGAGAAAAAAAAGGCTCAGAACATGGCACCTGCCTCTAAACATCTAAAATATTAGAAAAACCAGCATAAGGGATTAATCAGATTTGTTCTGTGTGGTCTAAGGGGCAGAACGAGGAGGACAGGATGGAAATTATAGTGAACCTCTAGAGATTTCAGGCATTAATTTGATTTAAGATTCTACTTCCTAACTGCTAGAATTTCCCAAGAGTGGAATGGAACTCTGCCAGATGCAGTGGATTCCTCTTCATTGGATGATAAAGGCTGGCTGACCACTTTGGGGGATGTAGGATAGAGAGGGGATTCTTGTTCGGTATAGATTTGATCACAGGAAGATTATCTCCTATCATCCCTGACTGTGGTTCCTTTCTTCCTCTTCCTTATAATCACTACATAGCCTCCACTCACAGTTTCATTTCCTCACCTTGCTAGTAATATCAAAATATTATGAAAATGATCTACACACACATTAAAGAGTCTTTAGAAAGAACAGGAAGATTTTCTTAAGCAATATTCCACTTATAAAGGTAAAAAGAATATGGCATTCCCAGTGTTTTTGCATGGTGACTGTAAGGAAAGGTAATTGATTTAGTAGTGCAAAGTGCCATTTTGGAGGGTTTCCCCAACTACATGTTTCCTATGCACTAGCAAGAATCATATAAGGTGGACCACAACATAGCATTTTAATGCTTTCTATTGATGTTTCACTCCTTAGGTTTTTTTTTCCCTCTCTTTCTAGATCCTATTTTTCTTGTGCTGCAAGATAACTATATAGATATATATACATGTATTGGATTTATCATATATTTTAACATATTTAACATATGTTTGATTACCTGCAATCTTGGGGTGGGGGTGGGGAAAAGGAGGGGAAAATTTGAAACAGAAAGTTTTGCAAAGATCAATGTTGAAAATTTATTCATATGTTCTATAAATAAAAAGCTTTAACAAAAAAAAACCCAAGATATAAGGCACGCTCAATCAGGGTAAAAAAAAGAAAAGTATTTAGCCTACATTATTTATTGAAATTTAGATAATTATGAAGTAACCAGAAATATAGAGATATGAAGTGTTCCCAAAATATTTGCATTGTTTGCTTTGACAAGTTTTTTGATAGCAAGAATGTTTGTTCTGTTTTTTTTTTTGTTTTGTTTTAGCCAACAGTGCCTCAAATAATGCTTCTACTTAAAAAAAAAGGAATCATAAAAGCTTCCTTGAAAGACATGATGAAAAATAGAGCCTTGTTCAACCATCTCCTGATGATCACTATCGAGGGAGGCATAAAATAAGACTTATTTCTCCCAAAGGTAATTGTCACTGTCATTGAGGACATTCAGCACAAAGTGTAGCTCAAAGAAGGATTCTATAAAGATAGTGATGGCCTTGAAATCCATCTGTTTGAGTATGACACAAATATTGGGTTGATTATATCAATCCCTAGTATACTGATGAGCCACCTACATATTATCATTTCTAAGAGTTTGGCCTAAATAGCCACATGGAAAATCCAAGTGGATAAAAAATGCCCATTGTCCAGACTATCATCTGCAGTTATAATGGCAACCTATGGAGCTCATTTATCCATAATAATGATAATAACTACATCCATAGACTTTGAGATCCCTGTTATTATTATGTCTATCTTACAGATGAGGGCTCTGACACGGAGAAAGATTAAGGGACTAGTCACACAGCCAGTAAATTTCCAAAGCCCCGAGTTAAGCCTTGAGAGAATGCAAGGGTTCTAAGAGGTGACAATGAAAGCACATGACAGTTGTCTTTACCATAAATATGAAAGAGGTATTGGATTTCTTCCATTTGACCTCAGAGGGCAGAAATAGAAGCAGAAATTTAAGCTATCTATCCTTACAGTATTGAGGTAATTTTGGAACAATGAATTGGATTCAGAATTAAGCAGAAAGTTCCAAATTACTTAATGGCCCCACATTTTTTCCTGGAAGAATAGCACATTTCTAATAGTAATATAATATATTATATTGAATATAAAGAGTATAGATAGGGCATGTAATAGATGTAACACCCTGGACAAATCACTTATCCTGTCTGCCTCAGTTTCCTCAACTGTAAAATGGGAATAATAATAGTACCCACCTCACAGGGTGCTGTGAAATAATATCTATAAAATGTCTGTGATAAAGCAGGCACTTAATAAATGCTTATTCCCCTTCCCTTCTCTTTGTAACCTGGGATTTTCTGGTTTGCCCAATTCATCTAACACGGAGCTGCCCAGAGGGACCTTTGGAGCAAGTTGCCTGACACGGGAGCCTCTACATCTCCTACTGAAAGAATTGTGGAGATTGTGTAAATCCAACAGATTCTACCTTGTAAAACTGACTCTGTGCTGAGATTTAAAAGTTCAGTTTTCCTGTAATTTCCACCTGCTTGCTAACTGCAGGAATCGGGTGACATCCTTTTCCACATCTGGGAAAGTCTGCCTGCTCAGTATCTCCTCATCCAATTCCAAACTCACTCATTCCCTTCCCAACTTAGAAAGTCCCTAATCTTTCTTCCACTTAGAAATCAGATTAGCTAATCCTGTGTCCTGGTTGATATCCTGTTAATTGCTGCCTTATAATACATTACAAAGTGATCTCCTCCTGCAGTCAGGGCCCAGTACCTTTCTGTGGGAGCCTGGTCCTGATTTGTGCATCTTCCAATAAATGGATTTGCTAAGAAACCTGTGTTTCCTCAATTACTGTCACACTCTCCATCACCGGTCACACTACCGCACAGGTGGGACAGCCTCCTCCCATTGGCTGTTTATGTCTTTAGCCACGGCCTTGTCGGCCACATTTCTAGCCTGCTTTGTCCAGAGTAAAGATCACAAGCCAGTGAGGGGGGGAAGGACTTCTCTGTCTCCCCTTTCTTTGCTCTGGGCCTGAGAGGATTTGTTTCTATTCTGTGTCATCCGTACTTTCCAAGTGGCGATCCCCACTGAACCAGAGGACTGGGGTGATGGTGACCTAGGAGGTCCCAGAGGGAGGAAGTCCGGGAAGCCGGGCCGGTACTGGCCTGAGCAAGGTTGTGGACTTGGAACCGGGACTGTGCTCTATGGCAGCTGAGCTAAATCGTGATCTTAAGCCTTTTCTCCTCCACAGAGCCCAAGATGGTACTTACCTCGTGATGGGGGATAAGGGTGGATATTGTGATTATACCTGCACAAGTAACTGTTTCTGTGTAAAAGCCAATTTGCCTGCAAAGACTACCCAGAACTGGGGTGCATAGGGCAGGTCCCAGCCCCAGGTCCCTAAGCACAGGGAATACCATCACTGGGACTGGGGCCATTTTCAGAGGGCCTGGGTACCCCCAGCCCCTTCAGGGCACTTGGGTAGAAGAGCAAAATCCAACCTACCTGTTTTCTAGACCGTGGGGGACAGGGTAGGCTATGTTGGTTATACCTATAGATATCAAAGAATTGAAAATTACTATCATTCAGGCCAATGAAGGGGCATAGGTTGTGTATGTAATAATAACAATAAATATGTTATTAAGAGAATAGAAAGTAGCATGTTATAAAAAGGAATTTATGAAAAAGGCAAATTAATTTCATCAGTTAGCCAATAAATATTATTAAATTAAATACTAATTACAGGCATGATGCTAAGTGCTGGGGATACAAAGAAAGACAAAAGGGGGCAAGGGAAGAGGAATAAGCACTTAAATAGGACCTGCTGTATGCAAGGCACTGTGGTAAGCACAATACAAATGTTAGACCACTGATTCTTTTTTTTTTTAAATTTTATTTTATTTGCATAACATATGTGTGGGTAATTCTTCAACAATAACACTTACATAGCTTTCCATTAGAAAATTTTCCCCCCAACTTCCCCACCCTTCCCCTAGATGGCAGGATATCCACTACATGTTAATTATGTTAAAATATTGGCAAATCGAATATATGTATACATATTTCCAAACTTATCTTTGTTGTGCAAGAAAAATCTTATCTACACAAATGATATATCAGATAAAGGAAACACAATGTAAGCAAACATCAATCAAGGAATATGAGAATGTTATGTTGTGGTCCACATTTCTCATCCCTCTCTCTGGGTGTATATGGCTTTCTTCAGTGAACAATTGGAGGTGGTTTGAAACATATCATTGTTGAAGAGAGCCATGTCCATCAGAATTGATCGTCATATAGTACTGTTGTTGCCGTGTATAATGATCTCCTGGTTCTGCTCATTTCACTCAGCATCAGTTCATGTAAGTCTCTCCAGGTCTCTCTGAAGTCATCTTGCTGGTCATTTCTTACAGAACAATAATATTCCATAATATTCATATACCATAATTTATTCAGCCATTCTCCAATTGAAGGGCATCTATTCAATTTCCAGTTTCTAGCCACTACAAAAAGGGCTGCCACAAACATTCTTGCACATGTGGGGCCTTTTCCTTTCTTTATGATTTCTTTGGGATATAAGCCCAATAGAAATGCTGCTGGGTCAAAGGGTATGCACAGTTTGATAACTTTTTGAGCATAGCTCCAAATTGTTCTCCAGAATGGCTGTATCCGTTCACAGCTCCACCAACAATGCATCAGTGTCCCAGCCCTCCCACAACCCCTCTAACATTCATCATTAACTTTTCCTGTCATTTTAGCCAATCTGACAGGTGTGAAGTGGTACCTCAGGGTTGTCTTGATTTGCATTTCTCTGATCAACAGTGATTTGGAGCACCTTTTCATATGACTATAAATAGTTTTAATTTCATCCTCTGAAAATTGTCTGTTCATATCCTTTGACCATTTATTGATTGGAGAATGGCTTGAATTTTTATAAATATGAGACAATTCTCTATATATTTTAGAGATGAGACCTTTATCAGAACCCTTGAATGTAAAGATGATTTCCCAGTTTATTACTTCCCTCCTAATCTTGTCTGCATTGATTTTGTTTGTACAAAAACTTTTTAACTTGATATAGTCAAAGTTATCTATCTGGTTTTCAATTAAGAGTTCCAGTTCTTCTTTGGACATAAATTTATTCCATCTCCAAAGTAGACCACTGATTCTTAAATCAATACTGGGCAATGTTATTGTCCCTATGTTACTGGCAAGAAAACTGAGTTGAAGAGAGACTAAGTGTCTTTCCCAGATTCATACAGCTAGTGTGTGTTTAAGGCTGAATTTGAACTCAGGACTCCCCTTATTCCAGGCTTTGCATTTACTTGCTGTACTCCCTAGCTATAAAAATCAGTCCCTGCCTTCAAGGAGTTTATGATTTATCTCATGCAAGAAGACAACATACAAATGGAAGCTGAAAAGGCAGGTGGAAGTACCCAACAAGGGGACATGTTGGAGAAGTCCAGAGAGAAATAAAGAGACAGCTGGCCCAGGTGTCCTCAAATGGGGGTTCTGGGAGGAATGCTTCACTGTTCACTGCCCAGAGAGAGGAAGGAAGCCCGGGCAGAAGGTACTGAGGAGGGTGAGGTCCAGGGCTGGAGGGATCGAGCAGGGTTTATGTGAAAAAGAAGATGGACTGGTCTCCTGACAAAAGCAAGGGACCATTAATGCACAGTGCTCATGCCGTCAAGAGAAAATGGGGAAGGTTCCCAATAGTGGGGGGGGGGTGGGAAAACATAGGCAAGAGTCACCCAGGATGGGCTGCCCTGAGTGAGTCCTGGAGCGAATCCTTTTACTGATAAGATCATGGCTCCATGGGAGTATTTGAATATTGACATAGTTGTGGACAGTGTGTATAGTGTTTCAATTATGCTTTTTTTGCTGCATGAAGCAGAACTTGAGTAGGAGGAGCATGGGCTAGACTGTCTTTGGGAAACTGTATAATTCTTTTAATGACCCAAACTTCTTACCTAAACAAAGTTTTGTTTTTTGGGGGGTTTTTTGTTTTTTTGTTTTGTTTTGTTTTGTTTTTTTAAACATAAGGGCTCAGAGTTTTGGAGACTTCCAGTCATATGTGACTCCTAAGTGACCGCTAAACCAAAGTAGCTGATGACTTAATGCTTTAAAAAGTGATTGACCTATCATTCCACTATTCTCTTCCTTTCCAGTCTCTGAGAATATGAATACTGTTCAAAACCATTTCCTGGGTTTTGGGAAAATTCCTGTGCTGTTGAATGGTCCTAGAAGGGCAGCTTGAGACCTTAAGTTAACACTAATATTCTTTGAGGGATGTTTATCTGACTGAGTCATGGAATATTTTACTCTCCCATGAATTCAAAGGAATTTAAGCTGAAGACCACCCAAAAGGTAATGAAGAGGCTATAAGCTGGTTTAGAGAGAACTTGGGGAGAATGTTAAGTTTGTGTTGTATCACACTCCCAATCTACCCCAACTTAGTGTTCTTCCCGAGTTCTCTGTTCCTGTGAAGGACACAGCCAAACTTCTAGCTACCCTGGCTCTCCATCTCATGTCATCCCTAATTTCTCACTGTCACCCAATCCATAGACCCAGTTGCCAAAGCTTGTCATCCCTACCTCCGTAACACCTGTTTCTTTGTCTAACTCCCATCATCATGAAGGAAGGCTATTACAATAACCCCCAACTGGTGGTCCTGCCTCAGGTCCCTCCCTTCTCCAAGCCATCTTCCACACAGCTGTCAAGGGAAGGAAGGAGGGAAGAGAAAAAAGAAAAGGAGAGCAGCTGTTTGGGGCAGAGAAGGAGGTAATAGCAGGAGCTGCTCTGTGGGAGGGCTCCCTGGGTAAAGCAGAATCCTGCTGAGGGAAGAGCCGGCTGGGCTGGTCGGGCTCCCGTTAGCACCACCTGCGACTGGAGAGCTCCCCAAGCCCTGAAGGTGAGCTGTCCTTCATCCTCATGGGGAAGGCGATGTCTGACTCGCTAGGGAATTGGACTAGGGAGGGAGGACTGCTCTCCCGAGAAGACTGACCCTCTGGGGAAGAACTGACCCCCTGGAACTTGAGAGAGGGAGTCATCTTGCAGGCATTTGACTGCCTTGAGAGAGACAGAACCTGCTGAGAAACCTAGAAAGGAGATTTGAGGAAATTTTCGGTTCTCCGACTTACAGCAATTGCTTGTCCCTGAAATAGCTTCACACTGCTTTAACACCCAGCTCAGGAAGACAGCCTGGAAAGCTGCAGACTCCAGGCCCAGGGCAGCTGTTTCACTGAAAAAGAATAAAGCTCTTGCTTTATTCAAAAGCCTACTACTGGCTCAGCAGCCCATAAGGAGTAGAAAAGCAACTTCAGCCCACAGACTGTTGACTAAAACCATCCAAATCAGCCCTGAAATCCATTATTTGGATATTTCAGTCTAGGGTCACCAGCTGCCTGGGGTAGAGGTTTCCTCCTCCTGTCCCTCACTGCTACTTTCTGTAAGTTTTTGCCCACTCTCCCCATCCCAAACCTGAAGTAATGTGACCCAGATTTATGTTTTGATTCTTCTTTGCCTTCTATTGAATAAACTTTTTTTTTGTCTTCTCAGTTAGCAAAAACTTCATTTTTAAAGGTGGAACGGTGTTACTGATGAGCTTACTCACACAGCAATGATTAACTATAGCTTCAGAGGACTGAGATGATGAGACATGCTATCTACCTCCTGACAGAGGCGAAATGAACTCAAAGTAAATAATGAGACACATTTTTGGATGTGGCAAATGTGTCAATTTATCTTGCCTGCCTATATTTATTTATTTTTTTTTTACAAGTACTGTGTTTTTTTTTTTCTTTTTGGGAACTTTGAAGAGAAGAGGAACTTATATTAGTATTGACTAAAAAAAGGAAAGAAAGGTGAGTAACAAGTATTTTTAAAAAAAAAACATGGAAGGAAACAGATGGAAGTTCAGAAGTAAATACAGACAAGCAAGACAGCTTTGAAAAATAGCATGTTGGATTTAATATTTACTCTTTTTTTTCTTAAAGCTCAGTATAAGAGATTCATGGTTTCATATGCAAACCTGTTTTATGGTCTGCTTTATGTATAGAAATGATCTCCTTTATTAACATCTAGTAAATTCAGAATTTTAAAAAATTTTAAAGAAAAGTCAATAGTGTCATTGTTACTGCTTTTATAATGGGGAAGCACTTGGGAACAATAGCAGGGAGTAATAAGTGGTATTCCTCCCCACAATAGGATTACTTTTAGGACCTATAGCTGGATGGTTATAGTACTGGCCAGACTTTCCTAGACCTCCTGGTTGGGGTTGAGTATACCAGTCTGAAGAGAGAGAAAAGGGGTAGAACATCTTGTCAGTTATCAAGCCTGAAGACTAAACTCTTAGGGTAAATCTAGTGGCCAGGTGATGTAGCTCCACCTGTGCTGCATTGTCAGGGCTCATCTTGGAATTACTTTTGCTTTAATAGAGAGATTCTCTATCTAGGATTTATCTAATACTCTAACATCACAGTGATCTGCTAAAAAGTGGTTTTATATGAAAAAAAAAGTTTTCTGTTGTGCTTGACAAGTCAGACAATTTTTGGTGATGTGGTTTTCATTATTTGAATATTTAAATATTAAGATATGTTGAATTCATTTACTTGACTTACTCTACCTAGCTGAGGTTAACATGAGTATTAATGATGTAATATATCTACAGACCTTGATCATTACAAAGAAAGCCATACAGGGGACTGTTCAGGTAAGAGAATACCATATAATCCATGAAGGAAAGGCATTGAGGGTTTTTTTTTTTACAAGATGTTATTGAAAATGTAGAGAAATGTGAAGAACTAAGAAGTATAGGGAAGAAAGAATACACATCTGTTTTGTGGAAATTAAAATTCTTAGTAAGACAGATGTCATAGTAGATAGAGAACTAGACCTGGAATCAGAAAGACCTGAATTCAAATCCTAACCTCAGATACTTATTGACAGTGAGATCCTGGCCACTGACTTTGTATGCCAAAGAAATCATAAAAGAGGGGAAGAGATCCACATGTGCAAAATGTTTGTAGCATCTCTGGTGGCAAAGAACTGGAAAATGAGTAGATGGGGAATTGATTGAATAAGTTATAGTATATGAAAGTAATGGATTATTATCATTGCATGAAAAATGATGAACTGGCTGATTTTAAGAAGGCCTGGACAGATTTACATGAACTGATACTGAGTGAAACAAGCAGAACTAGGAAAACATTATACACAGTAACAGCAAGAATGTGTGATGATAACTATGAAAGATTTGGTTCTTCTCAGTGATTCAGTGATCCAAAGCAATCCCAATAAATTTTGGATGGAAAATGCCATCCGAACCCAGAGAGAGAACTATCTAGACTGAATACAAATCAATACACACTATGATCACTTTTTTCTTTCTCATTTTTTTCCTCATGGTTTTTTTCCTTTTGTTCTGATTTTTCTCTCTCAACATGATTCATATGGAAATATTTAAGAAAATAAATGTACATATATAACCAAAATGTTGTTTTACATGTAACTGGGGAAAATTAAAAATAAAGATTAAATTTAAAAAATTAAAAAGACAATGTGACATTGGGGAAATCACGTGACCTCCCTCAGTCTGTTTTCTCATCTGTAAAATGGTGATAATAACAGTATCTACTTCACAGTTGTGAGGATCTACTGAGGTAATATTTGTAAAATGCTTTACAAACCATAAAAGTGCTATGTAAATGTTAGCTTTTGCTAGTATTAGGGATTTTAGAGGATGATTGGTGTCTGATTACCAAGCCTCTCACAGAGAAGGAGAGAACACAGCATAGAGTTAAAATGCTGTTAATTAAGGAGAGCGTATCTGGAGATAAATTATTAAAATTAATTTATAACAAAAAGTTATTTGAAATTCCAGAAAGTTATAGATGTTATCAAACTCTACCACACCATTGTGTATAATATTATTGTTGTTTGTCCTTCATTTCTGAAGACCAATGACTGTCACAGGGATTGATGCTCACTCTCTCTTCTAGAATCATTGAAGTCCAGGGACAAGACAAGACAAGGGATTGTACTAGATGGCTTCTAAAGTTCCTCCCTGCTCTGAATCTGTTGAGTTTATGAAATTGGAAGGATAGGGTTCCAGGAGCCCACCAAATCCCCATTCTGTTGGGGAAAGTCTTTCCATGCTTGGAGTAGGTGTTCCCCTAATTCATGAATGACCCCTGGTTTACTCTCAATCTGAGTCAAGCCCATCTGCCAAGAGGGTTTTATTGGTATGTGGCCATTGCATATGTTATAGCTTCTTGGGGCCACAGGTGAGAGGATATATGTAATTAATATTATATCACAGTGGAACCACAGACCCAACCTAGGAATTTCCTCAGGGAAGGAAACATGGTCCCCTAGAAAAAGAAAAATGGGATATTTGGGCAAGAAATCTAATGAAGCCCTCCAATAGTTGGAAAAAAGGTAGCTTGTTAGTCTTAAAGGGATAGAGTTTAGATTTATATAAAGTATTAAGAGGCAGCTAGGTGATGCAGCAGATAGAGCACCAGCCCTGAAGTCAGAAGACCTGAGTTCAAATCTGGCTTCAGACACTTAACATTTCCTGGCTGTGTGACCCTGGGCAAGCCATTTAACCCCAATTGCCTCAGGGAAAAAAGTATTAAGGTAAAAGCACTTGACAAGGATGCCTGCAGAGAGTGGAAGAGCAATGTGATATTTATTGGACAAACCCTTTAGCAGGCACGAGCCAATTTCAGTTCATGTGCCATTTAACAAAAGGGGAAACCCCCTTTGAGTTTGTGACTAGAAGACAGTCAATTATAAAGACTGACAGTGAGAGGAGCAGTAAAACCCAAGCAGATGGGATAAGGCTGCAGCGAACATCCTGGCACTTGGCAATGTAGCTCAAAGAGCTGACGGTATATCTCATTAGTCTCGATTATTAGCAAAAGCTGCCAAATGTTGATGAGCTGTTAAAAATAGCAAATCATTTTGAGTGTTATTTCCAAACCACAAGAGTGAATTAACCTGTGAAAATCCAACTCAGTCTGGCTTCAAAACATCAGTTTATATGTGGAGGGTGGAAACTAATGAAGAAAACTCCATGATTTCTCAGACGTGAAATCGGGAACCTATTAACACCTCGTTGATAGAAAGGCCAACACACAATATCATTCCACTTGGTGGAGTTAGGGACAGAGGGCCCAGAGATCCAGACCCTCTGCTGGCAGATCACCCTCAGAATAGTACAAATAGAGAAATATCGGAGGTATCTCCTATGTTTGGATGGCCATATGGGTTAAACGTGCAACAGAAAAAAATGTCAGATTGGTGAGGGAAAAGGTGAATAAAGAAATCGTCCCCAGAAAACTAGATTGAATCAAAAATGGAGCTTGGTTCAGAAAATAAGTAGGGTTAGTTTGTCAGCAGTACCATTTCATGTGAACAAATAGGACCTTGCCCTAAATGAGAGCAATAACTGAGGTTAAAATGTATGGTTGTATTAGTGAGTCTCAAGTAATCACTGTATTCCAGTCCTTTTACAAACACTTATCTGAGGAAGGATTTGAACACAGTTCCTCCTGACAGTGATTATTCATTATCCATTTGGTCATCCCAGGAAAGGGCAACAGCCACTTCAAAGGTTTGGAGATAGGAGACGAAATGTTATGTCCATAACTGAATCTTTGGTTATACTAAAATTTACATAATATAAAAATCCGACAAAGGAGAATGAGAAGGATGGGTGGAGGAGGGCCAAGGGAAAAGTGTCATGAAAAGAAAAGCGAGCGTCCCCAGGAGGAGAGTAATTAATGGTGTCTCAGGGTGCAGAAAAGTCAAGAGGGATAAGTATTGAGAAAAGATGATCATACTGGGCAATCAAGAGATAACTTTGAAGGAAGTGCCATTTTTTGCCTCAATTCTTACCTGGTCTTTAATCACAGAATGGGTTTTTGATTCAAATAAATTGAAACTGTGAAAGACCTTAGCTTAAAAGGCATCTGGGGTCATTGCCAGCCATCCTGATCTGTGTCTTGCCACTGGACCAATGACTGGAGGAGAGAGTGAGGTTGATGGTTTTGCACAGTCCTCTCTCTCTTATTTCACAGACATAGATTGCAAATTCATTCTGAATCTTTTTCTTCACCTCAAAAATATTCTTAGAGCATAGCTTAAGAATATTTTTGAGGTGAAGAAAAAGATTCAGAAAAAGTGGCTATGTTCAGTCTAGTTTTTGCATGCAAGCACCCTTTTCCACTGAAAAACATTCAACTTGATTCCTGTCATCTCTGTATTTTGTTAGTCTCGGGGACCAGAAGTCCTTGCCAAAGGGAATTGCTTTCTTTAGCCAGCTCTGACTCAGACTAATTAGATGAACCTGGACAAGTCAACTAAATTCTCAGTATCCCCAGGAGCTTCTCTAAGACTTTTCATGGCAGACAAGAAAGTTATATACATCCGGAGAGGGCATTTCTGCACCAGGAGATCTTCCAAAGGTGAAATCAAACATCCAGACAAAACCCAAAACAATTTCCTCATGCAGCACATCTTGGAACAAGTTCACCCTTTGGGCCCCTTCCATCTCCCCTGGACATTCACAGCTCCCCATTGTTGTATTCCTCCTTGGGTTCCCAGTGGCTTCTGACTGACTGCAAACTCTCACTGTGGCATTTCATTGCTCCCTCACTCCTTTCCCCCCATAACTTCTGTGCTCCTATCTTCTCATTCCAAGCATCCCTATTTCTTGAGTGGTATTGTTTGCTGAGTGGCAGCTAATTGATCTGATAAATTAGTCTATTCTGAGATAGTAAAGATTAATATTAGCTTAATAAGCTCAACTCTTTCAAGCTGCACATTTGCATGTAAAGGAGCTCCTGCAGATAAAAGTTCTCAATCAGAGAGTATTTATTTCAGATAGGATGAAAAAGCAGTAAGGGAGGACAAGAAGGGATGCTCTCAATGCCCTTGCATCGGGCCCCTTGGGCTACCCACTATGGGCTGAGTAAAGGCCCTGGAGCTCTGTGTCACCTTGTCAGTTCATTTCTTCTGTCTTGGGACACCACAGTATTTGATTCCATGGCCTTTTGCCTTTTGGTGCCCCTACAATGAGGTCCTGGCCTATGTGTGTAGGTGTTGATGCAGAATAAATATAAAATTTTTGAAGGGAACTAATATCTTCTCCCCAAGGAGCCCTCCTTTTATTATACAGAATGGACCTCAAAGGAGCAACTTCTGGCAAAGAGAAGATCTTAAAATACCTGTGAGGAGCAAGAAGACCCTCCTGGTTTTGGGTGTTAGGAAACGGGAATGAAGGCTCAGTCAGCAATAGAAAGAGTGGCTGGAGGATCGAAAGTCATGGGAAATGAAGCTCTGGAGCATTTCCTCAGCCTGTCCTCAGCCTGCAACAAATGGGCTAGGAAGGTGATTGTTTCAAAGAAAAACCAGGATCATGGCTGCAGATATGGGGTCCCCTCCAGGCTCACTTTCCCAATTCACATGGGACTAGCAGTTTGCTGGAGAGTAGTTGCCTACTGTCCCCTCTAGCTTCTAGGGGTAGCCCTGAGGAGACGGGGTTCCCATTACTGTTGTTCTCCAATGCCCATCCAATGTGTGACCCAGTGATCAACCAGTTGACATGAGCCAGCTTTTGTAAAAGAGTATTTGCTGAGACTGGGCAGAGGTGACCCTGCTGTGGACAGGGCAGTCTGGAGTCAGAAAGCCTCCTCCTTCTGAGTTCAAATCCAGCCTCACACACTTACTAGCTGTGCTGCCCTGGACAATTCACTCAACTCTGTTTGCCTCAGTTTCCTCATCTATGAAGGGAGCTGGAGGAGGAAATTACAAACCCCTCCAGTGTCTTTGCCAAGAAAATCCCAAATGGGCTCAGGCTGAAACAAATAAACTTGGGACTTTCTAAGGACAAGAAGAACAGGAGTTACCAGGCAATCCCCTCATAGCGGGGGGCACACACACAAAAGCTCTTTTTTAGGGTCCCCACCAAGGCTGCTGATGGACGATGGATCAGCTGCTGAGACGATCCATCGCTGGACATGGGACATGCAGGGCATTCAGCTGCTGCCCTGGTTCCCCTGATAGATCCAACTTTCCCTGCATGTAAGTCTTCAGACTTGTCCATCCTGTCCCCAGTAGCAGTGCTGGTCCTCAATCTCATCAGTACCTGCTGACTGAGAATAGGGAACTCCTGGAAGATCCACGGACACAGACTTTCCAGAGCATCCATCTTCATACTTCCATCATGCCCTTCACCTTCCCTGGTCCCCTTTCACCTTTTTGTTGGGTGTTTCCACCTGAGAGCGGGGTTGTCCTTCTACCACATCTGCATCTCCAGCACTTAATGGATATTTACTGACTGACTGGACTGTTGCTGCATCTGGCTTTGGTTTACTTTATTTGCTCCCTTCTCCTGTGACCCGCGGGTCTGCTCTGACAGGACACTTACTGACCCCTGGGTGCTTCCCTTTTAGGAAAGTCATCCCCCCCAGATGAAGAATAAAGCAAAAAGTCATTGAGGTGCCAGGCCCTCTAAATGAACACACCAGGACTCTTGCAATAGCCTGCTGACCAGTTTCCCTGCTTCCAACTTCTCCCTCCTTGCTGGAAGTTTCTTGCAGTCCTTCTAACTCAAAGGGGGGCACAGAGGATGTTGTGGGAATCATCCCCTTCATTGTATCACCTGAGTTCTGACTCAGCAGCCAATGAAATGATTTGTCATTCGGTAGGTGACTCCTACATTACTGTCAGACAGTAAGAGATCAGGTATATGTGTGCAGGACTGAAGTAAAAGAGAGGAAGATCTTCTCTTTCCCCTAAAACAAGAAGCAGGTAACTTCTAGGGGGGGAGCGGAGAAACATGCTACAAGGTAGGGGGACATGACACAGTAAACAGCTTCAACCAAATGCTAATTCAATGGAAATAATTTCAATAGTCCTTTAAAACACTCTAGTTTTGATAGGTTGTTGCCTTGTTTTGTAATGACTTTACCCCCTAAATTCCTACTCTGATACTGTATGCTGGCAATTAGGGGACAGGAGGTTTTTTACAAGCTACTTTAGTGAAAGGCTAGTGCTGGCAGGTTTTATCAAGCTGGAAGGGCTTCCAGAAGAGATGGGGGTGAATTGTCCCTCAGGATCACTGCTGGGAGACTAGCCACCAGGGGATGATTTTTTTTTCTAACTACAACAATTTATGAAACTATCTACTAAGACATGGAGAGGCTGCCACCAGGACTAGTGTAGGAAATACCAAGTTGGTGAGCTCACAGATCTTCTGAAGCAGTAAAGTAAACAATCCATGGGACTCACACAAATGCTGCTGAATAGAAAGTCTAAACGGAAAGTGTTCAAGTCAGAAATCCTTGATGAATCTCTTAATATTATAATAACATCGTTTGATGATTTAGAAAGGAATGCCTTATTTGAATTTTCTGTCCAGTAGGGAAGAAAATGCTCACCTGAGTGATTTACTGGGATACTACCAGAATGAGGAGTGAGGTAGATGATAAGGGGATAGAGTGGGAGCAAGGTGGTTAGAATACATGATTATAGTGGAAATATATCTACATGATTGCACATGTATAACCTATATCAGATTATTTTCCATCTTGGGGAGGGAGAGAAGGCAGGAGAGAGAAAAAAAATGGTACTCTAAATCTTATTTTTTAAAATGAATGTTAATGTTTAACATATATTGAATTTCTTGCCGTCTAGGGGAGGGGGTGGGAGGAAATTTGGAACACAAGGTTTTGCAGGGGTCAATGTTAAAAAACTGTCCATGCATGTGTTTTGAAAATAAAAAGCTTTAATTTTAAAAAATGGATCTTAAGTGGTCTAATGGCTGAACTAACCCTGAAGTCAGGAGGACCCAAATTCAAATCTGACCCCTGATGCTTGACAATTACTAGCTGTGCTACTCACTTGACCCAGATTGCCTTGCCTCTGTCCCTCCCCTCCCCAAATGTTGAAAACTATCTTTACACATGGTTGAAAAAAAACATTATTTAAAAAAAATTTTAAGTGACTGGAATAGGAGTTAATGGACCAATCAATAGTTCAGGCCAAAAGGTGAGGATTCAGGGTCATCAATTCAACAAGTGTTTATTCAGCACAAATATTTATTATGTGCGGGGCACTGTTCTCTGAGCAGAGATCAAGGTCAGAACTCTGGACAGCAACACAACTGCTAGGACTTCATAGTGTGTGGATGCAAGGTCATTGAGCTGGACTGTTGAGATTCTCAAAAAACTTACTCCTATGCTTTAAACAAGAGCTCCTTGCCAGGCTTTGCCCCTCCTGGATCCTGGCTCTGCTCTGCTCAGACTAAGGGGTAGACCCAAGCTAGGGGAAAGGCAGACAGCTTTTGTCCTAGACACAGTGCTGGAGCAGGGGATAAAGTGCTGGACTTACAGAAAGGAACACCAGCGTTCAGATCCTCCTCAGACACTTATTAACGGTGTGATCTTGAGCAAGAAATTTAACTTCTCTCTGCCTGTGTTTCCTCATTTATAAAGTGGGGAGGAAAACACCATCTCATAGGGTTGTGAGGATAACATTAGACTGCTATATATGACATATTATTAGATTGATGAGATGATACATAAAATGCTTTGCAAACTTTAAGGTTCTCTATGAATGATATTATAATTATTGCTATTCTACACAATAGGCTTCTCTGAAACTTCTTGCTTGCATTTCTCTAATGCAGAGATTCTTTGTTTTTTGTGTGTTCTGGATCCCTTTGTCATTCTGGAGCCAATGGATCCTTCTCAGAATAATGTTTTTAAAAACATAAAATAGAACACATAGGATTACAAAGGAAAACATTCTATGGAAGTAAAGATGTATTTTTTCTCATCAAATTAATATCATATTCCTTGACATTGAAATTTTGCCATCTGCTTATTTAGAACCTACTAAATAGAATCCACAAAGAGAGAGATGAATGACAGAGAAAGAGAGGAAATAAAGTATCAAATTCAAAAATGAAAAATAATTGATGACAAAATAAAGGAAATTGTTAGAAACTTTTGCCAAATTATATCCCAACTTAAATGAAAGAAGAATTCTTACAAAAACAAAATATCCAGATTAATAGAAATCAAGCAGAGAATTTTTAAAACTCAACTACAGTAAACCAACAAGCATTTATTAAGAGCTTTCTATATGCTCAATTTTGGACCTTTCCTCTCTCTCTCTCTCTCTCTCTCTCTCTATTTCTCTCTCTCTTTCACTTTCTCTTTCTCTCTCTCTCTCATCACATAAGTTACTATGGATTCAATTATTCAATTCATTGTCAGGCCTAATTGTTCAACCCTCTCTCTCTTATGACTTCACACCTGCAACTGTCTATTGGATATCTTGAACTGGATGTCTTACAGACAACTTAAATTCAACTCAGTATCTCAAGTTCACAACATAGGAATCTCTATTGACTTCACACTCTTGCTCCCATAGCTAACTGTTTCAAGGCTTGTTGATTCATTTTTGCAGCATCTCTTAAATATGCTAGCCTCTTTCTCTCCTCTGTCACTGTCCCTATTCTCTTGCAGGTCCTCATCATGCCCAGACTATTGAAATAGCATCCTGGTGGCTCTGATAGTCTCAGGTCTCTCCCCATTCTAGTCCATCCTTATTCCAGTAACTAAAGTGATTTTCCTAAAGCACAGGTTGAACTATATCACTCCCCTATTCATTAATCACAGTGGCTCTCTATCATTGTCAGAATAAAATAGAAAATCCTTTTTTTGATATTTGATATTTTATTTTATTTGATATTTACAAGCTAGTCCTGTGACAAGAATGCAGAGTCTAGCATGGGAGCAGTCTAGTAATCTTTTGAAGAAGGGGTCTCAACAGGGCCATCATATTATTTGACCCAAACTGAGTCATGCTGATCCCATTCTAAATATCAAGGCAGATGAGATGAGCAAATTCTCAATACTAGAAAAAGAAAAATTATATGAAAAATAATTGACCTGGAAGATAGTCAAGGAGAGATAATAAAAATTATTAGACTATATGAAAACCATGATAGAAAATCTAGATACCATACTGCAAAAAATTATAAATGAAAACTCTCTGGGATTCTTAGAATCAGAGATCAAAGTGAAAAAAGAAAAAAAATCATTCACCTCTAGAAAGAGACTCCAAAATGAAAACTTCAAAGTATAGATATTTTAGGTCAAAGGAAAAAAAATACTACATGCAGCCAAAAAGAAGGATTTCAAAATAAAGGTAGACACAGTGAGAATTATACAAGATTTACCAGCTATAACTATAAAGAAAAAGAGGACTTGGAATCAAATATAATACTAAGAAAAGGAAGGTCTTTAGGGGAAGAATATTTCTGAGCATTCAAAAATGTCAGACAAAATAAATATTTTAAAATGAAAACATAGGCACTAAGAAAACAAATAAAGGTACATATATGTAATCAAAAGGGAACATATGGGGATGAACTATTTACTTGGTAATAGGAGGAATAAGAAACAAATGTCCTTTCAGAATCCTAGGATCTTTCAATAGATAAAGGTTGAAATGACAGAGGGAGTGTGGGTGGTTTTGTTCTGTTTAATGGTCTTCAAGATGATAAAAATAGAAAGGACAGGGAACTATGCTGAAGAAGGAGAGGGAAATCATTATCATATAATAGAAGTACATAAGATGAAAATATATAATCATTGAGGAATGGGGTGGAGAAATTAGCATCCCATATCACTGATATGCTTCACAGTTTTTATTATTTCTGTGAATAATCCATATCAACAATTATATTTCCTCTCTAACATGGAATACTTAGTTCTATTAAAGAGATTAAAAATGGAGTTAAGGCAAGGCAGAATCATAATGGTTCTCCCTGAAAGATGCCATATTTTACTTCAGTTGTTCTTGACATCAGGTTTACTGTGTGTTTTAAATAGAAAATAGTTTTTGATGGAAATAACTAAACTTTGTTTTATTATCTATATCTAAAGTACATGAATATGCCATATGAATAGAACTGAGCCAAATCTCAATAATCAATAAAGGTAGAATAAGTATAGCCTTCTGGGAAGGTTTGTTCAATGATTATAAAATTGATACATTGCTCTTCATATCTCTCAAAATTTTTGATACATCCTTTTTGCTTCTTAGTCAATATATATTTTATATAAGCATTGATAGATTTCTTTTTTCATGATACAAGCTGTGAATGTTTTATATGAGCTACAAAACCATGTAATTGGCTGTATTTTGGAGTGGTCCTATATGTGATGTCTTTTAGTAAGAAAGGAGGGAATCTTCTTCTCGAGAGGCAGATAGTAAAGTGTCTTGTTAGCAATTCATAGGTCACTGAAGTACCTGAATGAATAATTATGGATCTGATCTAGTCCCACTGCTTTGTAGAGAACCAGAATTCCAGGCACCTCCTTTGATATGTGTTCTATCATTTATTAATATTAATAGTGTGTGCCAAATTTGATCCAATTTGTATTTCATTGTCATGAGTCCTTTCTTCTTTGAGATCATTGCTTTATAAAAACAATCTGTTTATTGACATTTTCTTTTTACTTATATTATCATGGTTATCCCATGTGTCCTTCACCTCCCAGTGAGTCCCCCCACCCCCATATAACAAATAGTATATTTTGGAGAGGAAAAAAACTAAGTGGTACACTGAAAAAGTCTGAAAACACGCAATGCCTAACTGTAGAACTTTCATTTCCATAAAAGGGCAGGTTGAGGATTTTCTCTTATCCTTCACTTGAATCCTGCTTATCTTTATAATTTCTTTATTCCAAATCTTCTTTATAATTTTGTTAAATTTACTTTTGGGTTTTTGGTGCATAATTATTTCCATTTACATTAATGAGCTTACTGTGTGCATTGTTTTCTTGCCTCTGCTTACTTCACTCTGATCAATTCATATATCTCTTTCCATGCTTCTCTATATTCATCATGCACATCATTTTAAAATTTTTTGCTATTTTATTTTCCTAATTACATATAAAAACAAATTTTACCCCCTTTTTTTCTTAACAATTTTGAGTTCTTTCTCACCTTTTCTTCCCTCCTTCCTCACTGAGAAGGCAAGCAATTTGATAAAGATTATACACATGCAGTCATGCAAAACAGATTTTCATATTAGTGTTGTGAAAGAAAACACCAAAAAAGAAAAATAAAGTAAAAAGACAACCCCCCCCCAAAAAAACCCAGTATACTTCAATCTGTATTCAGATTCCTTCAGTTCTTTCTGTAGAGGTGGATTGTTCATGATAGGTCCTTCAGAACTGTCTTGCTGAGAACAGTTAAGTCATTCACAGCTGATCATTGTACAATATTGCTGTTACTATGTATAATATTCTTCTGCTTTTAATCAGTTCACTTTGCATCCATTCATGTCAGTCTTTCTGAGTTTTTCTGAAAACATCCTGTTCATCATTTCTTATTGTACAATAGTATTTTTCATAATCATATAACACAATTTGTTCAGACATTCTCCAATTAATGAGCATCTCCACAATTTTCAATTCTTTGCCACCATAAAAAGAACTGTTATAAATAATTTTGTACATATTGATCCTTTTCCTTTGGGAAACAGATTTTTTCTCTTTGGGATACAGCCTTAGTAGTGGTTATGCCTGACCAAAGGCTATGCAAGATTTTATAGTCCTTTGGGTATAGTTCCAAATTCATACATATCATTTCTTACAGCACAGTAATCTTCCATTATATCTATGTATCACAATTTGTTTAGACACCCCCCCAATTAATGAGCATTTGTTTTGTTTCCAATAACTTTCATGAAAAGTGTTGCTATAAATTTTCAGGGGATTTTCTTCCCATCAATGGCTTCCTTTGGGGGTAAGCCAGCAATGGAATCTCTTAATAAGTATGAACATATTTCTCACTTAATTTGTTAATTCTAAATTGCTTTCCAAAATGGTTGTATCATTTCACAGCACCACCAAAATATATTAGTGTATTTATCATTTTATAGAAACATCCATGATGTATTAGTGTGTCTATCATTTCACAATCCTTCCAACATTAACTTTCCATTTTTGGTCATTTTTGCCATTTAGAAAGGATATAAAGTGAAATCTCATGATGGTTTTGACTTGTCTTTATTATTAATGCTATATAGCATTTTTATGTACTTGTGAATACTTTGCAGTTCTCCTCTTGAGAACTGATTGTTCACATCCTTTGACCACTTATCTACTGAGAAATGGCTATTAATTTGTGTGTGTGTGTGCGAGTGTGTGTGTTCTGATAGGGTTTCTTTTTTTACCAAATAAGATTTTTCTTAGATAATTAATGTTTCCATTTTATTAATAAAACACTGGGTTATTAAGTTCTGCTTTCTGATTTTCCCTTGTTTAGTCTGCTTTATTTCTCTCTCTTTTTATGCCAGTATTGGGTGGTTTTGATAATTGCTGCTTTATACTTTGTTTCTAATTCTTTTTATCATTTCTTCTGATATTCATAACCTTCTGTTTGCCAAAATAAATAGCTGTTATTTTATGAAATTCTGTAAGGTATCTCACGCATAATGTGATTAATATAATATTAAATGGGTTATTTATTTTTGGTAGTATAGTCACTTTTATTTTACTAGCACTGCTCATAAGGACTTCATATTGTTGTTAAGCCATTTCAGTCCTCTCTGACTTTTCATGAACCCATTTTGAGTTTTCTTGGCTAAGATACTGGAATGGTTTGCCATTTCCTTCTCCAGCTCATTTGACAGATGAGGAAACTGAGGCAAACAGGATGAAGTGAGCTACCCAGGGTCACACATTTAGGAAGGAACATGGGAAGATGAGTCCTGACTTATGAAGTGGCTTTTGATAGATCCATTTGTAGATATTTTATGCATTTTATAGTTATTTGAAATGAGATTTCTCTTATTATTGCTCCTAATGCTGATTTCTAGAGATTTTGTACTCTGAAATTTTGCTAAAGCAATTATCTTAATCCATAATCTTGCTAACTTCTTAAGATTTCCAGGTAAACAATCAGCATCAGCAACTAGCAATCTTCATGCCTTTAATTTCTTTCTCTTGTGCTACTGAGGTGACTAACATTTCCAGAATTATAACAATTAATAGTGGGGAAAGTGGCCATTTTTATTTTACTCTTGTGTTTATTAGAAAAGGTTCTAGTATATTCCCATTGCATACATTTGGATTTAATTTTTGTGAATTTTTTTTAAAATCCCTCTCTGACTCTACCTTTTATGGTTTTTAAATTTGTTTTATACTTTGTCAAAGGCCTTTTTTACCTTGATTGAGATCATTTATGTGGCTTTGGATGGTTTTTTTTTTTTAACAAAATTCATTATGTCGATTGTTTTCTTAATATTTAACCATTCTTGAACTACTGGAATAAACCCAACTTGGTCATAATGAATGGATGGCTTTTTGCTCTAATCCAATAGGAATTTGTTTAAAATTTTTGAATCAATACTCATTTTTTCTATATTTTATCTTTTTTTAGCTTAGGACTATATGTGTCTCATCAAAGGGTTCTAATATAATGATTTCCTTCTTATTTTTTGAGAAATATTGTGAATAGGTATTAATTCTATTTTAAAAGTTTAACAGAATTCACCTACAAATCCATCAAGGCCCAGGAGTTTGGTCATTTGGGCTGGGTTTTTTTTTTGTTTGTTTGTTTTTGTTTTTGTTTTTTTGGTAGTTCTTTTACAATTAGATCTAAGATTGGGTTGTTTGCAATCTCAGTTTGGTCTTCTGATAGTTTTGTATTTTATATTTTTGAAGGTATTCCTCTATGTAACTGTAAGAATATTTAAAAGTTTTTTTTCATCTGTTTTGCTATGATCTGACCTTTCTTATTCAATGTTATTGATTTGATTTTTTTTTGCAGTCTGTTTAATCAGATTAGCTAAGGGTTAATTGATTTTTTTTTCAAAGAACCAGGTTTTAGTCTTATCACTTTTTTATAATTCATTGATTTCTTTTCTAATTTTCAACATCTTTTTGTTCTTATTCTAGGTTTATTTTTTATCTATTTTTAAAAATGCATATTCAGTTCACTAATCTTTTTTTGTATTTTGCTAATGTGTATTTGTAAGGATATATTTTTCTCAATGAAGACTGCTTTAGCTGCACCCCAGAAATTTTGATGCTTCATCATTATCATTTTTTCTTAGTTATTGTTTCAATGATTTGACCCACTTATTTAGAAATTCATGGTCTCCATTTGAGTATCTTTTGTTTGTGGTCCCTGAACCAATAATTATTTTTATTGTTTTAATGTTGTATGTGGAATATATTTACTATTTCTGACTTTAAAAATTTGTTTTCATTATCTCTCTGTGCTCTAGTATGGGGTCAATTTTCAAAAAAGTTCAATTGTGGTGCTGAGAAATACGTATATTCTTTTGTTGTCCCATTTAGAAGATACATGTATCTTTTCATTCTACTTTCTCCAGGACTTTAATTCTTTATTTTTCCTCATCTTTCTGTCAGATTTATCCCAAACTGAGGATATTGAAGTCTCTATTGCTATTGTGTTACTGTCTCTGTCTCTGTCTCTCCTTTTTTTGGCTGGGGCAATTGGGGTTAAGTGACTTGCCCAGGGTCACACAGCTAGGAAGTATTAAATGTCTGTGACCAGATTTGAACTCAGGTCCTTCTGACTTCAACACCACACTCTATCCACTGTGATATCCAGCTACCTCCCCTCTTCTATATCTTCTTATAGCTTAGATGTTTCCTTTATGTATTTAGCAGCTAAAGCATCTGGAGTATATAAATTTATTACTGATATAAATTTGTTGTCTATGGTTCCTTTCTGCATAATATAATTTCCTTATTTATCCCCATTTATTTGTGAATGTTTCTTTTTGCTTTGTCAGATAGCCTGATTATAACTCTTAGATTCCCTTAATGAAGAGTAAATTTTTTTTCATCCCCTCAATTTTATGCCTTTTTAAAAATGTTTTCTGTAAGCAAGTGACTCTAAGGGGTTTATTTTTACCTAATCTGCCAATTTTTCATTTTATTTGGTTACTTAGTCCATTGGCAGTTAGTTATGAGAATAAGGTTTTTTATTTTCCTGTCTCTAATACTGGCTTTTAGGTTATGATCATTTCCCTCTTCTAATGTAAACACAGTAATATGTTCCTTCAATTCCTTTAATTCTTTTTAAAGTGTCCCTATTCCCACTGGCTTTGCTTCCCCTCACTCCTGATCCCCTGTTGTTAGCTCTTTGAGGTTTTGCTTATTCTTTTTTCCCCCCCTCTCTCCTGCTTTTATTTGTTTAGTCAAGATTTCCCCTTCCTTTCCTCCCCTCATAGTACATAAGTTTCTCTTTGGCACAGCATATTTTGGTTTGGGAGAGGTTTGACACAGGTTTGAGAGATCGTGTCTAGTCCCTCATCTTGTTGCTCTGTGGGAATTGCTTTGCAAGCCTTTGTGGAAGTTTTTTTTAAAAGTTCAGTTGCTTTATGTTGCTGTATGACTGACTCCTTTTTGCTTTTGACTTTTGCTTTCAACTTCTCATTAAGTGAACCAAGAATTTCTAATATACCTTTGTTTCCCAGATTCCTTTCCACATATTTTTTGTTGTTGCCTATAATATTCAAGTTTCCTACCTAGATATTGTCCCCTTCAATGCCTTCCTGCAGGCATAATATTAGTAACTATTACCCTAATATCTTCCTCTAGTACTATGTGTCTAGATGTCTAGGGTCCCTGGGCTCTATGGTTCTTGCCCTGGTCCCTGGATGAGGAAGAAATTCTATTGGAGATACAAACTGCCTAATCCCTACATGCACAGGCAGCGAGCTTCAAATTGCCCTCTGCTACTCTTCAGTCTGTTCTGGAGTCTCCATGACTCCTGGACGTCCAAGCCCCTCCTTGCTCTTTCTCTCCTTCCCATTGAGTTGGGGAGAGGTGCATTCATTAGTCCCTCGTTAAGGTGATTCTTCTCTTTTAGAGACAGGCTTTTTCACCTGGGTTCTAAGCCAGTAACGCAGCCTTGTGTCTCTTGGTCCTATGACCTGAAGGATAAACCTCATAAAATCACAGGATCACAAGACCTTGAGAGACTACCTCATCCAGCCTCCTCTTGTTATACCTGAGGATATGGGGCTGAGAGGCGAGATCTTCATACAGGGCTCCTTTCGTGGTCCTTACTGCGTCCCACCCAGAGAAGCAATTCCATTTCTGCTCTTTCCCTTTTGAAGGCAAGAAGCCGATTCTTTACCTTTTCCTTCTTTAAGTTGCTGTTTCCTTTAGGACATGTCTCTTTTGTTTAAGGGAGAGAACCCCAAAATCTGGGTTTGGAAGGTCTCATCCTTAATGGCCAGAACACCTTTTCCAACACCCCCACAGGTGGGTACCCAGCCTTGGCCCAGTGAAGTCCTCTGGTCACATTCACCCCCAAAGAAGCACATTTTGGACAGCTCAGCTTGTGGGGAAATCCTTCCTTACATCAAAAGGACTCCTTTGAAACTCCTTGGCCCTTTAGGGGGTCAAATAGCTTCCCCTAGTTCCCTGTTCCTTTGTGGAGCAGACAAGTCCTGAGGTGTATGGCCAAGCTGGTTCAGGTTACTAGCCCTGTCTACTTTTACAAGATCTCCTGGATGATTCAGATGTTCTTAGGAAGAGGCAGAACGCAGCTGCAGCCAAGACGTCCCACGCACTTATGGGGCAAAGAGTCAAAATTCATCCTTGAAAAACCGGATTTGGCGCTGGAGGGGTTACTGATGGAGGGGGCACTGACGGCCTGCCCAAAGGCCTTTCTCTGGTCAGAGGGAGGCCCTGGGGGTCGGGAGGCTCCAGAACGGAGACCAGATAATACAGGTTAGTGGCTGGGACATGACAATGGCGACCCATGACCAAGCCAAGAAGAGACTCAACACGAGGGATGGTGGCTGGTGACCGGGCAGGGCCCATGCCAGCCCCTCTGTGAGCCTCAGCCACGCTGCCAGCTGGGCCGAGATCGGAGCCACGTGGGGACTGGGGAGGCCAGGGTCCTGCCATGGATGCAGAGTTGGGGTGGGGAGTCGGTGGGGTCCCCTGGGAGCAAGCCCCACTGCAGTGCCACAGGACAGTGGCAGGGCTAAGGGCCTGGCTCTCCAAGGCCTGGGACTCCAGAGCGGCTGTCCTATGGCCATGCCTTTGGCAGAGGGGTTCTGCCCCATCCCGGTGCCTCTCCCTGGGCACGTCCCCACAGGCGCTCACCCTGAGGCCGTGGCAGCTCCCCCCAGTCCAATGGCCAAGCTGTGGGAGGGAGGGTTAGTACCTGCTGCCATCCCACCACCTCCAGCCTTTGACGGCTTTCTCAGAGAGACCAGGAGTCCAGGAAGCATCCTGTCCTTGCTCCTCCCAGCCTGCAAAGCTGCCCCAGGGACTGCTCCTGGGAACATGGGTCCCTTCTCTACTTTTCCTAAAAATATTATATGTAGCCATTTCTATCTTACTTCAAAAATGCTAACCTGGTAGGAATCAATCTTTTAACAAGCCCTTATTTTTGTTCCCATCTGCCAGACTGCTAGCTTCTCATAATAAATGAGCTGGAATTCTTCCGTCTCTTAAACATTAAGGTTATATCATCACGTGATTCCAACATAAATAAGAGTACCATTCAATAGCTCTGTGTCCCTTGGGGTCTGCCTGACCAACAAAAAGGTTTTTGGCGATACTGGACAAGGAATCTCTCTGAATGGGACAGAGCTCCTCCCATGATCATCGGGAAGTCCTGTGACTTTTGTGCCTTCTTCCCTAGGATGGTCTGACGGATCCTTGCAGCCTGGGCAATACATGGCTGACACTTCCTAGTTGAGAAGCGATGTGGAGGCCAGGTGCCTTCCACAAGCCTCTTCCCTTCTCTGCCAAATGGGCATCATCCCACTGGCACTCCCTCCCCAGGATCAGAGGACTTGGCAGGGAGCCTTTTAAGATGACCCAATCCGATTCTTTCATTTTAGAGAGTCCTTGGTTCACTGCAGAACAGAACAAGGGATAAAAGGGACCGGAGGCCTTCTTCTAGTCCGGTTCCCTTATTTTACAGAGGAAGAAACAAAGGCCCAGGGAAGGTGAGTGACTGCTCCATGGTCACACAGATAACAGATCCTCAAATTGGGAACTCAGTATTTTCCCAGTGGGTGGTTGTGAACAAAGTGCTTTGTAAGACCAAGAGCCTTGTGTAAAGGTGAGTAATTCTCTGCAAAGCTGCAGGGTCAGCCCTCAGTGTACCTGGTCATTCCCATCCTGACTCACCTGCTTCAAGAAGATGGAGAGGGTCCCTCAGGGAGAGCTCCCCCCCAGCCTCCGCCATTTTGTCACTTTCCACTCAGCTGCAGACCTTCCTCATGCCCCCTCACCCCCTACTCCCTTGTTTGTGTTACCTCTCCCCATAAGGTTATAAGCTCTCTGAAGACATGGATTGTCTTTTGTCTTGTGTGTCCCTAGCACTTAGCACAGTACCAGACACATAGTAATCATTGTAAAAACATTTATTTTTTTCCTTATACACTTAAACACTGCCCTCAAACACATCAGGTCTCTTGTGTTGGTGGGCACTTCTGTGACTACAGATTTCTTGAAGGCAGAGATCCAGTACTCAGGACTGGAACTGGAACACAGGAAGCTCTTAATAAATGCATGTTGTAATGTCAAAAGAAGGAAATGAGAGAAAAGGATCTTCCTTGTTCTGGCGAAGAGGTGCAGAGCTCTGCTGTGGAATATTGCAGATGGTCTAAGATTAGCCATTGAGGTGATTCTTTCTAAACTGTCTGTCCTGTGTTAGTTATGTGCTTGTTACAGGGAGGGCTTGCCAGGTAAGGGAGGACAAGAAGAACTGAATGGGACAAAAGGCATCAATAAGAGTTTTGGAAATAAAGCTTGGAGACTGGGTCACCCAACAAGGGTAGAGCTGTCCACAGGGCTTCCATACAGACCTCCTCTTGTCAGAACCCCAATTTTATGTAAGATCCTGAAGAAGTTTAAAGAGAGGTGGCTGATGAGGATAGGGAGGCAATTTAAAACTTCAATCAACAAGGGAAGCATCAAATTGGGAAATCATCTTTACATTTAAGGGTTCTGATAAAGGTCTCATCTCTAAGATATATAGAGAACTGTCTCATATTTATAAGAATTCAAGCCATTCTCCAATCGATAAATGGTCAAAGGACATGAACAGACAATTTTCAGATGATGAAATTAAAACCATCTCTAGTCATATGAAAAGTTGCTCCAAATCACTATTGATCAGAGAAATGCAAATTAAGACAACTCTGAGGTACCACTACACACCTGTCAGATTGGCTAAAATGACAGGAAAAGATAACAATGAATGTTGGAGGGGATGTGGGAAAACTGGGACACTGATGCATTGTTGGTGGAACTGTGAACGGATCCAACCATTCTGGAGAGTAATTTGGAACAATGCTCAAAAAGTTATCAAACTATGCATACCCTTTGACCCAGCAGTGTTTCTACTGGGCCTATATCCCAAAGAGATCTTAGAGGAGGGAAAGGGATCCACATGTGCAAGAATGTTTGTGGCAGCTCTTTTTGTAGTGGCTAGAAACTGGAAACTGAATGGATGCCCATCAATTGGAGAGTGGCTGAATAAATTATGGTATATGAATGTTATGGAATATTATTGTTCTGTAAGAAACGACCAGCAGGACGATTTCAGAGAGGCCTGGAGAGACTTGCATGAACTGATGCTGAGTGAAATGAGCAGAACCAGGAGATCATTATACACAGCAACAACAAGACTATATGACGATCAATTCTGATGGACATGGCTCTCTTCAACAATGAAATGTTTCAAACCAATTCCAATTGTTCACTGAAGAAAGTCATATACACCCAGAGAGAGGGATGTGAAATGTGGACCACAATGTAACATTTTCATGCTCTCTATTGATGTTTGCTTGCATTGTGTTTCCTTTCTCTGATTTTTCTTTCTTGTAGATACGATTTTCCTTGCACAACAATGGTAAGTGTGGAAATAAGTATACATATATTCGATTTGTCAAGCATTTTAACATAATCAACATGTAGTGGATATCCTGCCATCTAGGAGAGGGGTGGGGAGTAGGGATGAAAAATTTGTAACAGAAAGCTTTGTAAGGGTTAATGTTGAAGAATTACCCATACATATGTTTTGCAAATAAAAAGTTTTAATAAAAAATATTAATTCCATAAAAAACTTCAATCAACAGGCCTTTATTAAGCATTTACTACAAGCTAGGCACTAGGTAAAAGCAAGATAGTCCCCACCTTCATGAAGCTTACCTTCCTTTTATTCTCCTTTATTATATGAGGGTTAGCTGAAGGGAAAGGGAATAGTTAATATGAAGAAGAGACTTAGGAAGTTGAAAAGGAAACTTGGAGAGATGAGTGTCACTGAACACAGGGAAAGGGCTTAGATTTAATTCTGCTTAACTCCTGGAAGGTGGAAATAAAGCCGATGATGGAAGTTCCAGGAAGGCAGATTTCCTCTCACTAGGATGGAAGGAAGAATTGCCTAAAATTTGGAATGGTCCAAATCCAATGGGCCTCCCTGGCTGAAAATGAAGTCTTTATGGGAAGCGTTCAGGGCAATGACAATTGGCAGAAGGGATTCCTACCTGCTCTAGATGCAATGGGTCTGAGATCTCTGAGGCCCCTCCTCTTCTACACTTCCTAACAACCGCTCTGTCCTAGGAAGCCTGTGCAGCCTCCTGGGGATGGTGATGTAGGAGCTCACAAGACAAACTGTAGAGGCAACATCAAGGCAAAGTGCAAACAGAGCTGGCCTTTGAGCACTTCCATATATCTCATCCATACATTTACACACTTACAGCAGTTTAAGATCAGACCAGAATTCAACATGGAGAACACCTGCATCTGGAGGGGCTCTCCACCCATCTCCAGCCCTGGCCACTCCTTTTCCTGCTCCCAAATGGCAGAAGATGAGGTTACCTCCAAACTCTAGGGACTAAAGGAAAGTAGATCGAAATCTCTTCCCATTGCTCCTAGTTCACTGTCTCAGTCATATGGTTTGATGCAATCTATCAGAGGCTCAATATCAAGGCTACAGTGCCCATGAGAAACATTTCCAACTCAGAGGGGCGGTGTTTTGGATCACATACGGCCCACATTTCAGCATCTGTTAATAAGCTCTGGCCCAACTCACTGACTATGGAGTACTTGTCTACTTCAATGACATCTTTCTTTTTTATAGACTATGCACAAGGAGGGTTCTTATTACTAATACTTTCTATCAGAAAATAGGGGGAGGGAACCCCAATAACAAAATTTCACAAGACCTCTGTGTCTAAGTTGTCTTTTTCCATGTGGTATACCTGGCAACCAAGACCGGGGTAGCCTGAGTACTCAGCCAAAGGCCTACAGTTAGTCTACCCCGAGTCCAGTTCTGTGGCAGGGGCCACCTGACCATCTGAACTAGGGACAACACATTCCCTGACTCCATCCTTTCCCTTCCACCTTGGGATCCAGGCTCACATTTTTAAGGGACACACACACACACACACACACACACACACGTATGCCCCCAAAGGCACGAGGTTCTGCACCAATTTCCTAGCAGGAAGAAACCTAGCTTGAGCACTTACAATCATTTTCTTCAGCAGGATAAGACAGGTGTGTAATGGGACCAAGAGCATCAGATGAATACCAGAGCTCCAGACCAACTCCTTCCAGTGGGGACAATAATTAATGGGACACAGTTCTAGCTGAGTCATCTGAGTCTGCTTTCAGGTCACCGTGCCCTACTGCTCTTGACTTCTGGAGGCTATTCAAGCTGTTGACTGGAGCTGGCTGATGAGCATGGCCCTGATTGAAGTGCTCATTGGACTAATTAGATCCTGTCACTGGATTCCTGCACCTTCTGCCTTAGCACAATAGCAAGAACTCTGTAATAGTGGGACACTTACTCAAAGCGCGTTCCCTAACTCTACAGCCCAGGTTGTTCTTGTCCTTACAGTTGGCCTGGGTATCCAGTTACACAGGGTAGTAGCTTAAACCGTTTTTGATTACCGGCCACAATTTAGCACAAATTCGGCTTCAGTTGGCAGAGTTGTAACTGGCAGTACCCTACTACTGTCAATACACAGGCCAGGAACATGAATCGGCGCGCAGAATAACTTTGAGGATGTCACACGGAGACCATACAGCAAGACGGGGCTTCCACTTGCTTATGGCCGATTACAGTTAGAAAAATGCCACCCGTCTGTTACATACTGAGAAGCTCTCCTTTCATCTTTAGATAATTAACCCCAGAGTCAGAGAATAAGTACTTGATGAACCGATTTTAACCCAAATATAAATTCAATTAAAAGGTACTTTTAAGTGTTTATTACATGCCAGGAAATGGAGCTATAATGACAAAACTGAATCACTTTTTGACTTCAGAAAACTTATATGTACACAAAAAATAAATATAAAGAAATGTGCAGAGGGAAGAGAACTTGCAATGGGGAAGGAGGAAGTAGATATCAGGACAGGTTTCCATTTGAGGACAACACGGGATTCTGAGAAGTGGTGATGCAGGAGCTCATGAGACAAACTGTAGAGGCAACATCAAGGCAAACTGCAAATAGGCTGTGAAGGGCTCTGCCTGCCCCACGCCTCTCTCCACTCAGCTTTTTTAGCCCATCAGCCTAGAGCAGGTCTTTGCCAGCCCCCAGACTCCATCTCTGGAGATGGACACGTTCCCCTGCTGTACCCCAAATTCGGGGCGCTGCCCCTCCTCCTCTATACTTCCTAACAACCGCTCTGCCCTAGGAAGCCTTTGCAGCCCCCTGGGGATCTCAGACTCTCCGGTGCATCCATTCAGTCCATCAAACCAGGAGCTCCTGGGCAGCATGCACTGCTCCTGCCTTTCTTTGCATCCTCCATACTGTACTGGGCAGCATCCTAAGTACTTAATAAATGCTTGTTGACTAGAAGCTGACCAATAGATTGGATGCAGCGGCCTGTTGGTGATTCTGAGGTTGCAAATGCAAAAGACTGGGCACGGCATCAACATTAATGTCTAGATTGGAAAGAGCATTTTGGGAGCAGAAGGAATGATGAGTTGTTTCCCACATGTCAAATTTAAGGTTCTTAAGAGTAATGCAATGGACTTGGTGCAACAGGCAGTTAATAAGAAGGAATTCAAGTTCAGGGGAGACTGGAGCTAGATCCAGAGCTGAGGGTTACCTGGCACAGGAGTGACAACTGAACCAAGGGAAGCTGGTAAGATTGCCATAAGACAACTGCAGCAGCCAACCCAGGAATACCTGGTTCCCCGACCTATTTTTTTCTCACTACATCAACCTTCCTAATTTAAAGTACTAGGACACAATGGGTTCATACAACAAATACAGTAATCATTTATTAAGCAACTATGTAATGCAAGGCATTTGGCCAGGTACCTGGGAAAGCTCCAAGTTGAGACGTCATGGCCCTGGGCAAGAAGGAACTTCAGGTGAGTAGGAGCAGAATAGCCATACTACCCAGCCTCACACAAGTGCAGCAGAGTTACAGAATCAAGTGTTCCATGAAGTAGAAAGAAAAAGACTGTTTTTAAATCAGGAAGGTTTCCTGGAGGAGCCAAGATCTAGATTTAGGGACTGGGTAGGAGTTTATGAGGAAGGGCAACAATTCTAGGCACAGGGAAAAGCCTGAACAATGTCAAGGAAATGGCAGAATACGTTAAAGGACATAGAAATATTCGGTCTTTATAAAGAAGTGAACATATGGCAGGCAGTGCTCCGGCACAAAGCTGGAGAGGCAGTACAAGGGGTCTGGCAGAAATCACCCCATTCAAGCTGTCTTTGTTATGGCTATTGAGAACATCTTGATTTTTCATTAGGAGCAAGCAAGACCTAAAAACTTCCCTAAATGTGACAGGAAATCTATTCAGATTGGCTGAAGCACTAGGTCATACCTTCCAAGACTGTGCAGAAAAACTAGTTTCTAGAATCTAATAGTAAAAGCCTTCCCGCTAAGCTCCTGAAAAGGAACTGCTGAGGGCTGTCTCCTCCCCTCTCTGGACATCCTCGCCAGAGGAGGACCCTTCAGTTTCAGGTCTGCTGAATTTTATACTTCCCATCTTGTTGCTAGGATCTTTGACCTCAGGATAGCAGCAGCTAGTGGCAATGTCTTCAGAACCAATTGGACTCCATTAGGAATAAAGCTCCACAAGGATCCGAGCAGAAAACCTTCATCTCCCCTAAAAGGGAGTCACAAGCCCCACAGAGTCAAAGGTGGTTATCCAGCCTGGGCCCACTTTCTTCTCCCACACTCTGTATGGACTAGTGGGACTGCTTTTTACAGATGGATGTTTGTAGCAATTGGACTTACCTTACCAATTCAGTAAATAAAAGCTTATTAGGTCTGGCTGATATTGTAGAGGTGGGTCTTATAAGCTACAGAATTGTCCAAAGCCCCAGCCCAGCTACCCCTAGAGCCTAAGGAGTCAGAGAAGCTGCCTCCTGGGCATGCAGCTGGAGAGTAGGATGGGGAAAGATGGCCCAGAGCCTACAAAGGCCACGGGAGGATGTCATCAGGTTGCAGAAGACTGGAGGACATTAAATGCTATGTAGATGTGTATTTAGTGAACACCAGGGAGCCACAGATGACTTCTGGGCAAAATGCTGGCAAGATCCACCCATAGGAAGTGTATCTGGGTGTTGGTCTGGATTGCAGGGAGGACATGGGGGTAGTAGTTAGACCTGCAAGGAACCTACTGCAGAAGACAGATGGCAACATGCAACAGTGGGCGGTATCACATGGGAGTAGAGAACAGTGCAAATTCAAGTGATATTAAGGAAAAGGACAAATGTTATATTGACTTTCCCCAAAGGGAAGAAAATGAAATCTGCCCACCTATAGGCTAGTGAGCTTGACTATGATTCTTGGGAAAATTCTACAACAGCTGGAGTTGGTCAGGAAAATGCTAAGCATAAAAAAGCCACCAGGGCTTCCTCAAGAACAGGTTAGGCCAGATTAATCTCACTCTCTCTTTTGATGGAGTAACTAAATTGTTAGATCAGGTCAAGTCAATTCTGTGGACAAAGTATACCTGAACTATTTGCAAAACACTGAATAAATCCATAGACTTGAGTTTGCAGGACCATAAGTGTTTGTGAACCTAGATCAGCCTATGGCACTCCCCTCAAGTGCTCACTGGGTTGGGGCCACTCACAGCCCTTCATTTCATCTCCCAGCTGAGTGCTGGACAGATCCATGAGGGGCTGGAAAGCCTGGTGAGCCAGCAGGTGCTTGATGGCAGTCCCGAAGCTGCTGCCTCCATCACTGCAGGGCGTGGATATATTTTCTATCTGTCCCAACATTGCTCCTCATGACATCTCATACATAATGCTTTCGGGCTCACCCAAGTCTTCTTGGAGCACCAGCAGCGTGACCCGTAGGAGAGTCCTCCTCTCAGGGCACAGGTGCAGCACCTGGCTCCGCCACTGTGACTCAGGGAAGCCCTTCACCACTCGAGCCCCAGTGCCCTCACCTGGCACTGACCACACATCTTCACTCAAAGCTGCATTCCAAGCCAGGGTCTTTAGTGGAGGGACCTGCATGTGGCTGACCCTGTGGGGCTTCGCATCTCGATGAATGTCTAGGATAATGTCTCATTATACCCTACCAAAAATGGAGATATCCTTTACACAAGGGTCAAGACACCAGGGGAATAAATCTATTAAGATGAAATAATAGAGTACATGTTAAGTTTCATGCTTGCATTCAAAAATTAACCCTCACATGTATCAAATGGATGAATGACTTGGTATTTTAAGAGGATTTAAAGCTCAACGTGAGCCAACAGGGATATGGCAGCCAAAAAACAGCCATATGATCCTAGGCTGTATTGAGAACTGTGCACTGATGTCCCCACTGTATTCTGCCCTGGTTGGAGATCTGAACCCTGGACAGATGCCGATAAAACTGGAGGACATCCACAAGAAGGAACAGATGGTGAAGGATGGAACGAGGAATAATTGGTGATGGTTGCAAAGAACCAAAAATGGTCGATACTAAGCTCTGGAGCCAAGAGGGGCCTGCCTGGATGATCTGCCTCTGCAGGTAGCAGGTGCCCTCTCACTAGGATTCTTCAAGAGGATGCCAGCATCTCACTGATCAGGTACAGGAAAGCAAGGATTCTTGTTCTGGTCTGCATCGGACTGGATGGTGGCCCAAGGCCCTCTCCTGACTTTCTGTATTCTAACAAGACAGAACTGATGGGACACGTAAAACCCTGAGGATGGTTGGAGAGCCGTGGGAAGAGTCAGCCATGAGGATGAGACTGAGGACGCATGGGAGAGAGGGATGCCAGCCGGAGTGAGTATGTGAAGGAGGCAGGAGGGAGTGGGATCCGGGGCCGGGGCGAGACCTGACCTTTGTAGAGGGAAAGAACAGCTCTTGTGCCAGAGTGGAGAGGTTTGCAGGAGCCGAGGACAGATAAGAAAGTCTCCATTACCTCAGTGGTATGTAAAGTTAGGTTAAGGATGGTTATTTGGGATATCTGCAGGTGAATGAAGAGAAGGAAGAGTTTGGGACACCTGTGAGGAATGAAATAAAATCCCAGGACAGAGAAGCGCTTGTCCAGCAACAGTGACACGCCTTGTGTGTCAATTTGCAACAGGTAAAACCAACTTGGGACTTCTTTCACTGATGCTGTCACTGAAAATTTGAGGGACTGTCATCTGGAAAGGAAGTTAGACTCGGGACTTTAAATGGAGTGGGAGCTTAATAAATGTTTACTGAATTGAGGGAAATGGGAAGCTTAGAGGGGTTCTTTGAGGAGATTAGCTATATACTGGATCAGAGAATGACAGAATTGCAGCCGGAAGGATCTGGGGCCACCCAATTCAACCTTCTTACTTTATACACAAAGACACTGTCCTGTAGGGTATAGCCAAGCTGGGATTTGAACAGAGAGCCTCTACTTCCAATTCCTAACACTCTCTTCTGTACCAACCTGCCAATCAAGGTATGTCAAGTGGGGGGACTAGGAGATAAAGGGAAAATAGGCGGGGCAAGAGCAATTACAAAAATGTAGGTGTAAGAACCAACAAACTTTGTACACAGAACAGCAAGCTAACAATTCCCATGCAAATTGACTTAGCATCCCCTTTAATGAACAAAAAAGCTTTTCTTAAGCTCTATGGATCAGGTTCCATGGGGATACAAATACAAAGAGGGAGCCAGTTCTAGTCATCTAATATTCTCGAATGGGTAGAAATGGCACATTCAGGGGAGTGACTCAGAGGAGTCACTAATAGTCAATCTATAAATCAGCCACAACTGGCCTGCCTTTTCCAGAAGCTGCCACACTGATTTGAGGATGTGGCTCTGAACCAGAGGTGAGGTAGAGCTTGGCTTTCTTGGGGGAGGTAGGGAAGGGCCAGGAATCAAATCTTGACTTCTACTGGGAAGCTTTGCTTCTTATGTTTGAACCAGCCAGGAGTATTTTCTTATGTTTTATTCCTCTCAAAAGAAAGAGGAAGAGAAAAAGACATGTACTAAGGAGATATAAATGCAGCCAGGAGGTGCCATGGATAGAGGGCCAGGGTTGGAGGCAGGAAGATTCAAATCTGGCCTCAGACACTTAAGAGTGGTGTGATCTTAGGTAAGTTACTTCCCCCCATCTGCCTCAGTATCCTCCTCTGTAAAATGAGCTAGAGAAGGAAACAGCTGACCCCTCCACTATCTCTGCCAAGACACCCCAAATGGGGTCATCAGGAATCTGAAACGACCCAGCAACAATGGAAAGAAAAGTGGGGGTTTATTTCACATCATCAGCAAGCACAAGGCCAAACAAACAGGGAGGAAAGGAGAGGGAGAGTGGGAAACATTCGAGCCTCATTTTCAAGTGAACTAGGCAAAAGTAAAAACAGACTTACATAGGGAGGTGCAGAAATGCATTTCACTCAACTGGGAAACGGGGAGGAAAAAAAAGAGAAGGGAATAGGAGAAAGGATAGATTCAGAAAAAGATTCGTTTATAAGGAAAATAAAGTCTAACAACAGAGGAAGAAGTCCAGAAGGGTTTACAAGGAAAGAAGGACAAGGGCTTGTGACTGGGCTCTATGAAAAGAGGGAAAGCAGATTACCTCTAACAGCACAGGGATCAGGCACACTAAATGAAAGCTACCCTCTTCTTGTCTAAAGACAGAACAGGAAAGAACAAAACCTCCCAGAAAAGAGGATGGAGAGAAATACGTTCACCCACAAAGTGGTGCCAACCAAACCTCAAGATCATGGGTATAGCTTAAGCACCCAGAACAGGTACTTCTTACTAAATCTTGAAGAATCTACAGCAAAACATGGGGAATAGTTCAGAAGGTCAGGACTGGCTGCTCAATTTTAATCCATAGCAAAGCGGGCTTCTCTGTTCAGTACCATCCCACCAAGAGCAAAGGTGACCTCCTTGTCAGGGGAGTTTAGAAAGTATTCTCAATACCTAGAGGGTTCAAGCCTTGGGTCTCTGGCCCTTTCAGCATCAGTGAGGTCGGCTTTCACAAGGTGGGTAGGGACTGTTACACTCCCACTGATGGTCTTTATTATAAACCTTTGGCTACAGAGGGAACAAGGAGTGGATCAACAATGTTGAGCTATGAGCACTACACTCCCTCCTTTCTGGATTCTCCTTTCTAAGTATAAAGGGACTGGCTGAATTACAAGTGACTTTGATTATAGAATCATGGCAAAATAGGCTGGTGGGAACCAAAAGTGCCTTCTACTCCAGCCTCTTTGTTTCACAGGCAAGGCTCAGGGAAGCTGTGACTTTTCCAAATTCACACCATGTAGTCCCTAGCCTCCACAACCCCTGTCTCCTGAATCCCATTCTAAGGTATCTAAGGGCCTATTAGCCAAGTCTCACCCAGAGGGAGCAGAGATCCACGTGTTGATATTTTGTTTAATGGATAAAGGCATGTTTTGATGAGAAGCCTGCAGTGACTCTCAGGATCACCAAGCAGGAAGCAGTTTCTAGACCATTTAATTGCTGTAAATGCAGGCTATGACTGTTAAGCAGTTCAAGACATAATTACTACCCTGTGGATGGATCTCAGTTCAGTGACTAGGAAGGACCAGCACCCTGACAGCCACAATCGACACCCTCTTGGTGATGCCCTCTTCCCAGAACACCAAGTGCCCACGTGAGCCTTCTGCTTTACTGCCTGCACATACATTTATTTATAGAGGGCCAACTAGGTGAAAGGAAGGGTCCCGGACTGCTGTTTCAATCATATCTAAATCTCAGTGACCTCACTGGGAGTTTTCTTGGCAAAGATGCTGGGATAAGGCCATTTCCTTGGATAAGGAAATAAGAGGCAAACAGGGTGAAATGACTTACCCAGGATCCCATAGCTAGTAAACATCTGAGGCTAGATTTGAACTAAGGGAGAACAGGCTACCTGCCTCCAGCCTGGCTCTCTACCTTCTGTATACCACTGTATACCCAACAGACCAAAGGTACTGTCCCCTCCAGTACTGTCAGGCACCAGGGACACAATGACAAAGACACAGCCATCTATGACCTCTAGGAAAGTCCCATACTAACAGGGAGAGAGACAAACACAGCAGCCACTTACTGGATCTCTAGAAGAGAAGCTCCAAGGGCAAGGGTCTGCTGGCCAAAGAAAAGGGAAGGCTTCTTGTACAGGGTCTCTGAAATGGATCTGGAAGGGGTGTGTGTGTGTGTGTGTGTGTGTGTGTGTGTGTGTGTGTGAGAGAGAGAGAGAGAGAGAGAGAACATGCATTATCCCAGATGTGAGGTGGCCACTACAAAGACACAATTTGTTTGAATCGATGGTACTAATTCATAAAAAGGCACAAATGCTTAGTGCTGTGTACAAGTGCTGTGGACACTGAGATAAGAGAGAAATGAATGCAGTCTGAGCTTGGGTCAGTGACAGTTTTATGGAAGAATAAGAGCTTGATCTGAACCCTGAAGAAGGCTAGAACTTAGATGAGATGAAGGAGGGCACTGAAAGAAAGGGATGGTGAGGGAGAGCACTAAAGTCACATCATTACTTAGGAGAGTTTCCTAGTGTCTGACCTGCTTTTAATCTTCCTCAGCTGGAGCTCACAGGGCCCTAGTCCATCTTCTGTCTGCTTTGGTCATTCCTCTCTTCTGGGTGCTCATGTCTCTTCTTCAGTCCTCCATGTGAGATTAAGTCAGCACATCAACCTTTCACATGGACAGGGCAATCCCAATTTATAGGTGATGCTCCAAAACTTCATTTGAAATTCAGTTGTTTACAACTTGGAACATATTTTCCTATAAAAAACAATGTTAAAACCCATAAAACTTATTTCACCCATAACCTACTTTGAAGTTTGGTAACAATATCTTTCCTACTTCTCTAATCATTATTTAAAATGAATTCCAAATTTCAACAAAAGATGACAGGTGTAATTATCCTTTGGTATGGAGAAAGGTTAAAGGTAGAAAAGAGATGGACCTGAAAGATGGAAGGCTGGGCTTCTCCTTGCTACATCTGGCCCGGACTCAAGTTGGTCTGAAGCTGGAAATACCACAGATGCAGAAATGAACCTTGTCTCTCCCCTCAAATCCCCCCAGTTCTATTGCTATCCTTACTAGCAAATATAGGCCCTGAATGGATATAGACATATAAGGGACCCATGGAGTAATCCAGGAAGGGGAGGTGGTTACTCTGGTAGTTTTACCATATGGTTTGATTTACCTAAACTATCTGAAATGCAAAATGACTCCTTTAAATAACCAGTGAGAAAAACAGTACAGTTGGTATTGAATCATTGTTGGACCGAATGATGCTGAAAAGAGCAAACTCAACCTGTTGAAAGATAATCATTCTCTTTTCTCCAATGCTATTTATATGGGCAGTGCTATACTCCTCCCCGAAGTTCTATTTCACTGCCTTACTACGACATAAAATTTTCTCTCAGAGGCTATTCCAGAGGAACCAAAGTTCTGGCTGACCCTACCAACACGAAAGGCTTAGAGTATAGGTTAAAAGACAGACTCCATTTACTCAGCACCACCTTCATTAGTCAAGCGATAAGGTTCTTCAGCAGGGTGGCCAGAACTATTCTTAAATACCACCTCCTTGGGTGGAGAAATCAGGGATCTATTGAGAGATTAGTGTAGCTACTATTAAGTATTTAAAAGGGATCACTTATTTCTTGAAAATGTTTTGCTTTTTTAATGGAAGTGTTTTCCTATAACTTCTCCCATATTGAAAAAGGTCTTCGGAAGTTCAGACTCCAAAATGTTTAAGGAGGTTCCTCCTATGAACTAGCAACTCCCATCCAGGTATGGATGGATCATACCTGCATCTTTAGTCTTTATGGTTTGCATTCAATAGACAGCTGAGCTTAATAGGAACATACGTTTACATATACAGAACTGATGGGGCCTCAGAGACCATCCAGGCCACCTACCCTTTTTCAGATTAAAAAAAAAATGAGGCCTAGGAAAGTTAGGGGACACCCCCAAGATCACAAAGTAGGTAGGATTTGATTCCAGTTGCAGAACTAGTGCCATTACCCCTATGCTAATAAATAGGGCACTTCTAGAAGGCAGGTGTGAACCACTCTTGTCCACAAGGGAACAAGCATTTATTTAGCACCTACTATGCAGCCACCGTGCTTTGTGCTATTCAGATATCTCAGTGGCTTAGAATAGTGCACTCCTGGGGAAATCAAAAGATTGGGCTTCAATCCCACTTCAATGGTGACCAAATCTACCAAGTATGGAAAGGGTATTTCACTTGACCTCTCCTTTCAGTTTCTTTCTTACTTCATTATTATTAATTCAGAATAACAATACCCTTAATTCCTAGGATTGGTGCAGAAATCATGCTGTATAACTGGGGATTGTTACCCTCTACCATCACCAACCCCTCCCTCCCTCCTCCCCTTGTGGGACTGTCTCAAGGCCTGTTTCTGACCCATATTGAACAAATGAGCCTCCACAAGGTACTTCATGTCCCAGTGATCTAGTAATAAATTGCAAACAGGTGCCTATCGGGAGAAGCTTCAACCAAAATAATTTATGAAAACAGCCCGAATGCAGAGGCAGATGATAGCCTTGAATATACCCCCCCCCAATAAAGCTAGATATTTAAGAGATTTCTAAAATATATAAAACAATGTCAACATTTTCGCGAAAAATAATTCAGGTTTTTTTTTTTTTTTTTTTTTTTTTAAGACCTATTACTTACGTTAACCTGAAATGGTTTCTTGTTGCTATTTTTCAATGAATTAATAAACATTCCAAAAATTTCTCCATTTTAATTCAAAATTTTAAGTGAAAATGTTTTCACTCCTGACTCCGTACTGGTGAGATGGCCCCCGGCCTCTGTAATCTACGGGGCTGATTTATCACTCCTCTGGAGCGGGAGGTCGCAGCTCTCCTTTCTGGAGTCGTATATGGCCACAGGCCGGGGCTCCCGGGCGAGGGCCGTAGGCCAGGCCGGGGCCGCTCTCCCGCCACCAGGCCCCGTGGCGCACATGGCCAGCGGGAGGGGCCGCGCAGGGCGGACCTCGGCTCCCGGAGACCGGGGCATCAAGGCCCAGCGGAGCTTCGCTCCGACTCACTGGAAACCGGGCCGGCTCCCGGCTCCCGGCTCTGTGGCCTCCCCAGAACTCTAAGGTCCCGGCCGGGCCCGGGATTCTTCCCGTCCGGCGTCCTCCAGCTCCAAGCAGGGCCTCTCCTCCCCCGGCCTCGGTGTCACCCCTCAGTCCCGGATCCGGGTTCGCCCTCACCTGCCGCCTCAGTCCTGGCCTCGGTCTCCCCCTCCCCCTTGGCTTCCCAGGCCTCACCCCCGGTCTCGGTCTCAGCCCCACTGCAGCCTCTGTCTGGCGGCGCCGACGGCGGCTCGGAGGGTCCGTCAGAGGGGGCGCCGCGGGCCCGGGCATTTCCTCTTCCTCCCGGGCGCCCCGGGGCAGCGGCGGCCCGATCGGAGGAGGGTGGCGTAAGGGCCAGGCGTGAGGCGGCAGGTGAGGGC
>JAJPUD010001815.1:102957-192903 GCA_023553655.1 Myrmecobius fasciatus
AGGCCGGGCGGCCGCCGCCGTCTCCTTCACCAGGGCCCAGGCCCTGGCTCCGCGTTGGTCGCTGGGGAGACGCCGCCTGGCTCGCCACGGCTCCGGGAGGGCCCGGGAAACCCTGGCGCGGCCCTTCTGGCTTAGGCCGCGCCGCGTCCCGGGGCTCGGGTAACTAGCTGCCCCGGGGAACTCTGGCCCGGCCCGGCCCTGCGCCGCTCGAGTTGCTGGGCTAAAGCCGGCCGGCTCCGGGCTCGGCCCAGCCGGATTCCGGGGCCATATGGTCGGGACGAGCGGGCGGGGGCCACCGGGCCGTCTTTGTTCAGCCGCGTTGGAGCCCCGGCGGCCCCCGTTGTCCTAGGGGGCCGAGGCCAGGGCCCGTGCTGGCCTCTGCTCTGTGTTGGACCCCGGGCCGAGCCTGGCAGGCTGCTGGAACTGCATCGGTCCCCCGGGGGTTCCCCGCCTGGGGAGAGAGCAGCCTCGGGCTTTCTATCCCTTTTAAACTCCTATCGATTCCTGCCCGGTCAGTTTGGATTTTATTCCTAGTAAGTTTCAAAAAATAACAAGGCTCCATACCAATTGTTGGGGTCCTGGAGCACTTTGGACTCGAGGGCCACACTCTGCCAAAGTTTAGATTTTAAAGGGAGACCAGAGGAACCGAGCACCCCGGGCTCCACCAGGGACTCCTTAGTAAGTACCCTGTGGGTCGTGTATTGTGCTGGGGCTGGAAGGTGGCACAGGGCCCGGTCCTGCCAGGCCGGAGACTGCCCAGCTCTTTTCCGGGCTGGCTCCTTCCCTGCAGCTTGTCCTGGAGAGGGGGCTGCCCAATGGGGGGGGGGGGAGACGTGCCCGGAGTCCCCCAGACAGTGCATCATTCTGTCTCGCAAAGGGCTGGGAGCAACAGCAAAGCCCTAAAATATTTAGGAGGCTAGTGCCATTGTAACATAGTAACATTTAGAAGTTACATTTATTTCTTCCACTTCTTGAATTTTGCCTCCCAGGCCTGAGTCATTAAGGATGGGCTATAATAAAGTATTGAATTTGTAATCAAATTTTAGTTGTCATGTTAAGTTTTATTTCAGATGGCAAGTTTTAGGTATATAGTACCTATGTCAAAGGGATAGAGACTATAACATCCACCTCACACAGCAGGCCTATGAGTTAAAATCACATAATCATAGCCTTGGAAGGGACCTTGAGAGGTCAAATAATCCATTCCCCTTGCTTCAAGCAGGACTATTTTTAAAGATATTTCAAAAGAAGATTGATTTCAGATCTCCCAGTAACCTTTTCTTAGTGCTAAAGAGTCTCCTGTTAAAACATTTTTCTTTTGTTTAAACTAAGTACTTTGAAATCTGCAGCTTAAACAACCATTTTCCAACATTTGATAATTTCCCAAAGAACTAGTTCTGAAAGTCTAGAATAACTTTTGATTTACTTTAATAAACTGGCGCCTTAAAAAAGCAAAACTGATTATTCTGACAGCTTAAGTTTCAAAATTTGTTTCTATCAATTATTTGTCCTTTGTTACATTATAATAATAATAATAACAAAAATACCTTCTTGCTTCTTGGGACCTTATTCAGTTCCCAAAGTTTGAGTACTAAGCATGTAGCTATAATTTAAACATGACACTCATTTAAAATCATCTTTTAGTTTGTGAATTTAATTTTGTGAACTTTCAGATTGTGTTAGGATTCTCATTTTTAGTTCATTGGTAAATCTGAGTATGATGCTAGCACTCTAATGCAGATGCTTACAGTTGCTTTCTCTCACACTTCTTTAAACCAAATCTTTTTTCTTTTGTTGTTTATCATTGCTGTAATTTTTTAACCTATTAATCATTTCTGTTGCTATTATCACCATCCCCTTTCCTGTAGGGTTATGAAGCTCAGAGCTGGATATAAAGATCTAAACACTGCTGATTGTAATGAGTTTGTTAAGCTTTATTTCCACTTAGGACTCTCTGCTTCCTTTTTGGCTTGTGTGACTGTATGCATTTACTGACATCATACTGGCCATTTGTCTTAATGCCCATTCTGTAAACATTTTGCTGAATGTGAGACTTTACAATGAAACCATTTACCTTTGGTAAACAAGGAAGCTTGGAGTACTAAGACAGACCTCTACCTGGCAAGTCTATACATATACCATGCCTCTTAAAGTAATATGTTCTCTCCGGTGAAACAGCAAAAGAGAGTTCATGGCAGCAGGAGTGACCTTTGAACACCTAATGAGAATAGAACTCTATGGGAATGTCAAGGTGAGCTTGGTGGAGCAAGTGACACTCCTGTGTAGGCCACCGTGGTGTCATTGACTAGGGATAAGAGAAAGTGAAGCTCTTCTGTATGAGCAGAATGAGATGCTGCTGAAGGTCAAATCATTTTCTTTGAAAGAGGAGAGGCAGAATCTTGAGATCGATTCTCTAGGGCAGTAGTTGCTAATTCATTTCACAGATGCTTTGTGTGAGTTGGGACAGGAGCAAACAGGCTGTTCTGTCACAACAGTATTCCCCAGCCCCTTCCTTTTCCTTCATCAAGGAGACTCCTGAGGAGAATTTTATCTTCCCATCCTTCTAGTCTGTAGAATGGGAGGGTTGAACTAGAGGAGCTCTGGAGTTCCTTCCAGCTCCAAATCTGGGATCCTGAGAAAGCCCCAACATGAGCAGAGCTGTCATTACTGAGACCTGGAATTGCCCAGATGAGGAGACTTTGGCAGAAGAATATGAAATATCTTCTTTGAAGCTGACCTGAGACTTTGCCTGTAATACTGTATACTTATATCATCCCCAGCTGTCAGTTTAGAGTTGGAAGGGCTGTACAGGTCATATTGTCCCCCTTCCTGATGAGGACACTGGAGGATCAGAAAGGTGAAGTAATGGGGAACTAGGCCTCTTCCACTGCCCTAACCTGCAAGGCCCTCTCCCCCCCCCCTTTTGTATTTGCCATTATTAAACATTTTGTTGAATACAACTAAAATAGATGAGAGGAAAGACATTTTTCATATTTCATATGAATCTCATTTCACTGTGGTTGGGTAAATGAAAGACTTTAAAAAAAACCCTTTTCATGAATTTTTTAAGATATTGCATTCATTCCTAAATACATCACTCACTCTCCTCAGTGACTTCTTAGCCTGATATTTTGTAGTGAAGGCCATCCCCCTACTTTCCTATATGCCTTTACTGCATCCGTTTGACTATACAGGAGTTCTGGGACCACACACTCATGGTTGGGGTACCTGTCCAATGAGGTGATGAAGCATCCCCTTCGTGGCTCTGGGCTAGAGAATCATAGGCTCACGTATAATTGATCTGAAGCTAGAAGGGACCTCAGAGGAGCTGATGACCCAATGGATGTGCCAGAGAGATTCATTTACCCCCTATTGTTCTCTTCCTGTGAAAGAATTTTTTAAAAATTATATATAAGTGTTTTGAACTAGGCAAATTGGAATTATCTTGTATCATACTTGCTTTAGTCAGTATCATCTGGAGTGAAGATAGATCTATCTTGATGGTGTCAAAGCTGGATGTTGAGTGGTAACAGACAATCTAGAAATATCTGCTCCGAAACACTTTTAGGATGTCAAAATAAACATTATGATGCTGTTGATTCCCAGTGATGTTGAAATTGTGATACTGTCTTTCCTTATTTGTTTCATTTCATAGATTAGAGCTGGCAAGGAGTTTTGTGACTGCCCAGATTGCAATGTTCATTAGTTATATAGAGGTTGAATGACTTGGACAGTCACACAATCTTCAAGGGTACAAGGCAGGGTTTGAACTCAGTCCTTCTTGCTTGTAGTGCAACACTGTATTTTCTCATTCTTTCATTCATATATACGTCCCACCCCTACATATATACTCATACAAATTAGAGGTAGGGATTAGATGTATTTCATTATTACTAGAATTCCCTCGTGAGAAAATACCCTCTATCAAGTTGATTCGTTATAGTCTTTAAGAGTTTAAGTTACTTGGCCCAGGATCAGAGAGAGAGAGAGAGAGAGAGAGAGAGAGAGAGAGAGAGAGAGAGATTGTGTGTGTGTGTGTGTGTAAGAGAGAGAGAGACACACACAAAGACAGACAGAGAAAGAGGTGGACCCAGAACGTCTTGGTTTTATGGCTGTCCATTGTGTCACACTATCTCAAATATCTGTTAAATTAAATTAAATTTTGTTTTGAGAACTTAGATATTACAAAACTAAGTTTAGCAATCATCTCTTCTGATGATTCCTGACTGTCTCCTTTTATGATTGTAAATTGGCACACCCACAAAAGTTTTTTCATCTATACTTAACAGATTTTTAATGTATACATTTCAAAAACATTAACTTTCTATTTTAGCATTATATCCCCATTCACCTTTAAAAAAATAAAAGCTGTGCTAAACTCTAAGCTGTTACTGTAATGTCTTCATACTTAGGATGCTGATATTTATTAATTATGTCTCAGATTTAAGTTGACAATTGGATTGTCTTTAGGATGATTGAAGGGGGGAAACATCATAGGTTCTGATTTCATGCTGCTTCAAGCTTGATCTGAGTATTAGAAGTGTCCTGTTGAAGCATTTGTCTTGTGTGCACTATCCTAAGCATGTCTGACGGAGATTTGAGTCCTGACTTCCCAAACCTTACTTAGCAATTGAGCTCAAGGACAGGAAGCTCCAGCTTTCAGACAAGTCAGGGCTCAACTTTGAGGGGAAAAGCATTTGTTCTATGGCTTGGAAGGGAAAGTCAAGACATGCTGAGTTTATTTGGGTGTAGTTGCCAGTTTTACAACAGAGTAGCTCAGCACTGTATTTTTGCTTTGAACGTTTCCTATCAGCACTATCATTTTTAAGCTAGGCAAATGATTCCTTAGTCTCTTAGTTTTCCCATTTAACTATCCAGTGTGATCAGATTGATAGCACAGAATCGCCAGATTTGAGGAACTAAATTCTCACAACTGTTTTGAATGGATGTTTAAGTAGTCTGGACTTTGAATCTCTTCTGATTCATATAGCAATAAATGTCCTGTTTATACTGGAAATATCAATGTTACAGAAAAGGCAGTCATTTGAACTTCAGTTCTTATAGACACCAGTTCTCATACTGTTTACAAAAATCTAGTTTTTGGTATGCTAGACCCTAAGTAAAATTCCTCTGTTCTTTCTGAAGGGAATTGTGTATTTTAGCTAAAGGGCTTGATATCATTTTCTAAATCTGTAGCAGTGTATTCCCTTTAGTCTTCATATTGACTTATGATATGAAATGGGCAAGCAAAAGTAGTCTTTAGGAAGGATTACAATCATAAATATTTGTCACAATTGTTTTTGTAATTTCAGGGACACTGAGAGATAATGTAGTGATTATCAGGTTTAGCAGCTGGCCATAACCTGTAATTCCTTGTAGAAGGAGGAATTGCTAGAAGCAGTTTCTGGAGGGAATGTATGCCAGTGGAGGAAGTGGGATGCCCAGTATATTTGGAGGGAGGTGTTCAGAGATGAGGTGGGGGGAGTAGAGAAGAAGGCCCAGTGGCCTCTGCTAGGCGACCTCATTGTAGATAGTCCCATAGACTTAGGAGGTCATAGGTTTGATGGAGTGTTGGGGGGATAGGTTTCTTATGAGCAACTGTTATGTATAGGGGAAATGTGGTTCAGTATTTTTTTTGGGGGGGGGGATTTGACTTGAGATGAAAGTGCTTCTTACAACCCAGACCTCTGGCAGACTATTGAAGCCTCTGAATCCCTTTGGAAGATGTTTTTAAATACATAAAATAAAATGCATAGAATTACAAAGAAAACCAATTATATTCAAAGGCAATTATCGAACTTTTAAAACCCCAAATTCAGAAGTGGTTGAGGGCAGGCTCCTTTGTCTGTTGGCTCTGTTGTACACAAAATGAAGGTGTTTGAGTGGGGTAGCTGAGGTCCCTTCTAAGATATAGGGAGTCTGACACAATGTTTCTGTGTTTTAATATGCCTTTGAATATCCAGGGCCTAGTAATTTTCTGCATAGATGTTAGGTGCCGGGGCATATTTGCTTGAGGGGTGGAGGGTTTATTCAGTCAGTGGTCCTGAACTATGATTTAATTCATTTGGGAACTCCTTATGTAAGTACTCTTGTTTTTAAAATTGTCCTGACTGACCAATGATCACATAGCTAGTATTTGTCAAAGGCAGTACTCACAGCCAGGTTTTTCTTAGTGCTACCCTGTCTACTATTCTGCTCTAGTCAATTACTGACAGTTTTGATTTCTTTTTAACAATTAATTACATACCATTTACAAAAACACTACTGTAGGGGCTTAGGGAGATATGAAGAGTAGTAGCTTTGGAACAAAAATTTGAGTTCAGATTTGAGCTCATCACTTCTGCTCTGTGAGCCTCAGTTTCCACGCTTGTATTGTATTAGATAACCTCTAAAATCCCTTCAAATTTCAGTCTAGGAAACTCTCTGATCTTGGATCCGATGGGTCTCTGTCCTTGTGGTGCCTAAAATTACATTTGGAGGATATGCCACGTATGCAGCAGTATGTGCCTTTGGTATTGCCTCAGTGAGCAATAAGAAGGAAACCAAAGTTGTGGGTAGTCTTTTATTTGAGATCAGCCGATTTCACTGCTCCGTGGCTACAGACTAGAACCCTAAGCCCAGCCAGCCATTCTGTTAAATACATGCCTTTTGTCTTAAGATAAATTAGGAAAGAAGAGTCGACTGGCACAGATTTATCACTTTTACTGGAAAAACAATATCTCCTTGATGATTGTTGGTAGTATCATATTCTGACAGGACAGAAGCTCAAGTGACATTATTCATCAGCTTATCTATTAATATATTGATAATGCTAGGAAGAATACAAATATGTATAATATACACTCGTTGCTTTTAAGGCACAGTCTTGTGGTCGGGCAGAAAGCAACTGAAGAGAGGTCCAGCCCAAAGCTTGTCATTGTGTGGCCTTCTCTGGATTTCCTTTGACAGGTAGTACCTTTCCATCTATAGCACTTTGACTACCATGAGATACTAGGTCTCTGAGCTGGAAAGGACCATAGAGATTATCTGTTTCAGCCCTCACATTTTACAGAGGAAGAGACTGGGAATCACTTGGTCAGAGTCACCAGGTTGTGTCAGACAACTAGCGGTTTTCAACTCGGGTCATGTGACTCCTGAGCTGGCGCTTGCTCACAGCCATTCTCTGCTTCCCTGGTAAATTGGACTAACATTCATTCATTCTTTCTTTTGACAGATATTCAAGTGTCACTGAAAATCATTTTTGGTGTCTGTCAAACATTTTCATTTCATACTCAGTGTTTTTGAAGCCAGTCATGTATTTGCTGCTTCAGAAAGTTTGTTTGCAATCTCTTAATCTTTTAAGCTGTTTCATTATCTTAATTTTTAATAGTCTTTTATTTTAAAAACACATGAATAGATGGTTTTCAAGATTAACCCTTGCAAAATCTTGTGTTCCAAAATTTTTTTCCCTCCCTTCCCCACACCCCCTCTCTTAGACTACAAATAGTTCAATATATTCAATATGTGCAGTTCTTCTATATGCACTTCCACAATTATCATGCTACACAAGAAAAAATCTATTTTTATCTTAATTTTAAGAGTTAATTAGGAAACTTGTACTTTTGATAGGAAAATATTTAAATCAAGGGTTTTTAAACTTTTGGGGAGGATCATAGACCAGACCTTTTTGTCAGTTTGTCTGTAAATTCCTGAGAATGCTTTTAAATACTTAAATAAAATACATAGGCTTATAAAGGAAACAGATTATATTAAAATATACTTATCAAATGTGTGTGTGTGTGTGTGAGTGTTTGTGTTTTAAAAGCCAAGTTTTTAACCCTAGACTTACCCTAACATTTGGGCACATATGTCAGTTATGGGTATGTGTATGTACACCTACTCATATACATATATGCTTTATATATAGTATAAAAAGTGGTTATTATCTGTAGTGTTTCCAACTTATTTTTAGAATTCTGCTTAATTATACATTTCTTTAAGTAATATCTTAAGCTATGTTTTCTGTCATCTGAAATCTCAAAGTACTTAAGCATACAGAATTATGGGTTATTTTGGATATGGGTTGAACCTTACAGATGATTTCCTCCTTTAAGAGACCTTGAGAGGGGGCAGCTTTCCTTTAATAACGAGGCCAAATTGGAACCCAAGCATTGACTTTTTTTCTGCTCCCTATGGTAGAACATCTTTGGCTTTATTTATGTGGCATTTATCTTATTGATGCTTAAGAAGAAAAAACTATTTTAGTGTTCATTTTGTTGTATAGTTTTTCCATCTTGTTGGACTCTTCTTGACTCATTTGGGGTTTTCTTGGCAGAGATACTGAAGTGATCTGCTGTTTTCCCCGCTAGCTCCTAGAGATATACAGGGTGAAGTGACCTGTCCGGGGTCACACAGGCTAGGAAGTGTCTGAGGCCAAATTTGAACCCAGAAGATAAGGCTTCCTGAGTCCAGGCCTGGTTCTCTGTCTCCACTGCGCTCCCTAGCTTCTTCTGTGGTCAGGTAGCTCTATACACCGATAATATGGAGAAGTTCATATGAGTTCTGCCATGTTCCACTAACATTCTATTGTAATGCATGGATTAGCCCAAGTATTTGTACAAAAATTCATTTATCTATTCACATTCTTGCCACTAGTGTGAGAACTAGTGTGACAAGTTAAACAGCAGCAAGAAAGAGCCACGGTTGTTATGCTATATAGTCTCTGGATAATTGATATGATATAAACTTGGAGAGTGAAGGATGACTGTTAGAAGAAAAATAAAACTTTATTTGCAGTTTCAGTAAGGCAGTGAATTTTTGCTCTTCCCCTCCCCCCAATCACTTTACCATTTATTCTTCTTAACAACAATATATAATTTCATTTTGAGGCATATGGGACATCTAAAATGTGTGTGTGTGTGTGTGTGTGTGTGTGTGTGTGTGTGTGTGTGTAGATGGGAATAATTTTCATTTTTTTGTGGGAGAAAATGATCATCAGAACCATTTTGCTATCAGTGAACATCAACTTTTATTGGAATATGCTGAAATTTAATTAGAGGTCAGTGTACCATCCATGTACTGTGTTTCTTCATGCAAGCTGTTAGACCCTTCTGGGTTTCAGTTTTTGATCTTATATCTCTAAAGCTTCTTCAAACTCCATGATTCTTTCTATTCTTGCATGGAAATATTTGTCAGATTATTTTTCTGTTATGTTTCATGTTAATCATATTTAGATAGCGCTGACTTTAATTTTAGTCTTGTTGATTTTCTATTCACCTAGATCAATAATCCTGTATGCTTTTTAAAAGGGAAAAATAAAGCATGATGAAAGCATATGTTAGAATTTTTGGAGAATTTTTGTATTTAACCAAAAGTATAGAAAGAAAGGAAATTATCTCCCATTTTTTTTCTGAGACATTTTCTACAAACTAACTGGTTTGGAAGCTTACCTGAGACATGGAGGCATCTGAAATCCGCGTTTTAAAACAGCTGGGAATATCTTAGTCACCTTTTTTAGACAGTTGGCTGTTGTCTTAGGGAATGAAGATATAAAAAACAAAACCATCAGTTACAGGCCAACTTGAGTTCACCTAAATTAAATTTTATTTTATTTTAGCAAATTCTGATAAATAGACTTTGTTGGTCTTTTCTAGCAAGTCTTGTTCTTCTCCATTCATTGGACTGTTCTTTGATGGAGGTAGGAGACTGCATGTGAAAACTGGGTTGAAGTCTTAGTTCTTCTACTCCCTTTGTGGGCTCTTGGGGAGATCTTCTTGCCTTTTGGGATCTAGAGTTAACTTCTCTATAAAAGGAAGGGGGTGGATTCTCTATACTTCTGCTTCCAAGTTCCTGTGGTCTCTGATTTCTTTGTATCCTTTTTTTGCTATTTATGTGTCCTAATCTGAGTGTAAAGCTTGATCCGCACTTCCAGAGTTATATAAAGATGTAGCCACTCACTCTGGGTTTTTTTTGGTTTTTTTTTTTTTTTTTTTTTTTTAATGTGTGTTTGATGAATGCTATTGTGCCTCATAAATGTATTTAACTTGATGATCATCACTGCCTGTTTTATAATGTCTTCTGAGTTTTTTCCTCCTGAGGACCTAAGATCAAACTTTATTTTCCCCAAAGATATTTAGGTAGCCTTACTTATACTTTAACGAAACCTAACCTAACCATCCAAATAGGCATCCATCTAGGAGTGTGTCTACTTCCATCATAAAAAGGTAGGGCCTAGAAATCCTTGTGAACTGAAAGATTTTTGAGGTGAATTTGGGTTTATTTTCTGTAGATCTCATGTCCTTAGGGAAGAAGTCCTTGGAAAGAACATCTCAGTTTTATTTTAGATCAGTATACTCAGCCTTTCCCCCTTATGCTCCTTCTAAGACCTTGCAGGTTGCCTTTCTCCTGCTTCTCTCCTTCTTTCCTGGGCCCTTCCCATCTTCTTCCAAACCTGCTCAGGTATCTACAATGTTCATAAAGCCTTCACATGATCTTGTAGCTCATCTCTCTTTTGTCTCCTCAACAATAAACTTTTGAAAAAGCTTTTGTGAAGAATCGAACAAGACAAAACAGCAGCATCTGTACCTGATGTTTACAGCCACCTAAAACTTTACTCTGCCCATCACTTGAAGCTGTTCTTTCAAAAGTCACTGTAGATCTCTTCCCCATCAAATCTTGTCTATTTTCTTCAGTCTTCCTTCTTGAGCTCAGTGATGCTGCTGGTACCTGCTTCTGCTCTGACCTCCCTTGGCTTTGAAACTGCTCCTTCTTTTTATTTCTTTTTCTCTTTGTCCCCTTCCCAAGGTTATATACTTGAAGATAGTCATCATATTTACCTTAAGTCTTCTCTTCTTCAAGATCATCTTTTCTACTTTTTATTCCTCTGATCCCTTCTCTCTCTACTGCTGGCCTTAACAATAAGTGGTATTTATGTAGCACTTTAAGTTTTGTAAAACATCTTACTAGCACCTTCTCATTTTAGCCTCACAGCAACCCTGCGAGGCATCCCTATTTTATAGACAAGGAAAGTGAGGGAATAGAGAGAGTGGCTGGCTCATGGGCAGCCAGCTAATTAGTATCACAGACTGACTCCAGCCCCAGCCCCATCTCTGGGCCACAGGGCCTTCCTGTCACTTTAACTGCCACCCCTGGCAAATGATTCCCCAGTGTGTCTCCTCTGTTGACCTCTTAGGCTTTCTAGGTCCCTCCAGGACATTTTCATCTGGATGGCTACACTAGCACTTCAAACTCTGCCTTGGTTGAGACATGGCTGGTTGTGCTTCTTCTGAGAATGAGCTGGGGGTTTTAGAGAAGTGCCAGCAGGGAGCCAGCTGTGTCCTGCTCTCTGGCAGTCAAAGCCCCTACCAGGTTAGACCTCTTCGAGGAACACTCCCCAGGTCCCCCCTTTAGCAACACCTTGGATAAATTATAGAATTTCTGGAGAAGGCAGCCAGGATGGATGGGGAAAAGGTCATTCAAAGATCTGGATAACTGACTGATAGTGCTTATCTTGGAGTGGAGCTACTGGCTTTCTTAAGCCTGGAATATAGATTAGGTTTGTGTAGCTTGGCCTCCACAGGTAGAGTCAAGAGCAGTGGACATGAGTTACAAAGAGACAAACTTCAAATTTCTATAAGGAATAATGCCTTCATAATGCCCTGCCTCAGGAATTGGAGGTTCCCTTCTTTGAGGTTTTCATTCAGATCCAGTTGTCTTTGAGAACTTTCCAATTTTAAGCTGCTGAAGTGATTCTCTTGGCAGGCATTCCCCAATAGATTTTATTTTGCCGTTATTGACTGTAAGAGGCAGAGTAGCATAGAACAGAGAGGATTGGGGCTCCTGGGTCCATGTCCTGTCTCTGACTTAATAGCATTATGACAGCAGATGGGTTACTAAGCCACTGAATTGTGTCATTCCCCACCCCCTATCCTTATTTCTCTCCCCTAATCATAAGTTTCAGGACTGTTAGTAGAGAGAGTCTCCAGACCACAAGTTCCATGTGCAAATTAAGTCACAGGGTTAGAGAGCTAATCAGGGAATATCATTTCTGGAAAGCTAGCTGTGGATGGTTTTTAGCACAGTTTATCCTTAGGATTGGAGGGAGGTACTCTTCTTATCCCCCAGGGGTCCTGAAGTGGTAGCATTGTAGAGTTGATGGAGCCAGAGCTCCAGCAGGCAATGGTAAAGTCCATTTTTGAGCCAGGATTTGAACACTGTCTTTATTGGGCCACTTAGATGCCTTTTCCCCTCAAATATACTTCCAACTCTGTGAGGTGTACGTTTTCGTTTATGTCTGCATCTTATTCATATGCTAGACTGTCAGCTCCATATAAAGGCAAAGAATATTTTTTTTCTAAAATTCTATCTTCAGAACTGAAATAATAGCTAACATTTATATTGCTTGTTAGATTTTGTAGGGTGCTTTATCTGTATTACCTCATTTGATCCTCAATAATCTCATGAGTTAGATACTGTTATTTGAACACAGGGCTTCCTCTTTTCGGGGCCAACACTCCAAGTCACCAAGCTGTGCCAGTCTGTATACAATAGACCCTTAATTAAAGGATTTATGGATGAGTGAGTGACTGTGAATGGTGAACTCTCAAGGGATAGTTCCTCATCTCTAACCAGAAGTAGAATTTTGGTTACTTGAAATAAATAATTTGAAAATGAGGATGTTTTACCATAGTTTAATTGACAGAATCTCTAGGATTTTATTCTATAATGATAAATACTGCTCCCTCTGTGGGAAGTCAGATTGGGCGATGATGTGACAAACTCTGGGACTGAAATGGATTTTAGGAGCTCTGGGGAGACATTGTAGATCAGCTTAAGCCCAACTGTCAACAACATGAGTTCCCTACTGGAAACTAGTCTTCTTTTACCCATTGACCTTGTTATGCTTTGTAACCAGTTTGAATTAGATTTACAATTAAGTCTTTGAGACGCTTGAACTTTTGGAAGGGTGGTGCTTTAGATATATAAAGTATAGTGTTTGCTAAACTTCTGCAAACACATGTTGCATTGAATTATTAATTTTTACTTCTCTTCAGTTCTCTCTTGTTTTTTTTCCCCTCCAAAATAAATAAAATTCTAGCTGGAGCTTTAGCCATAGTCTTATTTCTTCCATTTAACTGTATAACTTTGAACAAATTAATCTTTCTGGGTCCATTTCCTCATCTGTGAAGTTAGTAAGTGATTTAAATTCAACAACAGTTGAATTGAATTGCATCTTTCAAGATCACTTCCATCTCTGTGATCTCTGCTATACCTATGCCTCAATATTTTGTGGAATTTTTTTCCCTGTTATGAAAAAAATGTTAATCAGATTTAGAAATCATAACCTTTTTTGACATAATATTCTCTTTGACTTTCAAGCCATAATACTTAAAATGGAGTTCTCAAAATTAAGGCTTAGGAAAGTTTCTTAAGAAGCAGTCCTCATCCTGTTCATTTCCTCTGTAAAGTGCTTCTATCCCCTTTTCTTTATTATATATTTAGTATAAAAATAGAAGTCAATAAAGATGATACTCTTTAGGTAATTAAATGTGAAAATTACCAAGGACTATGTACAAATTATGTGCAATTAATATTAAAGATTATATAAATGTTTAAGTAATACTTCTTGTATTTTTATATACCTAGTATGATTCTTTGGTGATGATGTAGATGATATCAATATGTTATCTTTGCATGTAAGGGTGGCTCCCTGCTAGCAAACATGTACTTTTAAGAAGTTTTTTTTTTTCTTTTTTTTTTCTGCCTTCTTCCTAGTGGATGCTAATGAGTATAGACTGACCAATTTATACATTCCTTTCTTATTATTCCTTATTAAAAATGCCATGTATTTTTAAAGATGATTAGGATTAAGGATGCATTTCTTGTCTAAAGGAAAATTTTTATTGCTATGGCCCCACCCTTAACCCATAGAGATATTGATCCTGCAAACTTGGCTTCACTAGCCAAATACTTGGACAGAGAGACAAAGATAGAGACAGAGACAGCATACAATGTTTTTATTGATTTTTTTTAACATCACCATAGTTTTGACTCAGTCCCTCCCTCTCTCATCCCTTCCTGCTCCAAAGAACCATCTCATATAACAACATTTTTTAAAAGAGAAAACAAGGAAAGGAAAAATGAATATGACTAATTAATACATCTAAAAAACTTGGAAGTATGTGTAATGGACCTCCTATCTCTGTAGAGGGATGACTTGGACTATCTTCTCACATCTCTTTGTAATTTTGTAACATTTTCTTTTGATTGTGTGTCTGTCTGTTTCTTTCTGTTTACATTGTTGAAGTCCTGTATGCTGTTTTCTTGACTCTGCTTACTGACCTCTATGTCAGTTCATGTAGCTCTTTTATTATTAGTTTTCATTATGTAGCTCATTATTAGCCATCATGTCTTGTAACACAATAATATTCATGTAGTTTGTTAGCCGTTTCCCAGTTGATGGGCATTTACTTTGTTTCCTATTATTTGTCTGTCCTTAAAGAGCTGCTATAGAGATGGTGATGACTCCAAGGACTTTGTAATGTAGAAGTCCAGTGGTGAAGTCTCTGGGTCAAAGTGTGAAGATATTTCAGTCACTTTTTTGCATAATTCCAAATGGTTTTCTGAAGTGGTCTTGCTATCACAGCCCCTCCAACAGTGCAGCAACTTTCTTGCCTTCCACAATCCCTCCAACCCTGGCTCATTTGCAGACTGAGGGCCTGCAAAGATTTTCATTTCTCTTATTTGTAATTTGGAGCATTTTTTTCATATGGTTGCTGAATGTGTGATTCTTTTGAAATCTGTTGGTTCCTCTCTTTTTACTTCTCAGACACAATAGTTTCACCTGGATATTTTTTTAATGGCAAATTATATAGTTGTTTGCTCTTCATCTAGGTCTTTTCTATCCTTTTCTAGTTACTCTGATTTTTGCCCTTCCTTTGCATATGTTATTTTTTTTAAATGCTTTAGAATTTTAACTGAATATCATTTGTCCCTAGTTTCCATGACTGTCACAAGGAGAATTGGTTGTATAATTAACTTCTGATGATCTCTGCTAAACTTTTTACTATAGTTAGGACTTCTTTATCATGTTGACAAGTTCCTGGGCTCTGTCCCTCAACTGTAGACTTGATGTGTATCTGGGAATCAAAGCTACTTTTCACATTTAGACTGAGATAAGGATCTCCACAGGGTCAGTTGTGATTAATTCTGATCTTCAGAGCCAGGGTCAGCATCATTTATTACAGTGTTGGCACCATCATGCCACCTTTTCCATAGCGCTTATATATTTCTCGTAGAGAGAATTTGGGAGCTGACAACATGCCCATTTATTTTTTTTTTCATTAAAGCTTTTTATTTACAAAACATATGCATGGGTAATTTTTCAACATTGACCTTTGCAAAACTTTCTGCTCCCAATTTTTCCCTCCTCCCCACTCCCTCTCCTAGATTGCAGGCAGTCCAATACATGTTAAATATGTTAAAATATATGATAAATCCAATATATGTATACATATTTATGTAGTTATCTTGCTGCATAAGAAAAATCGGATCTAGAAAGAAAGAAAAACCTGACAAGGAGAACAAAATGAAAGCACATATCAACAGAAAGCATGAAAATGCTATGTTGTGGTCTATACTCAATTCCCACAATGCCCATTTACTTATGACATTCAAGTCCATGCTGGTTTACTGAGTGTCTGACAGTATCTGCATCCTCCTCATTTGGGATGGAATATATAGGGTCTTTTCACTTTGGAGAAATGAAAAATATATTCTCCCATGGAAAAAAAATGCTTGCCCAGATTCAAATCCCATCTCCTATATTTAATAGCTGGGCAGGCTATTTTACTGCTGTGAATCACAGTTTCTTTAGCTTTAAAATGGAAATAATAACTTCAGTACCTTTCTTACAGGTATGAGATCAATTTAATGCATTATTAACTGCTCAGTAAATAAGAGATAACCAGGTGGCACAGTAGAGAGAACACTGAGCCTAGAGTCAGGCAGGCTTGAGTTCAAATTCTATCAGAACTGCTTACTATTAGCTATGTAAGACTTCACCATGATCTATCTCAGTTTACTATAAATTGAGGATAACTATATGGTACTTACCTCATAGTATTATTGTGAGGATCACATTAAATATTTGTAAATACAGTGCTTGAAACATAGTAGCACATTAATAAATGCTTGTTTCTTCCCCCAAATGTCAGTTGTTATTGTGAGATGCTTAATCAGTCAAAAGCTACCTTATTGAACATCTACAATATATGTCATTATGTCTGCCAAACATCATAAAGGAGAAAGACTTGTGTCATGAGCCTTGCTCCTCCAGGTGTTTACACTGTACTTGAGGCAGTAAGAAGTATATACATTAAATATTAACTATTAGGACTGGACAGGTACAGGCAGATTGAACTTAAGGTGTTCTGAGATTTAAGGTGACCTTTGAAGGTTGAGTTTGATTTGTGTATTCAGAGACAGTATGAGCGTTTCGGGTTGGAGGAATGGGATCAACGTTGGAGTAAAAATTGGAGATCAGAAGACTTATGTGGAATAATAAGGCAGGTGAATTTTACGAGAGAGAACTTATTGGATCAAAGTGTAAGGAAATAGGGAAAAGCAAATTTTAGGAGACGTAGAATGCTAAGCAAAATTCTAGAATATATTACTGACCAATATTTGGGGGATGTTCAGGAAAGAATTGCTCATTGGGATCTATATGTTTTTAGTATGAAAATATTCTTCCAAATTAACTTTTATTGTTTCTTTTTTTGATTGGACAAAAAGGTGACAATAAGGGAACGCCATATAGTATGTGCTATTTTTAGCACATCATTTGACATCTTCTGGGATAGTCTTGTAGATGAGATGTAGAAGTCCGGGGGGGGGGGGGGGGAGGTGAATATTAGTTTACGTAGCTTAACAATTGTATCCAGAACAGCTTTGCTAACCTGGAAAGTGGCTTTTAATGACTCGTTTGAATGACTTGACCTTCTGTCCTCAGCCATGCCTTGTCTAACATTTTTTTCAAACTAGTAACTTGGTTGAAAACATTTTGTCTTCCTAGAAGTCACAGTTTGTGAAATCACTGAGCTAAAGTGATTTTTCTTATGCATCTCTACATATTCCTACCTGGATTGTGCTTCTTGTAATATTGCTTCACTCTTCGAAATTTGCAGGCTCTTTGAAAGCAGGGGCCCCATTTTTCATCCTTGCTTTCCTGCCCCTTTGTAAAGTGCTTTGCAAATGGTTGAACCTGGATAATTATTTCCTGAATTGAAATAAATTGAAGTGACAAAAGGGCCTGTGATTGAATTTTCAGATAACACCAAGTTAAGTATGTTCACTAATAGGTCAGGTGGAAGAATCAGAACTGTAAATTATCTCAGCCTGAATGAAATGCCTGTATTTGAAGCTCCACAGTATTTAACTTTGAAACATCAATTATGGAAGTCAGTAAGGAAGATCCTGGCTTAGCATTTAATATAGAAGACTTAGGGATTTGAGCTTGATGTGAAGGAGCAGTCGTTCATGGTAGAGATTAGTGTGTGGTGGGAAGGAGCTACTACTGTGTTCTCTCACAAGTCCTCATCTGAAGCATTATGTGCCATCCTGGGGGCTCCAGACTTGGTAGGAAATTGGTCATAGGCTCATGGCATTTTTTTTAAAACTACAGTAGCCTTTAAAGACACTCTATGTCACACACTATGATACATATTGGTGGCTGAGAGTGTTCACATGAACGCAGTCATAGCTCATCTCAGGTTCAAAGTATTGACAAGCTAGAATGTAGGAGCACTTAAGGGTATTGAGGATGCCTGTTTTCCCCTATTAAATGGAGGAATGTGGAATGTATTTTAGCATTGTTATGATTGTTGGACTAGTGTGCTCATTATTTTGGAAGTGCTGTACTAGGATCTTGAATTGAAATATTATTATGGGGTGGCAATTCATTTTAATTAAAACTGTTCCATATAACAAAACACAGAGGTAGCCAATAGTGGAATGGACTACTTCAGAACAAACGGTTCCTTAGCTCTGCCATAGTTCAAGTAGTTCTCTGGGGGGAATGTTGTAAAGGACCGATAACTCTTGGAGTTGGGAATTGATGAGATTAAAGAGGAGCTGCCTTCGCTCCCACTTCAATTTGATCAGGTTACAAAATACTTGGGGTTCGTTCCAAACAGTATACATTTATTTCCTGCAGTCCTCTCTCCCCACTTTCCACATGACATGATACTATGTAGTATTGAGTCAAGAGAGTCCTTCATTTCTTGAGAAGGGTATAGATGGTCAGCAAAGGGAACATTGCAGGGTTTCTTCTTCTTTGGCTCCTGCATGATCCAAGCTGAGTTATCATATTCCTGAATTTTTGGAACTTTAGAACTGGAACAGACCTTACAGCTTACCACCCATTTCCTAGTAAGGGGCCAGAAACTCACAGGGTTTAGCTTTCCCCTGTTACCATTGAGTGTCCAACCTGGGTGGATGGGAGGTGTTTACTAAAGCCAAGGCTCTCACTATTTTGACCTGAGGAGAGCCAGACTCGAACCCTGGCTTCCTGAAGAGAGTTGGGGAGCTTTCTTGCTCCACAACTCTGCTTGAGTTTCATCTCCTCTATCCTGGGTCGCTAGGGGTGGTGTATGGACTTAAATACTGAATTTAGAAGCCTTTTTATTCTTTAACTTCTAATCGCATGCTCCAAATCACTATTGATCAGAGAAATGCAAATTAAGACAACCCTGAGGTACCACTACACACCTGTCAGATTGGCTAAAATGACAGGAAAAGATAATGATGAATGTTGGAGGGGATGTGGGAAGGCTGGGACACTGATGCATTGTTGGTGGAGCTGTGAACTGATCCAGCCATTCTGGAGAGCAATTTGGAACTATGCTCAAAAAGTTATCAAACTGTGCATACCCTTTGACCCAGCAGTGTTTTTATTAGGCTTATATCCCAAAGAAATCATAAAGGAAGGAAAGAGCCCCACATGTGCAAGAATGTTTGTGGCAGCCCTTTTTGTAGTGGCTAGAAACTGGAAACTGAATGGATGCCCATCAATTGGAGAGTGGCTGAATAAATTATGGTATATGAATGTTATGGAATATTATTGCTCTGTAAGAAACGACCAGCAGGACGATTTCAGAGAGGCCTGGAGAGACTTGCATGAACTGATGCTGAGTGAAATGAGCAAAACCAGGAGATCATTATATACGGCTACAACAATACTATATGACGATCAATTCTGATGGACATGGCTCTCTTCAACAATGAAATGTTTCAAACCACTTCCAATTGTTCACTGTAAAAAGCCATATACACCCAGAGAGAGGGATGTGAAATGTGGACCACATCATAACGTCCTCATGCTCTCCATTGATGTTTGCTTACATTGTGTTTCCTTTATCTGATATGTCTTTCGTGTAGATAAGTTTTTTCTTTTTTTTTTTAATTTTATTTACATAACATATGTGTGGGTAATTCTTCAGCAATAACCCTTACATAGCTTTCCGTTACAAATTTTTCCCCCCAACTCCCCACCCCTCCCCTAGATGGCAGGATATCCACTACATGTTAATTATGTTAAAATATTGGCAAATCGAATATATGTGTACATATTTCCAAACTTATCATTGCTGTGCAAGAAAATTCTTTAGATAAGTTTTTTCTTGCACAACAATGATAGGTGTGGAAATATGTATTCATATATTGGATTTGTCAAGTATTTTAACATAATTAACATGTAGTGGATATCCTGCCATCTAGGGGAGGGATGGGGAATAAGGGGGAAAAATTTGTAACAGAAAGCTATGTAAGGGTTAATGTTGAAGAATTGCCCATACATATGTTTTGCAAATAAAGTAAAATAAAAAAAAATTAAAAAATTAAAAAAACCTTCTAACCACATGTATAAACCCCCTTGGGCCTTTTTCATAAGCAGCAAACGGGGATGACAGATGAAGCTTTGGGCTTGTAGTCAGAAAGTCCTGGGCTCAGGTATGGTCTCAGATGCTGGCTGTGGGACTCTGAGAAGTCAGTTATCCTCTTTTTGCCTCAGCTTTGCTATCTGTAATAATGGTTTCTTCCCTTCAGGGTTATTTTGAGGATCAAATGAAATAATATTTGTAAAATACTTTACAAACTTTAAAATGCTATATAAAAATTATTTTGAGATAGATAAGTAGCTCAGTATATGCTTTCTGGGCCTACACTCAGACCAGTATTTAAATCTGGCCTCAGACACTTCCTAGCAGTGTGACCTTATTCAAGTGACAATTTCTGACCGCCATCATTTCTCCAACTGAAAAATGAGGATAATAATAACAATTAAAAATAGTAATAATGCCTGCTTCCCAGGGGTTCTATGAGTATTAAATGAAGATTAGAAATATTTGTGATATGCTTAGCATAGTGCCTGGTAGATTATACATACATAATAAATGCTAGTTCCCTTCACCTTCTCTTTTTCAATACATCTGAAAAAACAAAGCCATACTTCTGCCTCCCTTATTTCTGTCACCTGTTGTTAGCACCATTCCCCTACCACACCACCCCCCACACACACCTTCTCGTCCCCATCCACCTCAGCCTCCACTTTAAATTCCTATGATTTTCTGCTCTCCTCTTCTATTGGGCCCTCCTTCAACTAATTGCACTCTTCATTGAATCTGTTCTCATATTCCTTCAATCTTCTTGAACTCAAAGAAAACTAGCTTTCTCTGGAGACAATGTCTCTGGCCACCATTACCAATTGTGCCTTTTCTCATGTCCTTTATACTGAGCTAGGAAAGAATCAAGACAAATTTGACATTTTAAAAAGTACCATATTTTAGTTTTTTCCCCAGTTACATATTAAAACAATTTTAAATACTTTTAACAATTTTAAATACTTTTTGAAAATGTTTTTTTAAAAAGGTTTAAGTTCCAAAAGTATATCTCTCCATTCCCCTCTCCCAGAGACAATAAGCAATGCTATATAGGTTAGACACGTGCAGTCATGTAAAACATTTCCTTGTTAGTCATTTTGTACAAGAAGATTTGAATTAAAAAAGTGTAAGAAAGAAAGTGGAAAACTAGCATGCTTCATCATGAGTCCTTTGGAATTATCTTGAATCATTATATTGCCGGGAATCGCTAAGTCACTCACGGTTCGTCATCATACAGTGTGGCTGTTATTGTGTTCGGTGTCCCCTGGTTCTGTTCTCTTCATTGCGCATCAGTTCATATAAGTCTTTCCAGGCTTTTCTGGAATCATCTTGTTTGTCTTTTCTTATAGCATAATAATGGTCTGTTACGATTATATACTACAGCTTGTTTAGCCATACCCCAATTCATGGGGCATCCTTTTGATTCCCAATTCTTAGCTACCACAGAAAGAACTGCTGTAAATACTTTTGTGCAAATAGGTCCTTTCCCCTTTTTATGATGTCTTTGGGATATAGACCTTGCAGTGGTATCTCTGGATCACATTTTATAGCCCTTTGGGCATAGTTCCTTATTGCTCTCCAAAATGGTTGGATCAGTTCACAACTCTATCAGTGTTACTATCCCAGTTTCCCCACATCCCCTCCAATATTTTATCATTTTCCTTTTTTGTCAAATTAGCCAATCAGATAAGTATGAGGTGGTACCTCAGAGTTGTTTTAATCTGCATTTCTCTAATCAATAGTATAAATCAACATTTCTCAAGTTTTTGCTATGTACCAGACACTGCACTAAGCTAGGGCATATAAATACAAGATGAAGGATAGTTCCTGCCTGGATCAGCTCCCATTGTAATGGAATGGCTCTGGGTGCTTTGAGTGGAAGCCTGGGCTGGGGGCAGAGGGCCTTAGGACCTCACTGGCCCCGTGAGCCCCTGCAAGCCGGCTTCTCTTTGCTCCATCTCCTCTCCTGGGAAATGGGGCAATAAAAACCATACCTCCTGCTGGGATGGCTGTGGGACCCATCAAGACAATGTTTGCAAGGCTTTAACACTTGCACACATGTGCACATGGAGGTATCGTGATAATGCTGTGGTGGCTGCCACTGGTTAAATAGTACCTGGTAAGCAGTCCACGTATGCAGAGCACACTCTTTCTGATGGGAACCCTCATTTCTATCTCTGATTCCCAGGGTCACAGACAGGAAGTGGTGACGGTTGAAGGCTGGATTTGAACTCAAGTCTTCCTGACTCTAGGGTTGGTGCTACATCCCCTGGGCTACTAGCTGCCCCTTGTCCCTTTGATTCTTAAGAGTGGGTTTTTTTTGTTTTTGTTTTTGTAAATTAATAAATTCTGTTCCTTTGCACCTTGTAATTCATGGCTCTGCCTCTCTACCTGGCCGCCTTTCAGGTACTTCAGGACAGCTGTTTTGTTCCCTTTGATCTTTCTTTCATTCCCTGCCCCTTCCAGTGACCTTTAGAGAGTCCCAGGCCTAGGAACCCCCAGACTTGCACCTCTTGCTCTAAATGGCACCTTCCTAGTGAGTCAGGCCCCAGGCCTCTCCCAATCCAGCCTCCCCTTGGAAAGCCCTTGAAGCTTGTCCATCCCCTCAGATGGTTTGCTAGCCACAGTTTTGTACTCAGACACTTAATTGTTTTTTAACCCATGTGCCTGGCTTTGCTTTCACATCTGCTACTTTCCTCAAAGCTTTGGTGCACTGGCCTCATGCTCAGTGAAACCAGGTATAGAATCTTTGGCATTTGCCTCAACTGAGCTGTGACTAATTTTCTCAAGTTCTAAATTTTTCTTGTTGTCCCTTTTTCTGTTGCTAATATTCATTTGCACTTGTTTTAGTGAGACTCAAACCAGAGAAGCAGCAAGTGTTACTTAATAAAAGGGAGTCCTTATTCCCTTTTTAAACTGCTGTAAAACAGTGATCCCAGCATCATTAAATCCAGCATCCTGATTGAAGACAAATCAGAGTTCCATTTAGTATTTGTGATTGAAAAAGGCAAAATGTAATTGTTAAGGCATAAATGGAGAAGTCCAGTTCATGCTGGTCACCTATAGGACACTTTGAAATCAGTTGGAACAGGTTTTTCATCTTTTTTATGTTATGGGCCTTGGCCAGTCTGGTGAAGTCTCTGGAACCTTTCCCAGAATGTTTTTAATGCAGAAAATTAAAAAGACTAAAAAGGAAACTAATTTTATTGAAATATGGTTGCCAGTTGTTGTTATATTTGTTAAAGTTCATGGACCACAGGTTGAAAATATATGTATTTTTTAATTTTATAGTGGAAGGTCAGGATAAATATGTACAAAGTATTTTTTTTAAATACTACTTTTAGCTTCACTTCTGAATCTTATCATTTCTGCCTTCAAAACATCTCTCAGGGAAAGATACCCATCTCCCACTCACATAGCTACCCTCATTTAGCTCTTAGCATCTCTTGCCTGGACTAGTTCTGGACATTTCTGAGCAATTTTTTGCCTTGCCCACTCTCACCTACCAAAGTGATTTACCTAAAGTATGACTCTTGACATTATCCTCCTTCTTCAACTTAATAAACTCCAGTAACATTACTTCCAGGATCAAATATAAAGTTCTTTGTTGGATATTCAAAACTCTTCATAATGTAGGCTTTTCCTACCTTTTTATACTTCACTCCCAACAATCTAACAATACTGCCCTGTTTTGCATTTTTTGATTAATTTTTTTAAACATAATTGGTTTCCCAATTTTATTTTATGTATTTATAAACCTTGTGAGAAAGTTACCAAAGGGGGGATCTGTGACACAAAAGCTAAGAATGGTTGAGGTCACCTTTCATTTCCTCCGTCTGGATCTCATTTGTGTCTGTCTCTCCCAAATTAAAATCTAGCTCCTGGAGGAGGATGCTGTTTTGCCTTTCTCCATGCTCTCCAAGTTTAGCACACTCAATGCCTGGAATAGACAATGAGAACTTTTTGTTGCATTGATTCTTTACAGAGCTGCAGGATAGCTCACAGAGGTTAGACTCATCTCCTTTGGTAGGTAAGGGTAAGCTATCCAGTGGTCTAAAAAATTATCTGAGGAGCATCTTAGAAAGGTCTAGATCCAGGAATAACAGGCTCTCTAGAGATTTAAATATATGTCCAAGGAAGAAAACCAGTTGGAAGGTCAGTGAGGCAGCTGTACAAAAGCTGTGCTTAGATTTCAGAAGGAAATTCCATGCATTTGAGACCTTGGGCTGAAGGAAGCTCCAGTGTCTCTGGAGACTGCATAATGGTAGATTGTCAATAGAGAACTTGTGGGGAAGCAAAAAGTATTTTTTATTTACATCCTATGGCCTTTATTGACTTTTTTCCCCTTTGTGGATAAAATAACCTTCTTAACAGGAATGGCTTTGTACCCTGAAATAATAAAGGTTTAAATCCATAAGCAGTGTTTTTGTGAAATTTAGAAATGGGCACATTATATTCTGTTTCATAATACCTTGGTAAATGCCTAACTTTTGTTATCGATATTTCAGTAAATGAAAATTTTGCAAAGTGAATCCTGCCTTCTTCCTTTGACTTCTGTTATGGTTTTCAACATGCACTATCCCCGTCTTGTTGATTGTTCAACAATTATTTATTAATATAAGCTTTGTACCTAGTGCTGCAGACCTGGCACATGAAGGAGATAGGAGATATGTTGACCTTTCAACTAAGATTCTTACAGCTTTTTAGAAAAGACAAACTAAGTGTAATAAACAAAATCTGGAGAATTAAACTGTTAAAACTAATGCAGTGCAAAGCCCTCAAGAACACAAGTGTGGATAAGCCTTCCTGTTGGGCAGTCTGGGCAGAGCTGTTCCTACCCAGGAAGCTGGCTATGTTTTGCTCTAGTCTCCCTAAAGCCAGCTGCTTCCACTTCCAGGGATTGCCTGTGCGTGACACCCTGAGCATTGCAGGCATTTATAATGGGGAGATTCATTTCTTGCTAATGTGCTTGTCAGAAGTGTGCACAAGAGCTAAAGCTGGTTTGAGTCCATTCTTTCTTGAAGAAGTGTATAGTTAGAGATTGGGGTATTGTTCTCTCCACCCAAGTTGACTCTACTTGCAATTCGAGGTTTTTTTTTCTTAAGAATTTTTAAATGAGAAGGGACCATAAAGCTCATATTTGATCCAGTTTTTTATTTTAAGAAAAAAAAAGTATGCATTTACATTTCTAGTTTTTGTTTTTGCTTCACTTACATTTTCCACTGTATGTTTCTCATACCTCAGTCCAAAAGAACCATTTCTTATAGTAAAGAATTGAAAAAAAAATGAAAACAAAATTCATTAAAACTAAGCAACAAATGACAAAAAGACTGAGGTTATGTGCATTATTCCAAACCCATGATCTTCCACTTCTGTAAAGAAGCAAGAAATCTTCTTTTCTCTCTTCTTTGAAGTCAAGGTTGATTATTATAACTTCAGAGCATTCAGGAGTAAGTTTTTTGTTTGTTTTTATTTTGTAATCCATAAGGCAAAGAAAAATAGTAGGAGGAAAATTTTTATTTCAAAATAAAATTATTTTTATTTCAAAGTCACTTGATGTACCTGGTCCTTCTAAGTGTTTAACTCAGCTTCTTTGATCTCAACTCTGTGCTTTCTTTACTGCTTGGTGGATAATTCATTTCAGCAAACATTTATGAGGGGCCCACTGTGTGCAGAGACCCAGAGTTGGACTTCTCTCCCAGGGAGAGAATTTTCCCATTGAAAGCCACATAATAAATCTAGCACTCCATTTTGTTTTAATCTATTTGCTACTGTATTAAAATAATGAAATATGCTAAAAGATTTTGGGGGGAAGCAAGGTTTTGGATTTTTTCCAAAATATGTTTTCTTAAATTCATGTTGAGTGGACAGTAATATAGTGTACTTCAATGAGTCTTTGGAATTGAACTTGAGTTCTAGATGTTGTAGTTAGTGCAGATATTGCTGTTTTCATTTTTGAGTCTCTGGGTTCCGACTCCCAAGTCTAACCTTCCATTCACAATGCCCTATTTTCGCTCTGAAGGTATGTAATCTTTAAGGGTACTGAATTTTCATTGCAAAAATGAACAAATACACAATGTGAGACTGTAGTTATGTGTCATTTCAGCATCTGCTTGAACATTTCCAGTCACAGAATGTCCTGCTCTCAGAAGCAACCTATTCTGTTGTTGGACATTTCTAATTATTAGTGAGTTCTTCCTTATATGTAGCTGAAATCTGCCCCTAAAGTCCTCATCCTGTGGAAAAGGATACAGTAAATCTAATCTCATTTCATAGTGAAAGCTCATGGCATATTTTAAAGACAGCTATCATGTTTGCCCTTCCCCCAGGCCTACCCTTCCTTTTTCTAGGCAAAATTTTCTTAGTTCTTTCACCTTTTTCTCATGAAGTCTGATCTTCAGACCCTTCACTATCTTGGCTGTTCCCCATTAACTTTATAAATATTCTTTAATGTGGTATCCTAAATAGTACGTGGTATCTTTAATGTAGTTTGACCATTGCAGTTTATCCTGGGGTTATTATTTTGATTTGGAAACTATACCTGTCATTAGTTTTTGAGGGGACTTGTTAGCAACACAGTCAAATTGTTGTCTCTTTGAGCTTGGAGTAAAATAGAATTCCTGAATCTTTCACATGAACTTAAGATCTCATCTCTCTGACTCATACTTAGGTTTTTGAACCTGTCTGTCCAGTTTGCTGATGACACACACGTGTGTGTGCTGACATCATCAGATTTGATGGTAACACAAAATGAACTATTATGCTAGGTCGAATTTAGATGAGGAAAGATTGTTGGTCGACAGCTAACCAGATGAAATGTAGCAGAAATAGCTGTCAACTTGAGCTGAATTTATCAGCTATTGTCATTCAAGCCTGCCTCTGGGAACCCTAGCCTTCTGTGCTGTCCAGCCAGTGTCATCCAGTGCGGGTTTTTGCCCAAGCACCAGAGTGTTTGCCATTTCCTTCTCCCGTGGATTCACACAAACAAGGTTAAGTGACATGTTCAGTCACCCAACTAGTTAGTAAGTGTTGAACTCGGATCTTTCTGACTCCAAGCTTAACATTCCACCCCTGAGACACTCAACTGGGTGTCTCTGTTATACTATAAGAGCTGCCAAGTTTTCAGTCATAATCCACCTTGATAAGCATTCCTTCTCTGTCTTCATTTGAATTTTTTTGGTAAAATCTTTAACTAGACTAGGTCCTGCAGCATATAAGTCCCACCAAACAAGTATGGACCTTGTCTTAGGGGCCAGAGTTCCTCACGGCACAGAAACGCTGTGCCAGGAGCCAAAGCTTGAGGAGCCTTGATATAGAAATCTCACATTCACATGGGCCTGTGATCTCATTGATCTGGGAGTGTGCTCCAGCAAAGCAGATTGCAGACCATCCCTGCAGCTCTGGTCCGGGTCTTCCCAAACATTTGTCTCTAAGGCTCTTCTGATGTGCTGGAGGGGACAGGCCTCCTGACACCCTGCTCTTGTCAGCTCTCATCACTTATATCATACAAGTATTTGATGGCACACTGTGCTCCAGATTCCCAGAACTGCTCTTTGTTGTGTTCTGCAGCTTCCCATGCCCATGGAGCTAGGAGGACAGACCGACTAACTGACAGAAAAGTACCCCGGAATAGCAGGAATTGGAGGAGAACACCTGGACAGAAATGTTGTCTGCCTACTACGACTGACTGTTTCATTAGGGGTTCTCTCTCAAGGCAGTGTGCCCCAATTCCTGAGGGTCTCTCATTACTAATGAAGGGTTCTTTGCCCTACATCAAGCAGAAATCTGTGTATCACACAGAGAACAACAGATCTACTTCCTCTTCCATATGAGGATTATGTGGTCTAGATCTTCTCATCTCCACTTTAAATATCCCCCAGGTTCTTCTACCTGCTCTGTGTTATGTAACTTAGCAAAAAACAAAACAAAGGAAAAAAAAAACTAGGGGAAATGATCTAAGCATGTGTTTTTGAAAAAAATCTTGCTACTTACTAGATGGTGTCCAGATCAAAATTCTTTGTGAAGGAGAATAATTATGAAATATAATAAATAATCTCAGCTGTACTTACTATGTCAGTAGCCTCTGATCTCACTGAATGTTGTTCTAGAGACTAGGATTTTCATTTTGTGATCAACAATGGCAATTTCTAGATATTTAAGATATATTCCCCCCTTTTTTTTTCACCAAGAATGAATTTTTCCACACATAAGTTTTTAATTTGTAAAATCCCTGGAAGCATCATTTTTCAACTATCTGGTTCTTTTCTGGTGATTAGCAGTCAGATAATGGCAATAGTGCCCAAGAGAACTGAGTTATAATACAGCTACTAAAGCTAATTAGCCATCTGTGTTTGGATAAATCATGTCTCTGGAAGTTGGTTTATCCATCTTTCAAATGAGAAGATTCCATTTTGGATGATGTGGTTCCTCTCAGAATACCATAAGTGGCTTCTCATCACTTTCTGAATAAAGTTTAAATGACTGATTCCTGCATTTAGGGGCTTCTACCATCCTGACCCCATCTTTTCAGCCTTTTCTTGTATGACTCCTTCATATATTCAATTTCTAGAAAAACTGCGCTGCTCTCAGCCTCCAGCTCTTGTTATAGCCTCTCTTTTTTGGAATATTTACTTTGTCCTTGTTATTCCAGATCAAGCTTTGTATAGTAGGCATTTAATGAATGTCAATTGAGTGAAAGTCTGAGCACCCTTGAGGCTTTAAAATTCCATAAGCATTGTGACCCAGGGAATAACTTTTGAGGCAGCATTTTGTATTCTTAGGAAAATTGGGCGTAAGTTTCCTTTCTTGATCAAATGGTACAAGTAGGTTGGTTGTGAATATATTATCTTTTTTTTTTTTTTTTTTTTACCATTTGGGGATTTGCTTTATAGTTGGTTGGATTTTTCACAAAAATGCTTAAGTACCAGTCTCCAGGTTACACTGTTGTGTCTACAGCTTAATTTGTTATAGTGGGCAACTAACTTTTTGTTACAATTTGGAAAAAAAAAAAAACAATAAATCAAGTTGGTGATAGAATGTTAGTTTTGGGGGAATGGTTTTACCCATTTCTCAGAATCTGAGCTGCTGAGTGCTTCCCTGTTTGTTTGCTTCCTTATTCTAGTGCAGCATAAGTAGGGGAATGGAGGACTTTTGGCTGAGGTGGAATTCCCATTTTCAGGTCCTGGGAGCAAGGTAAGGAGATTGTATCTGGAACTCCTTGAGGAAGCTCCCTCTTATGATGCAGATTTGCACTTTTTCACAGAGAACAGATGGAGGTAGAAATGTTCAATCACTTACTCAGAATGTGTTAGAGACTGCACTTAAACCTGGCACTGTCTGGTTTTGAGAACAGACTCTACTGAGACACATGGCTCCTTCTTGGAGGAATAATGAATGGCTTCAGGGGTAGAAGAGAAGAAACCTCTCTTGGGATTGTTGGGAGATGAGAAAAAGCAATGGCAACTTTTGGGAGGAACAAGTGCCTTTTGCTTGGGTTTCTGGAGTAAGTCGGTTGGTATTTCTGCTATCAGTTGTACCTGGGAAGAAAAGCCAAGAGATGTGCTGAGAAAACTTTTTAGACAGGCCGGCATCCATTGTTCAGATAGTCCCCAAGTCTTCTCGCTTGGAAAGGAGAGAGGAAACAGACAGTGGGTCACAGGACTATCGAGGAGAGTTGGAAGAGACCTGAGAGGTAATGCAGGTCAGCTCCCTCAGGGAGCAGGCTCACTTTAAGGTTTGCACAGCACTTTTCACATATTAACTCATTTTGTCCTCACAAGAACCTTGTGAGGCAGGTTCTGGTATTACCCCCATTTGATAGGTAGGGAAATTAGGGCTGAGAGGAATGCCTGGGATCATCTCCATGGTTACATGCCTGAGGCTGGACTTGAATTCAGGTCTCTGACTGCAGCTCCAGTGTTGTGGTGGTGGAACCACCCAGCTGCCCAATCATGGAGCTGAAAAGGGCCTTAGAGGGCCTTAGTTCCCGTCATTTTACAAATGAAGATACTGAATGGCAAAGTTGGGATGTGGGCCCAGGTCCTTGACTGTAAATCTGCTGCTCTTTACATTGTGGGAGACAGGAATTATTTAGGTAATTATTGAATGCTTTCATGTATTCTTTGTGTATTGTTGTTTCAATAAATATTTAATTCTGTTTGACAAATAGTTAGGTTATAAGTACTTTGATAGGGAACACAAAGAAGAATATCTTCATCTTCAAGGAGCAGCCCTTTTATTGGGAAATGGAGCATGTACATGAATTGGTAACTATAACTTAATTTGAGAGACCATTAAAAAATAAACCAAAAAACTAGGGGAATAAAGGAAAGCATCCTGGAGTAAGCAGCACTGAGTCGTGAGTCCTAAAGAATATCAAGGATTCTTAGCATTGGAGGTCAGTTACTTAGCAATTATTAAGCACCTAATACGTTCCAGACAATGGGCTAAATATTGGAAGTACAAAGAAAGGCAATGAACAAACAAACAAATAAATAAATAAGTAAATATAATCAAACCCTGCTCCAAAAGAGCTCACAGTTTAATGGGGGAGACAACAGGCAAACAACTATGTGCAAACAAAATATATACAGGATGAATTGGAGATAAAGCACTAAGAAGAAAAGCTTCTCATAGAGAAGGTGGGATTTTAGCTGAATTGGGAAGTGAAGGTTGAGAGGAAAGGAATTCCAGATGTGGGGAGTAGAGCAGTTTGGAGATAAGCTATTTTGTGCAAGGATCAGCCAGAAGGCCCAAGTCACTGGCAAGAGTTATTTCTGGCATCAGGAATCGCTTATGTGAATGCATAGGGGAGGGGAGAGAATGTTGCATTCAGGGAAGAGCTGTTCATATTTGGAATATAAATGAGAATGGATTAATGTGTGAAATCAGCCTGGATCAGGTAGATGGGAGTCTTGAAAGCCAGGTTTAAGAGTTTTTATTTTAACTGAAGAACCATGAGAAGCTATTTGAAGGTTTTTGTGTAAGGAAGTGATGGAGGATTATTCGAAATTCTTTTGGCAGCTAAAGGAAGACTGGGATAGAAGGGGGAGAAATTGACCACTAGGAGATCACTTATAAAGAGATGATTACAAGAGCCCAGAAGAAAAGCAGTGAAGGCCTGGCTTGGGTATAAAAAGAAATAGGTCGAATACAGTGGTAGAACTGACAAGACTTGGTAACTAATGGTAATTAAGTGAAGGGTGAGAGGAGTGTCAAGGTTACAAATTTGGGTGATTTGACACATGGTAGAGCCATAAATTCTGAGCTGGAAGACGGTGTCTTCTACATAGCCTTGTTTTTCACATAAAGAAACTGAGGCTCAAAGAGGCAGTGCCAAAGGCAATGTGGTATATAGTAGAAGGAGAGCACTTGGGCAAGATCATTGTTGTTTCTGGGCTTTGGTTCTGTAAAAGGGAGTGGGTAAGTCAACAGATGTGGGATGGTTAGAGGATTTAGAAGGAGAAATGAGTTCTTTTGTGGATTTGTTTAATTTACTATACCATTGGAACAATCCCTTAGAAATATCTCAAATGTAGCTTGGGCTGTGAAGCTAGGAATAGACATTCTGTTTATGGAGTTGTCTTAATCTGAACAGAGATAATAATCGAGTCTTTAAGAGCTGTTGAGATCACCAAAGAAGACATTGTGCAGAGAAGTGCCGGGAAGTGCTGGACATCCCTGCTGAAGTGGCCAATCAGTCCATTTATTTGTTTACTTTTTGGGTTATTTTCAATTCTCTATCCATTGAGAAGGCAAGAAAAACAAAACTGCCACAAAGTATACTTAAGCAGAACAAATTCCTGTGTTAATCAAAGTATTAATGATTTACTGTGTGCTAGGCACTGTACTACAAAGCATTTCCTAGCACTAGGGTTACAAAGAAAAAGAAAATGTTGTTAACCTCCCTGGTGTTAAGGAGTTGACATTCTAATAGAGGAACCAGTGTATGTATTAGACAAAGCAGATAAAAGATGAGCACCCCAGCAGCTAGAGGGGATTGCCCGAAGATGGTCGTTGAGCTGAGTCATGAAGTAAAAACGTGAGATTCTGAGAGACAGAGGTGAAGACAACGACTCTTCCAAGCATTGGGAATAGCCAGTGCAAAGGGATAGAAATTGGGAGTGCTGTTGCCTGAGGAACCAAGAGAACAGTTTGGTAGAACTGTAGAGTATGTGAAGGGGACCTCTATAAGAAGACTGGAGAGATGGCCAAAGAATTGCAAAGAGAAGAGTTTATACCTGGTCTTAGAAATGATGGAAAACCATTGCAGTTGGGATACAGTGATATGGTCGAAACTGGACTCTTATTACCCATCTTTATAACCTTCCCTTCCTCCCTTGAATAACGCCAAGAAACAACAATAATAGCAGTAACAAAACCCTCATTATAAATATGTATTTATAGTACAGCAAACAATCCCTACACTCATCTTGCTGGAAAATGCCTACATTTAGATTCATCACCTCTCTGGCAAAGAAGTGAGTTCATCATTGCATCAACTACAATTCCAAAGTCTTTTAAAATTTTTCCTCTGCAGTGTTATAAAAATTATTCCAGTTGGGATACTTTTCCTTCACTGCTTCCTCTGAAACAATCCATTTCTTCATTTCTCATCAAATAATTATATTCTTCGGCATATATATGGCATAATTTGTTTAGCCATTCCTTCATAGGAAGACTCCCCACTCCCCCATCCAGTTCCTAGTTTGGGGCAGTTACAAAAGGAGCCACCTTAAATATTTTTCTCTAAATAGAAATCCTCTTTCTTAGATCCCTGAGGGGTAGCTGGATCCAATAATAACTTTTTGGACATAATGAAAGGAAGCAGAAATGTAACACTTGCAAATTATTTTCCAAAATGTCTAAACTTATTCACAGTTCCATCAAAAATACACTAATGGGTCTGGTTTTCCAGCAGCCCCTCCATTGTTTGTCATTTTTCTCTTGTGTATCTTTGCTGTGACTAGTGGGCATGAATTGGAACCTCAGAGTTGCTTTAATTTGCACAATTCTGCACTTTAGGAAAATCACTTTAGGAACTGAGGGGAGGATGGAGTGAGATGGGGAGAGACTTGAGGCATGAAGACCAACTAGAAGACTATTTGAATAATCAGCCTTAGTGTTTATATGGATCCAAACTGGAATAAGGCTATATAAATGGAGATAAGGGAGATGAGAGATATTGTGGAGATAGAAACAGTGAGATCTGGTAACTGAATGATTGTATGAAGTAAGTGATAGAGAAAACATACTTGAATAAATAGAAGGATGGTGGGTCCATTAACAGGAATGTAGTAGGTGCTTAATAAAAAGTTTATTGTGTTGTAACAATAAAAGGGGTAGGCTGGGGGGGAGGTTGTGAAAAATGAATGATGAACCAGCAAAAGATTTTTGGGAAAGATTTCAGAGGGGTCAAAGGAAAAGTAGGTAGAATTCCTAATGCTAGAAAAAAAAATCCCACTACAGCATCCTTGCTGAGACCCAGCCTGACCACCTTCAATAAGGAATCCCACTACCTCCAAATGCAACTCATTCTACTTTTTGGATAACTGTAAATCATTAGGAAGTCTATAGTAGAAGTCAGGCCAAGAGGAATGGGAAACTCTTAATAGTCTCTAACACCAAAGGGGAATAGTCTCGATGAGAGTAAAAAATACGAATTATCTGAAGAAGCAGATATGAATGTACAGAAAATTAACCATTTAGATTTTTTAAATATATCTGTAGAGAACAGACTCCAAAGCCACATTATCCTAAGGATTATGTCAGATGCTATAGTTCAAAATGTACAAAACTAAAGGGGGAAGGATAAATCTGATATATGGGGAGGAGAGGAAGATTAAAGGGAGTTCAAGCCCTATAACTCAGACTGGATGGAGCAGTGATAACTGATGACAGAGAGAAAGAAGGCAGAGCAACCTACTTCTAATTTTGCTTCTGGTTTTTCTGCCAAGGAGAATGACCTTTACTTTGGAAAGGAACAGAACAAAAATGGGTAATAGGGAGTTGATACCCAAAACAAATAGATACTAAAAGAACACTAAGTTGTCCCAGATGAATTCAAGTCAAACTGGCCCAAGAGAACTACCCCCTGGGATACTAGAAGAACGTTGGTGTGAGATTGAGCCACTGTTAATGAGATGTGAACAATCATGAAGAGTAGGGGAGGTGATGCAGGAGAAAGCAAATATTCTTTTCAAAGAAAGGAAGATAATACGGTTACCACACTATAGACAAGTGGATTTGACTTTGATCACTGGCACAATTCTAACATATTGTCAGAGAAATAGTGAACATCTAGAAAAGGAAGAGATCACAAGAAAGCCAGTGTGACTTCATCAAGAACAAGACATGAGAATATTTTTTTGGGACATAAATACTGAATAGTAGGTCAGGGAAATGCAGTAGGTCTTATTTACGTATGTTTTACTAAGGCATTTGATAACAGTATCTATAAAATTCTTATGAGGGATATGGATGTGGGCTAGATGAGAGTATAATGACATGAATTTGGAGCTGGTTGGACAGACTTAAGAATTGTTAATCATTTCATATCAGCTTGGAAAGAGTTCTCAAGTAAAGAACTCCCAGGGATCTGTGCTTGGTTGTCTATGAGCTATTTATTTAACATTTTTACCAGTGATTTAGATTGACCCAGAGTAAGGCATAGGTTATGCCGACCACATTGGAAGGTAGTTCGAAGCTAGGAGAGATACTATATGAGTCAAGATTTTGAAAGGCTCTTAACATCGGACTGATTAATATGACAGAATTTAAGAAAAATGAATGTCAAGCATTATGCTTGGGTTAAAAAAAAGTTTCATAAGTACAGAAAAGTTCAGAGGGCATTTTGAAAAAGAGCCTGGGTTTTTAGTGTATTATAAGTTCAACATGAACCATAAGTGAGATGAGGCAATCAAAAAAGCTACTACAATTTGGGGCTCCATTAAGCTTCCAGGCGTAAAGAAGGATGAAAGTTCCCATCAGTCTGGAGTATTCTGTTCTCTTCTGGGCCTCACAGTTTAGGAAAGGCATTCAGAACATGAATAGTGACCAGCTTCTGACAGTAACAGAGAAAGGCTGAAAAAACTAGCCAAGTTTAGCCTAGAGAAGACTGAGAAAGATAAAGTAGCTGTTGTCAAATATTTAGTAGCAGGCTGTCCTATGTATGAGGGATTAGATTTATTTTATTTGGCGCCAGGGGACTGACCTGCTATCAATGAATAGAAATTACACAGAAGTAAATTTAGGCTTAATGTCAGGGGGAGACTTCCTAATGATTACAGTTCTCCAAAAAGTAGAATGGGCTGCATTTGGAGGTAGAGGGATTCCCCCCTTATTAGAGGTGGTCAGACTGAGCGGGCCTCATGCTCATACAGTAAATATGCTGTAGAAGGATTTTTATTTTTCGGGGTTAGGATTAGACTAGATGAAGTAGCATGGAATAGTGGCTGGAGCACTGGACTGGAAGTCAGCCCTGATTCTGGCCCTGGTTCTAAAATTCTGTGGGAACGGTGGGTTAGATTGTCCAACAGTCAGAATAGAGCAGTGTCAGAGAAGTCAGTGCGTGAGAAAGTATCTGAGGGGTTGGCATTTTGCAGAAAAGCATGGGGATATTCAGAGGGCCTGGGTTTGAATTTTGCCCCTGCTGGTTGCTAGCCGTTGGGTCTTGGGCAAGACGCCCTTTGGTGTCTCAGCTTCCTTATATGGAGAAATTGGAGGTTGCATTTGATAAATTCTAAGGCTCGTCTTTGTTCTGTACCGGGTGATTTGGGGACCTTACCAGAGTGATGGAGGACAGATTGAGGACTGAGAAAAGCCCTGCTGCTCTTGGCCCTTCAGAGAGCCGTCTTAGCAGCGGTGAGTTGGGAAGCCTGATGGGGAGGAGCTGAGAAGGAGAGGAGGCAGGAGGGGAAGAAGAGACTGAGAGGAAACAGCTCTTTGTAGGGACACAGGGAGAGGCAGCCAAGAGTAAAATGCTGAGTTCCCGGAAAGGAGGAGGAAGCCCCAGGCATGTTGAGCCAGGTTAGGGAAGGAATCAGCAGGAAGGCTGAAAAGGAGAGGCTGATGGAGGCCTGATTCCTGAGCTCAAGGACAGCAGTCAAGAAGGGGGAAGGGGGCTGGCACTGACAAGAGGAAGGAAGGGGGTTCTTAGAGCTTACACCCCAGAAAAGAAGGGACCCGGCCCAGAAGAGTGGGCCTAGTTTTCCCCCTCACTGAAGTAGGCTTTCAAAGTGGGGAAATGAGGCTGTCGTGCCTTTTTCATAGCTGCAGCCAAGATCTCCTGCACTTTCAAGGTGCCTGTACTTCTACCCTATTCTTCCCAGTCCCTTTAAGATGTGTGATTAAAACTTCTGTTTCAAGAATTCACCAAGTAAGAAAGTAATGCCGACTTCAAAGCATTGTGATGGAGGGGGATACAAGGCAACTACCCCTGTTCTCCAGGAGGGAGAGAATGCTATGGCCACGTGGGCTGGGGGACTCGAGAACAAAAAGTGGCTCTCGAGCTGGCTTTCTAAGGAAGATAAGGGCAGGTGTGGAAGGAAGGAGTGCTCCTCTGTACTGAACTACACCAAGTTAATTTTTGGTACCAGCTCTTCTGGTTTGAATGGAAGATGGAGTGTGCATGTGGAAGCAAGGTCAAGTCAGGCTGGAGGAGAGCCAGATTGTGGAGGGGCTGGAAAATCCAACCCAAAGAGTTTTGTCTTAGAGTCACTAGGGAGTGGCCATTGAGGACATATATTTCATACTTCTTAGAAGGACATTTTTGTTAGAGATTTTAGTTTTACATGGACAAAGACTTGTCAGAATACTTTTTGTCCAAGTTGGTCCTTAAACTTTTCCATGTCCTCATTAGCAGAGTGGTTTTTAAAGTAGATTAGTGACCAGGACCTGGGGAAAATCTTATTACTGTGACTCAACATTATTGTGGTGTTCATTGTACCTCTGAGTAGTGGTCTTGGTGATGAGAAATGAATTGTCCATTCACTTTGATAATCCATTTCTCAAAATTTATGCTCATGTACAATTAGAGGGGTTTTGTGTTGTAGAATATGGTGCAATGGAAAGAGAAGTGATTTTGGAGCTTTGAAGAGTTGAGCTCCCTGGTCTGGGTCTCTATACCTGATTCCTTAGGGTCAACTTTGTCAAGCCACATAATCTTTCCTTGTGTCATCTGCAGATCCAGGAGCTTAGCTAAAATGATCTCAAAAGTCCACTGCAGCTTTAAGTTCTGTTACGCTGGTGTTGCTTTAAATCAGTTGGAAGAAATAAAAGAAGAGAGCTAAGTCACAGGTGTCAAACAAGCTGCCCCCAACACTGTCTAGTGCTCTGGAACCAGATTAAAATGGAATTGGGAGAGATTTAACACAATAAACAAAAATAAGATAAAACCTGGATAATGGAAGCCCCTCAGGGGCCTTACATAGAGATTAGTGGCCCTGATTCTATTGGCTTTTAACCCCAGATTGCTGTTTGTGTTGAGGCTCTTCTTCCAGATGTAAAATTCTCTGGCCTCCTTGGGAGGATCAGAGTTGTTACAGAGGTGTGATGGGTCCATGCATGGACATGGGCCAGTGACCTTGGTTACACTCCCAGCATGAGACAGGAACTCTCTGTGTATGTACAGGCCAAGCTGTGATGGAGAGAGCCCCAGCCAGTTCTCAGAGCTTACATGTGACAGGGTTTCGAAATGTTTCCCTTACCTTGCCACCTTGACCACAACCATGAGAGCTGAGTGACTGCCGCTGCCCTCATTTGTCAAAGAAGGACGCCAGCATGCAAAGGAAACAAGGAAGCTGCTGGGGGGTGGGGGGAACCGAGCCAGACCAGGCCTGAGTCTTCTGGTCCAGGACTGACCCTCATGAGGGCGACTGCAGCCGTTTGGTAACATAGAGAATCACCTTTTTGGTTAAAGTGTCTGAAGTGATGGAGTGTGCAGACAAATAGAGGAGAGAGGAAGGGTTTGGGAGCGGGGCCAGGGGGGCAGCTCCTGGTCACCCTGGCGGCCTTCCTGAGGGCTGTTCAGTAGAAACTAGAAGCCCCAGGTCCCCCATGCTGCCTCCTGACCCTGCCTCTTAGGTGCCTTCTTTAATGATACCACAGAGACATGAGAACATTAGAACGTATAGATTTGTTTGGGCATATAATTTTATGCTTATGTTTAAATAGATCTTCTTGCTGTCCTAGAATTTCACATCACCCTACATATTAAAGGCTATGACTTGGGGGTAGAAAGCTGTCCAGGTTCCCCATCTCATCCTTTTCATCAGATCCCTTCCTGAATTTCACTCCAGACCAGTAATAGTATTATTGTGACTGACTTTCTTGCAAACTCCTGTGGAATAATCTTGAAGGAAACCAGGGATTCTAAAAGGTGGAGATAAGGGAGAGCATTCCAAATATCTCCCCTCAGGCAACAAGCATATATTAAGCCTTTTCCATAAGGATTTCAGGTATTGTGGACTGCTGGGGAAATAACTGTCCCTTCTCTCAAGGAGACATGCATAAGTGTGCAAAGAAAGCCAAGCTGGGAAGGGCACCAACAACCAGGATGAAGAAGAGTTTCCTATACATGATTCTGGAGCTGCATCCTCAAGAGAAAGAGTTATAACTGAGGAAATAGTGTTTCGTCATGACAGACCGTCTTTGCAAAGGCCAAAGGTGATGGCCGTGTTCAGAGACCTGTACAGCTGGGCTGGACCTTAGGGTGCAGAGAGGGGAATGGTGAATGATGTGTAATAAGTCTAGAAAGTCTAGACCATGTGGTAAAAAGATTTAAATTCCAGAAAATTTATATTTCATCCTAGGGATGATAGGAGCATTTGGAATTTATCGAGTAGGATGGGTAACATTGTCAGAAGTGTGCTTTGGGAATCACGTTGGGAGTTCTGTGAAGAATGGATTAGAGTATGGAGAGACAAGAGCTTGGGAGACCATCATCATCATCCCAAGGAAGCATGATGAAGGCCATTGCTAGCAAATGTCAGTGAATACTTGCCTGGCATTCAAGATCATATTAAAACTGGCCCCACTTTACCTTTACAACTGGCCTGATGACCCTCTGTTGCCTAACAAGATCTTTCTGCTCTAGTAAGCTCTTACTGTCTCTCCCCTGCCTACCCACCCTCTCCTTCTTTTGGAGGCAGCTTGCCTTTACTTTTCTGTAAAGTCTTTACTTTCTTAACTAACACATCTCTCTTGAGAACACCGATGGGGCACTCTTTGCTTATAGTGTTATTTTATATTTCAACACTTTTATATCCTTAGTTATCTTGATTATATATACACAGTTTGAGATTGAGATAACTAAATTATATTACTGCTTCTGTTTTCCCTTACTTTCTCCCTAAATATTCATTTATTGATTAACTCAATTCAAAGGACTTTTCTGTACAAAAGAAAGAGAAAAAGATAAATCAGAAAAATGAAATGGATTGGTTGCCAGAAATAGTGCAGGGTGTCCCTCAGTATTCTCCATTCTGGCTCCTGTTACTCCTTATGTTAGATTATGGTATACTACTCTACTTAAATCAGAGTAATATCTAAACAGAAATTTGTGTCCTAGTACAACGTTTCTACATTAATAAAGGTAAACAAGGGCAAAAAGAATGGTAAACTGCAGATAATTTGTTTCCCGTGTTAGCAGCTTTATATATGAAAATTGTTATGAACCCCCATGGCTTTAAATTTGGTTGTAATTAAGTGGAATTTTGCTTAAAATATATTGGGAATGATGATTTTTTCTTTATTGTTAAAGCATTTTACAGTGTTACTTTAATTTTTTTTATGTATCCTGGAGATCTCTAGAAATTGTTGGCTGTCAATATTCCTTGAAGTAGAGTGGAATAGCTCTTGGACTACTATGTATGTGAAATGATGACGAAGTTTATCCATTCTCTGAGATCACTGTACATTAACCTTCTTGTAGCACTATGTTCCTGTTTTAGGAACTCTGTGCTATACAGTCTCCAAATGCTCATCAGTCTTGCAGTGTTCTACTGTAGACCGTTGGTGTAAGTGGTAGCATTTATGAAGGAATGGATGGTGTCGGCAGAGATGGAACCTCATCCAGTGGAGGTTTTCTTTTGCCAAGATGAATAATGGGAGTCTGATCACATACTACCACTTTTGAGTTTTATACATACCTTTTGTAACAGTGAACTTACAGCTCAGTCATGAGTTTTCTGGGACATTTATGAGTTTGATATAAGAAGTAGAAACCTCTTTAGTCCTCAGAACCATCAGCATTATGTAATAACCAAGCTTTCTCTGATTGCCACCGGTTGGCACAAAATATATTAAAAGAAAAAAAAGTTCATAGGATCATCATTGAAGCTGGAAGGGGAGCAGAGACCATGTGCTCCAATATCTTTATTTTACAGTTGAGAATGAATACTCAAACCTAGGAATTTCCCCAAGGCTACAACAGGTAGTAAGCATCAGAGATAGGCCTTGAACCCAAGTCCTCTGATTCCAGATTCAATAAGAAGGACTGAAAGAAAATTAAAGGAATGTGAATAAATTGTAGTAGTATAACTGAGTTACTACCTGTCATTACTAATGCCATAAATTGCCCATCCCATTCCCCTTTACATAGTAGTAAGCAATTAAATTTATTTTGAGTTTTTAATAATAACAGAAAACATAAGTAAACATATAGTATACAATGTTTTACCTGGCTTATTGCTAATAGCACACTGCTACAATGAAAAGACTTTTGGTTTTGACTGGGTGCATGCCAAACTTATATCACAACCTCAAAGGGGTCCTCACTCCTGCTAGGCAATCTTACTATACTTCCATCATCAACTCACTATCTACTTTTCATTCAGAGTATCTCTTTGAAAGCTTTTTAGACCTCCTCAAACCTTCCATGACTCTGTTTATTCTCAGACTCTCTCAGCTAAGAACTTTGCCTATTTTATAGAAAAAGAAAATGAGAAAAAAAAAAAAGAAAAGAAAGAAAAAGAAAATGAGCCCACTCTCAGTGTATGCGCATCCTCTTGGTTATTTTCTATCATTTCCTTCATCATTCCTATCAGGTGTCTTCTGACTCTATCTTCTCCTTCTCTCCAGTCTTATGTAATGACATGGCCTTACTCCTTATCAGAGCTAACCCCTATACTCGCCAAAGCTATCCCATTCCATCCCATCTCTTCTGTCATTCCCATTCTTATATTTATATTCAGTTTCTCTCTTTGGAGTTAAACTGGAAAATGTCATCTGCAAAAAGCAGTTTCTCTCCTCTTTTTAACTCCTTACAATCTGCTCCTGACCATATCATCCCATTGAAACAGGTCTCTCCTGAGTTACTAGCCATCTCTTACTTGCCAAACTCAGTGGTTTTTTTCTCAGGCATCATTCTTCTGAGCCTCTCTGCAGCCTTTGACACTCTTCTCTTTTGATACCCTCATCTTTCTGGGTTTTCAGAATAACACTTTCTCCTGCTTTACTATCTACCTTCGGACTGCTCTTTTTCGGCCTCCTTTGTTGGACCCTCTTGTAGGTCAGGTCTTCCAGCTGTCGGTGAGAGGCAGCTAGGAGGTAGGAGCCAGGCTTGGAGTCAGGAAAACCTGGGTTCAAATATGGTACCAGCTTACAAGTGGTGCGACTCTGGGCAGATCACTTCACCTTGTTCTCCTCAGTTCCCTCCTCTGTAAAACGAGCTGGAGAAGGAAATGGCAAACCCCCTTCTGCCAACAATACCCCAGATGGGGACATGAAGAGCTTAGACACAACTGGAATAATGGAACCCTCAGATTTCTCTCCTGAACTTTTTCGTCTTTTCCCTCTCTCCTATTTCACTCTGATCTCTTCGGCTCTCATGGATTTAGTTGCCATCTCTATGTTGATGATTCCCTTTCCTGCCCCAATCTTTCTGGTGACTTCCAGTCTTTCAATTTCAGCTGCCTTTCCCACATCTTAAACTTAATATGTTCAAAACAGAACTCATTGTCTTCCCCCAAAACCCTTCCCTGTTACTGCAGAGAGCAACTCTTTCCCCCTGGGCCCTCTGACCCACAGCCTAGGAGTCTTCCTCACCACCTCTGTCCCCTCCTGTCATATATTGAATACGCCCCCCTCTTCTAACACAACCGCCTGCCTCTCAGGGGCAGGCACTCGTCCCCTCATGCCCTCATCCCTGGATCATTCCAAGGGCCTGGGGGTGGCTCTCTCCCAGGGCGGATTGGTCATGCTGCCTCCCTCCTCAGTGCTTCAGTAATACTTATTGCCTATGCCTGGCATTCAGGGTTGTAGAGAAACGGGCCCAGTGTACTGCCAGGCTGGTCTTGGGGACCCAGAACAATGCCAGCAAACAAGGAGGTAGGATTGATAGAAGTGGTAGGAAGAGGTCTGGAAGCTCCAGTCACATCTGCTACTTGTGAGTGTTATTTATTATTGAAATCTAACTTGGTTTAACTTTCTGTGCTGTTTTAGAAATGATACAGGGCAGTGTGAGGTCGTGCTGGGAATCAGGAGGGCTCATGGCCCACCTCTGATGCTTCCTGACTGGTCACATATCATGAGATGATCGTTTTTGAGCTAAAGGGGACTTTAGAGATCATCTGGTTCAATTTTCTTTTTATGGATGAAATTCAGAGAAGTTCTGAATTGCTGCAAGTCAGCTAGTAACTGACAAAATCAAAATTAAACCTCAAGTTCCCTGACTTCTAACTAGCACATTTTCCACTGTACCATACTGCCTTTCCATTGGATCAGAAAAACTCTTGATATTTTGTCACCCAGGAAAAGATATTGATAGATTTTTTAACTATGTGGCTATTCTAGCTCCATCCTTAGGTAATCTTGTGCCCATATTGGGGAGGAGAAAGTATCTCCTCAATTGCATTTTACCATTCCTATGTAGATGACTCTTAAATTTGTATTTTTCACTCTAGTATCCCTTCTAAAGTTAAAGTGGGCATTCTCAAGTGCATTCAGATTTCTCCAAGTTTACTGTTACACCAAACTCTATGTCCAAAACCATGCTTATCTTTCACCTTAAACTTGGGCTACTGCCTTCTGTCTTTTCTGTCTGTCTTATTCTCTGTCTCTCTGCGCCACTATTTAGCCGCTTTTATTTGAAAGCTATATGAGTTGCCAGCCATGTGTGTAAGACTGTGCCAGATTCCCGAAATAAAAAAGATAAAAGAAACAATTCTTGCTCCCAAGGAACTTAGGTTCATTTGGGGATGATTCAACATATGTAACTTTAAGTCAATAGAAGATGGTTAGAAGAAGAGAACTAGCAACTAGAGGGAGTAGAGAAGGCGCTGAGCCTTGACTGAAGATAAGAATTCTGAAAAGCAAAGATGGACATCACTCAGAATTTATGAAGGACATATGCTATGTGCCAAGGACTGTGTAGGGATGTAAAAAGTCAAAATGGTTCCTGCCCTTAATTGTACATTCTAATGAGATACCCAAGTGGATGTACATAATAAGTATGACAAAAAATAGAACTAAAAGCAAAGCAGATAACTACAGGGGGTGGGGGAGGTCCTAGCAGATGTGGGGAGGTAATCAGGAAAAATGTTATAGGAAGTGTGTCTTGAAGGAAGAGAGGGATTTTGAGAGGCAGCCAGGAGAAGAAAAGGCATACCAGCCCTGATGGGGTTGCAGAGAGAAAGATGGAGGATCCTCTGTGTGAGGATAGAAGAAAGGCAAATCTGGCAAAATCACAGGGTGCAGAGTGGACAGTAGTGAACAGTGAGGCTGGAAGGGTAGGTTGGGATATGGATGTCAAGGCTTAAAGACTAAAGGTATAGTAGATATATGGAGGAAGGAAATGGAAGATTGATTTTGTGAACAGCTGGTTGTGTAGATTGACTGGAGCTTAAAGTTTGTGAAAGAGAGTAATGGGAAATAAGGCTTGAGAAAGTGGGTTACAACCAGATTGTGAAGAACAGGGAAGTGATATGAGAAGACCTTAGCCTAGAAAGACTGTTTCATCAGCTTTATGGAAGTTAGATTGCAATGGTTAGAGACTAGTTAGGAAGCTATTAGAATAGTTTGGGAGATGAGAGGCTGAACAAAGGTGATAACTTTTGGGGAGATGGGGGAATATATCTAGATGTGATATCTTCTCATCTTCTCAAACTTGGAGTGATCTTTGAGTGTGCTTATCTCATTATGGACTTGAATAAAATTTTGTTCTTAAGGAGAGTGATTATTTTTAAAATTTGGTATATAAGTATATTTCATAAAGATTTTGTGAGGTGGCAGTTAGAAAACTTGACCTTGTCTCCCATGTTAGAAGCACTCCTGAAAAACCATTTATCTTAACCTGTCATTCAACAAGCATTTATTTATTTATTTATTTTGCTTTTTGCTGAGGCAATTGGGGTTAAGTGACTTGCCCAGGGTCACACAGCTAAGGAATGTTAAGTGTCTGAGACTAGATTTGAACTCGGGTCCTCCTGACTTCAGGGCTGATGCTCTATCCACTGCGCCACCTAGCTGTCAACTTCCCAGTGGAAACGTAAAGCTAGTTTGGGAACTACCTGGCGTTGGGAGAGCATTAAGCAATGAGATTTGAAGCCAGAAGCAATTCAGTAATTGCCTTCCTGAAAAAAGATGTACCCTGTGAGCCTGGAGAGTAGAATTAGTAGTGAGTAGGGAGAGGCCTGAAACAAGTGAATGGAGGACTTCTTGGTGGGATCCTGGAAAACCAAATGCCCTGGTGCTGCAGCCTAGCCCTTCTGCCCAGGGCGATGCTGCCCCCTGAGGGCTAAGCTTTTGTAAGCCTTTTCATTTATGAGAAATCAAAATCAGCCAATTCCATTGGAAATATTAATGAATATCATGTCTGCACACAGTAGGTGCTTAATAAATGTTGCTTAATGTCCGATTTAAAGTCAGTCATCTTTAGTTCATAAAAAACTGATAGACTGTGGGTGATGAAAGATTTTAAAGTATGGAATATTTTCTGCAAAGCAATATTAGCTTATTTGGATTTTTCCTTTTAAAATGTTTTATTGATACTTCCTCCCTTTAAAAAAAAACAAACAAACTATATTCTTGGTACTTTCCCATGAGTCCTTCCAAAAGAACCCTCCCTTTTAAAACAAAGTACAGTTAAGCAAAGTGAATCTACACATTAATCATATCTGAAAATGGATGTTTTCTTCTGAATCTGTTAATCTGCCAAGAAGTTGAAGTCATCATTATTTGATTTTACAATTTTTGGACAAGCTCTAAAATACTCTCTTAGTTGTGTTTACTTTTGCTCTGTGTTGGTTCAGACAGAATTTTTTTTCTTTCTTGGGTTTTTACACAGGCTGTTTATATTAAATACAACCTGTTTGAATTGAGTCTGCTTTTCATCTGCCTTTAATTTCAGGCTGATTCGCTTTCCCTTGAAGCTTCTCATTTGATTTCTAATAGGGAGATGTTTCTTCTTCTTTGCATCTTAGTTCTACCACTGGATTTTGTGTTTAAAATTAATTGTCCTATCGATGTTCCCTCAGCACAGCCTGATTTGGGGTCTTGTGAAATTCAGACTTTAGAACTTTTTTTCTGCCTGCTCTGCTGTACTGGATATTTTGAAGGATACATGATTTCACCCTTGTGAGCATTCTCACTAGCCTTGCAGGTGGCAGCTCCTCCATGCTTTTTCCTCTGTTTCCTTGCTGTCAGAGCTGTCCTGTTGCTCTCTCCTTGGGACCAACTCTCTGGATCCCTTTTTGCTTTCATCTTCCTTTGCTTCCTTTTCTGCTTTCTTAAATTCTTGCCTCTCTATTCCCTCTCCTACCTACTCTTGACCCACTTTCATTCTGTCCCCATCCTTCTCTCCCCCAAGACTAAACCTTTTTTATGATTGGGACTATGTTTTGCATTTTTGTCCCTAGTGCTTAGCACAGTACCTGGCAAATAGGGGTGCTTCATTATAGGTTTGTTTCCCTGTGGTATATACTTAGTATACCTTCAGAAAAGGTGCTGACTCAGGAAGGCATCTGGCAATCAAATCCACTTTTCAGAAGTCCCTTCCTAACTACACAATAACACATATATTTTCATAATACCTATTTTTAGTACTATCAAACTATCTCAGTGAATCACAATGGAAAGAAAGGCACACCTTTTCACTACAAATGTCCCTCTTACGATACTGATGACAAATCTTAGAACTCCAGGCTTTGAGGAACCAAAATTGTAGACGATCCAAAGGACAATGAAAAGAGACATAGTGGGGGGAAAAGTAGCTTGCCATATATTTCCTTTGCAGCACCTCTATCCACAATTGACTTAGAAGCTGTCTCAGAAAAAAATGTATGATAGAAGAGGAGGTGGGGTGGTCATATAATGAGAGATACTATGTGAATATGTCTGAGTGATTCTTTAGTGCCTAAGAAATCATTCAACATTTAAGTTCCCAATATATGCTAGGCACTGAATACACAAAGCCAAAAGTGAGACAAGGCTTAAGGGGAAGAATTTTTGAGTTAACCTTTCTGGAGAAACTATTGGAGAATCTTAACAAGAATAGCAAAGGATTAAGATCTGATGATTTCCCCTAATGGAAGAAATACTCATATTCATGAAATCACAGATCCATTTAATTAAGTAAATAATATTGCACATTTATATTTTAACAGAAAACACATTATCTCCAAGAAAGAGAATATTATCCCTTTTATTCCACTTTCTCCCCACATCTACTTTCATTAAATATCCATAATTACTCCAGCAGCAAGAGCTCTAACCATGAATTTGCCCATAGTCTTTCAGTTTTAAAAACAGAGAGGGAGAATCCTAGCTATGCATATCTATCAAGCTAGGATCTCCTCATTTCCCCTCCCCAGCTCTCCCTCAGAGAGGAGTAGTCATGTCAGAAGGAGAATTCACTAATTCACAAGAAAACCAGCAATGAAACCACTGACCTCAGATGCCTTTCCTTAAAGACACAAAGGAAAGATTACAGAATGAAGATGCATGTGACATTAGAGACACTGCTGAGACATGGTTGGAATCAGATCTGGGGCTACTATGGTTCTAGGAGAAACTAGTTAGAGGGGTAGAGTAGCATGGAATGTCATTTATTATTAATACTAATAGACATCTTAGGGGACTTTAAAGCTTGAAGAGCAGGTTATATGCACCATCTTCTTTGAGTCTCACTACCACCATATGGGTTAGATTCTCATTTGTGATAAGGAAACCTGAACTCAGAAGGGATAAGTGACTTCCCCATGGTCACTCCAGTACAAAGCGGAAGAGGTGAGGTTTGAGCTGACAGGACTTATAGGAAGAACATACCCAGGAACCAAAGAAGGAAGTGTAGTGGAGAACGTTTGGGCTCCAGTGGAGGCAGAACCAGCTGTCACCAGTGTCCCAGATCAGCTGCATGGAAAGTGGAAAGAGATAAGGAGTTCCAGGAACAGATGGCCGGCCACAGAGCTGTGATGTAATGGGGATGGGCAAACGAAGTTAGCCATCCTGGGCTGGACTTCTCCTGTCCAAAGCTGATAACTCATAATTTCTTGATTTGCCTTAAGGAAAGTTTCATCCCTCTGACAAAGTGAGATCAAAGAATTTCCCTTCTAGTCTTGATTCTTATCAACAAGAAGGGAGCCGATTATTGGAGTGTCAGTAATAGGAACATTGGTAGGCAGAGGGAGGGGAAAGTAACCATTTCTTCTTAGAACTTGTGATACAGGTGAGTCATCCTAGGTCTTGGAAAGGAAGATTTCAAACAATTCTGAGAAAGGTCCCAAGCTCCAAAGGGTTTCCCTCCTACCTGTCTGGCCCTTCCCTTCTGGCTGATTCATCCTTCCCATCCCTGTGGGCCCATTGCAGGGCCCTGCCCTGGGCCTTCAATTCTGTCCTTGTCTGTTGCTGAGCTCATCTGCAGGCTTGCATTTCATTCTCCTGTTTATGGAGATGACTCCCTTCTTTACCTATTCAGCCCTGGTCTTTGGAACTACAGTTCCACATCATTACCGATCTACTGAATACTGAAACATCCATGGGCAGCTCAAATACAGCTGTCCAAACCCCAACTTCCCACTCCTCCCCCTTCTCATGTGTCCCCAGAAGCTCATTATCGGGGTGACCAAACCAGCAGCAGGGCTCCCCCTCCTTAGCCTGAGGCCATGGACTGCACACCAGCACTGCACTCCATCTCATTTCTCACCTGCTCACGGGCTTGTATCTGTGTCCCCTGGTCCCTGGCACATCATAGCCACTTGAAAGTTCTCGACTATTGACTTCTCCACCCTCTCCTACAAACAAAATCAAACCCAGGAGTCGTACCCTCCTAGCCCCTCATACCCAGTTAGTTTCCAGGTCTTCATAAATTCTGTCATCACAACACCTTGCCATTTTCTCTCTCCACTTTTCAGGCTCTTAACCCTTTCACCTCCATTTGTCCAGCAGACTCATCATGGCCTGTCAACTTGCTAATTGATTTCTCTGCTTCTAGCCTCCCTTCTTTCCTCTTCAGTGTGTCCCCCACACGGCACTGGGCCAAGTAGCTCCCAAATAGTTCTAGGGTAAAATACAAAGTGCTATAGTTGGTATTTAAAACCCTTTGCCATCTGAAACTGGCCTGCCTTTCCAGCTTTATTGCAGCTAAGTCCCCTTTGTGCACTCTCCATTGTAGCCAGGTCTCATTGTGATTCTACCTACTGTACATTCTCACACACTTATACTTTTATAGGAGCTTCTGTCCCTAATGTACTTCCTCTGTTCTGCTCAAGTACCATTCCTTAGAGGGAGCCATCCTTATTCTTCTATTTACTAGTACCCTCCCTATACAAATTACTTTGTATTTTCTTTGGGTATATTTCCCACTCTTCTATTCATGCTGTTTCTTCCCAGTACAATGTTATCTTCTTCTTTTTTTTGCTGAGGCAATTGGGTTTAAGTGACTTGCCCAGGATCACACAGCTAGAAAGTGTTAAGTGTCTGAGACCAGATTTGAACTCAGGTCCTCCTGACTTCAGGGCTGGTGCTCTACCCACTGCGCCACCTAGCTGCCCCTACAATGTTATCTTCTTAAGAAAAAAAGGCTGTTTAGATTTTTTTTTCTTTATACCTTCTTCTTACTAGCATTGTTCCTGGCACAGGCACAAGAATTAACTGAGCTGAATTCAAATGATGGCTGAATAACTATTTGTCAATCAAGATGTTTAGGATGGTCTTCAGTTACAATCTGGACGAAGTCATTTCCAGTTAGGATGATGTGTGATTCTCAAATTTAGACTAACCCTTTTTTCCTATACTGGATGAGTAAACTGAAGCCTTAGCAGGTCTGCATTTAGGCCAAGGGATTCTAGGCCATGTCTAACTTCCAAGTATAGGAGGGAATACGTCTGGCTAAGCTCTAGGGAAAAAAGACTTAAAAGGGTTGTGAGTGGCCTGAAAATGCAGTATAGCAGGACTTAAGCTGCAGTAACAGAAGAGTGCCGGGCCCTGCCCTCATTGCCCCACACCCGGAGTTTCCGGTTCAGCTTGGGACACGAACAGGCTTAAGCAGCAGAATGGGGCGTGTTGGGCCTGGGGAAGAGAAGGAAGGGGACGCTTGGAGGCTGTCACGTGGGAGCAGGTGTTAGAAGGAATGGGTGGGGTTCAGTGAAGAGAAGAAACTTCCTAGCAATTAGAACTGGGCAAGATACCAAGGAGTAGGGTCTTGGGAGCTGGCTGAGGCCTAAGTGACCATGGCAAGCAGGAGCTCCTACAAACCCAAAGCAAGCCCTCGCTTGAGCAAGATTCTGTCTCCATTATGATTAATGCAAAAAAATCAATGACTGATTTTGGGAAATTAGGCTGTCAGGAGAGTCAGATTCTAACCACTTGGGCAGATGAGCCCCTATTATGCATCAGGAAACAATGAGAAGGGGAAAGGAAAGAGGTCTCCATTCAAACAAGGGAAATGCATGAAATTTGACAGTCAAAGTATCAAAATGACCCTGATCTAAAGTGATGAAGACCTTGGGTTAGGACTTCTCCAGTTACTTCTGTTCCTTTCCATGCAACTAGTGGCTAGGTCCTGATGCCTCTGCCTTCCCAGACTTTTCTCTCTCTGGGCCAACTTGGGGGGATTCTGAGTCAAGAACCATTTGGGGAAACCTCTTCCATTCAGGAAGAAGCCTTCCTTTGAGCCCCAAGTTGTCTCCTTTGTAAAAGAAAGGGCCTTGTTCAGGGACCTCCAGGGCCCTTCCGCTCTGAGTCCACTGCATAGCACAGGCGCGTCTGGAGGCCTCCGCCTTGCAGAGGTCCAGCTCTGACCGGTCACTGTCGCCACACACACTCCGGCTGTCTTACTTCCCAGCCTGGCTCTCATGTCGCCTGGCAGCACTGATGCACGCTGCTCCCTCTCAGACTCGGCAGTGTGGACCTGCCCTCTCCAGCCGGGGTGCCTTTGCACCCGCAGGCGTCCATCCCTCCTTTCTGCTCACCCTCAGCTCAGTGTTTGGAAGCCTTCAGGACTGGGTCCAGATTCTGCCTGGAACGACTGCTGTCCCCTGGGAGAAGAGAAGAGCTGTTACAGGGAATAAAGCTCCAGGCCTGGAGTTGGAAAGAGCGAGTTCAAACCTGGCCTCAGATGCTTTGTGCCTGTGTGCCTCAGTCTCTTGTCAGTACAGTGGCTATGACAGCAGCGCCTCCTTGGCAGGTTGTGACGAGGATCAGATGAGAATGTAATTAATTGTAAAGCTTTTGAGCTGCACAAATGTTAGCTCCAATCTGTGGGTCAAGGAGCCTAGTGCTCCCCTCTCACAGAGTGGTGGATGAAGCAGGGCTAATCGAGTTGAATGTTTAAACTTTAATTCAAGAAACACCATGTTTAGTTTACAGCAGGGAGCACAGTTCCTCCTCTGACAGAGTGTGGCCTGTGCCTCTGCAGTACAAAAGGGGCTTAAAAGATATACGAGCCAAGGGGTTGGTGCGACGTGGGGGAGAGGGCCTTGGAGTTGGGACTTCAGAGACTAGGTCAGAAGTGAACAGCTGGAAAGGTGCAAGTGTCCCAAGCCTTGCAGTTCCTGTGTGGCTTGTTGTTTGGGGTTTGTAGGTGTTCAGATTTATAAACAACATCATCATGAATATAGCCATAGGATTCACAAAGCGTCTTTTGCTTAAAACCAAGTGTGAGCTATTTTGAATCTGGTATTTTTCTGGTAGTATTAGCTTTGTATTTGTACCAGTTTGGGTCAAATAAAAATTTTGTTATCACTGATTTCTTAATTTGAAGGTGTTTTAGGCATAAAAAGAGTATAGAAAGTATAAGAAAATTGAGTAAGCAAAAAAGGCAGGGAGCCTCGGGATTTATCAGAGACAAGCAGGAGGGCATGTGTGAGGAGAGACCTATTTTTGATTGAAGATTTCTTTGCCTGCAGAAGCAAATAACAGTTATCTGGTACTTGTTATCTATTATTTAAGAATAACTAAAAACAGATTCAGCTTATTGCTCCTGGGGAGCCGGCTTCCAGAGTGCATGGCTGACTAGACTCCAGAATTCCTTGTAGAGCTCTGCCTTGATTATTTGCCATTTCTCTGCAGAAATTCCTGACTAGTGGGCCTATGTGTCACACACACAGTTCTCAGAGGGGGAAGGGGCTTCAGTGGCCATTTAGTTTAACCTCCCCCAATGGATCCTCATTTCAGTATCTGTTAACCACCTACTGTGTGCTAAGCATTGAGGATCTCCAGCCGAGCAAGAAACAGTCTTCTTACAGCCAGCCTGCAGTTTAACCCCCAGCACTCATGAACACGGGCAGCAGGAACACTCGAGGGCATTCAAAGTTAAGGAGATTTGGGAAGGTGCCCTTGTCAGAGAGTTCCAACAGGCAGGCCCTCCCCTCTTCTCCTTTTGGGCAGTTTAATCTTTTAGGAAGCTTTCCCTTTGTGTTTTGTGGATTGGGCCTGTCCAAGTCTTCATGACCCCATTTGGGGTTTTCTCAGCAGAGGTGCTGGAGTGTTTGCTTCTTCTCCTGCTTATTTTACAGATGGGGGCACTGAGGCAGACAGGTTAAGTGACCTGTCCAAGGTCATATGGCCACTGAGTGTCTGAGGCTGGATTTGAACTTGGGTCTTCCTGACTCTAGGGCTGCACTGCCTTGCTGCTCTTGTTTTTTTTCTTCCATCACCCCTCAGTTTACTGCTTTCAGATTCTCCCTGTTGTAGTTCTGGGAGCTGAGCAAGAGAAACCCAATACCTTTTCCAGGCGATGGCCATTCACATATTTGAAGGAAACCACTGTGGGTGACTAGGTCTTTTCTTCTTTGATTTTTTTTTTTTTTTCAGCTAACCCTTATACAGCCTCATCTTGAAGCTTTCTTCCCTCCTCCTCTCCTTTCCCTGAACTCTTCCTGGCTTACGAATGTCTTTCCTGAACACATGAAGATTGGATTTTTAAATTCATACACAAGGCAAATTTGCTGTTTGGAGGGGAAGGGAGTAATTGATTTTTAAAGGATGATTATTAATAATGGTTCAGATAACACCTTAAGGGTCACGGAACATTTTTCTTACAAGCACTCTGTGAAGGAGGTAGCACTCATTTTACAGATGAAGAAACGAGGGTTCAGAATTTCTCATGATTTATTGCAGCCAGTAAGTGTCAGAAAGCCAATTCAATTTGATCCGAGTCTGGCGTCTTCCTCCATCATTAGCATCAGTGCCCTGGAGTCCATGCTCCACTGTATGTAAGGATAACGCTGTTTGTTGTTTCATGAATAGTCTGAAAGTGGTTTTATGTTGACTCATCCAAATTCCCTCACACTCAGTTGCCCTTGTGACCAAAGGGAGACATGGGGAGGAAGGGCTAGTTGAGTTTAGGGTTGTGTTCTGTAGCTGTTATTAACGCAGCTGAATTTGCAAGGACCCATTTGGATTGATTAGCTAGCCCTCTACAGCTGCATTTGGTGAAAGAAGCTGAGCGAGAAAACTTGGGGGTGCTCGGTGCACTTCCATTTGGGCTTAGCATCCTACAGTGGTGAGGCAAAAGCAGCTTGCTTTTTGAAGAAGTACACAGACTTAGAAGCACACAATCATCTTATACCATGCTGGCTTTAAAAACTAAACAAAACTAAATTTCTGGCTTTTGGTACCTTAAGGACTTGCCCATCTTTCTTTTATGATTACATAAAACTAACCAACAGTTCTTTAAGCCACAAGTTTAACCCTTGCCACTTCCTAATTTCCCTATTAGGGCAGAGAGCAACCTTCTCCTCCCACTCCCTTAGGCTCACAACCTAGGAGGCTTCCCTTATCCCCCACCCCAAATCCATGTGTTGGCAAGGGCAGTGGATTTCGCCCCTTCTGTATCTCCCCTCCGAGGCTGCCCTCACTCTAAGGTAGGCCCCCGTCCTCTGGTGCCGGGCCCAGCCTGCAGAGGGGGCTCCCAGGTACTTTCCATCCCAATCCACCCTCTATTCGGCCCCTGAAGTCCTTTTCCTAACTTCGAGTCAGACTCTCCTGCACAAACTCTGGTGGCTTCCCATGGCCCTGGAGATGTGATACAGAGTCAGCCAGTCTTTCCTTTTGTGACATAGGTCCCACATCCAGGTCCCTGGCACTGTCTGGCTGTGAACATTTCCCCTCCTCATCTCAGCCTCCCAGTTTCTCTGCTTCCTCCAAGTCCCAACTCAGATCCCATCAGGACGCCTTTGCTTCACCCTTGAGTGCTGGGGCCCATGCAGGCCTCTGCAGACCGGGGAGCCTTCCTCTGGAATCCCCTCACTGACTCAGCAGGTGCAGTTTAGGAGCAGCCTGGGGGTTCCACCGAATAGTTCTGACCCAGGAGAGCCTCATGTCCATCCTTTTGTTTTTTGTTCTGTTTATGAGTAAGAAAATGTTGAGAGTAGGAAGGCCATGGATCAGAAGAAAAAAATATGATGGTCCTCTCCTTGAAGAGAAAGTAAGTAACTTTTGTAAGACTTAGAACGAGGGCACACTTGAATTACTGCCAAAGATCCAGTTCTGGCAATGTGAGTTCTGGGTACCTCCAGGTAGGATTGGACCATCCCATCAGAAGCAGCTGCCAGAAGGCTGAAGGGTTAGGCAACAGCTCCCTGATAAAATAAATATACATGACATCTTCAGTACTTATTCACTCTTGGATAGGAAGAGAGAAAGGAAAAAGCATTATTAATCGCCCATTTCCTATAGGCCAGACTCACGGGATTTTTGTTGTAAAAGCATCTTGCTAACTGAAACACTTTGTAAACATTTAGCTACTGATCTTGGACATCATCAGAGATACTCGGTGCAAAGATGTTTTTTGTTGTTGTTGTTGTTTTTTGGCCTTCTTTCCTTGTCAGCTATTGAATTTCTGCTCATCCTCTAAAATCCAATTCAAATGCCACTTCCTTCAGGAAACCTTCCCATGGCTGCTTAGTTGGAAACAGATTTGTACTCTCTCACACCATGTATAGCACTTTACTTTGCACCTCTCTGAGGGCATGTAGAGCACTTTTTTTTAAAAATTATAGTTATATGCTATGTACATTTGCCATGTTGTGAGTGCCCTGAGGGTAGTGGTCCAGTGAGTAATCTCAACTTTTTACCTCCCTCAGTGCTGCACACACAGTAAGTACTTAATTGATGTTTGCTGAATCTTAACTATGTGAACTATGTGATCCTGGAAATGTTAACCACCAAAAAACCCCCAAAACTGTAGGCTTGAAGTTTTTCTTCAAATGGATTTTTTTAAATGAATAATAGTGAGTAAATGGATTAGTTCTTAATCTTTTAGTTGCTTTGAGTAAATTTCTATAACTACAGACAGAGCTGTGCAGTTCTGTGGCAGTCTGAATTGGTTATTTCATCAGTGTGTGCTCCACATATTCAGATGATGATCCGTCATTATATGGAACATGAACAAAAAGTTAAAGTATGCTGAGTGATGGTCTTTAAAGATGGAGCTTTGTCAAGGGCTGGCTTTTCCTCTTTGATAATTCTGGTTTTTAAGGGGAGACTATCTAAGGGTAAACACTTTAAACAAGCATGTCCTATGCATCGTTGCAGTTAAAGAATTTACAGTGTTGAAAAATCATCTAGAGACGTTTCTCTTTTGTCAAATGATCCTCAGTAACTCTCTAAGCTAATTGGGTGTCGTGCACACGTTAACTCCTTATGGAGGAGGAGATGATGTTGGAGAAATAACATGACCGGAAGAATAAAGGGCAGGGCTGGGGGCTCCCAGGTGGCGCTCATTCTGGACATCTCCAGCCGTCCTCTGTGTGCTCCTTACCTGCCCCAAGCCCTCTCCCTTCGGACCTCAAGCTTAAAGCCAGTCAGAAGGGAGAGGTTTCTACCCAAGGATCCTTGGTAGAAACCGTGACCGTGGCTTCAGATTTTGATACATGAGATTAAAATACTGGCTTCCATGCTAAATAAACTGCAAAGAATTGAGTTTGACCTCATAGTTAGCACTGAGACTTAATGGGTTTTAACTGACAGTTAAGATCCATGACTGGAATATGATGCTGGAAGGATATACTTCATTCTGAAGAAACAGGATAGGTTAAAGGGATAGCATCGTATTGTAAGAAGATGTGCTCACATGAAGACATGCAGAAAGTAGGAGCGGCATTGGAGTAGAATGGTGCCGACAGAAGCACAAGGGATTCTGAGATGGAAATAATGAGAAAGTTAAAAGAAAGTGTCTGAAATGAACCCTTGATTTTTTTTGGGGGGAGGGGATAAGCAGATTTTTAAAGGTTTATGGGTAGGATTCAGTGAATTAAAATTCTGTAGATGAAGTCAATTCCTTAGGGACAGAAAACTCTTAAGAGAATGACATTTGAATATAGGAAAGTAAACTGTTCTGATAAGGCAAACAGGGTTTGAATGAAGATGTTGATGTGGATAGATAGGGAATTCCTCAAACAACTTGGCTTTTTTTTTTTTTTTTTTTTTTTGCTTTTGTTTTTTATAAAGATAAGGGAAAAAGGATGAATTCAGAAGTGTGGCATGGGTAATATAAAAGTCATATCAGGAATTCTTACATTCAGAATGATCAGAGATTAGCAAAGAATGCAAAGACAATATGGGTTTTGTTGTGGTTTTAAGTAATATTAGGGAAGAGAGGAAGATTGTAACAATTTTTTGATATTTGCCTTTGCTATTGTATAAATTGTTTTCCTTCTGCTCATTTCAGTCTGTATCAGTTTATATGAGAGTTCCCAGGTTCCCACAGTGTCCTAGTACATTGTAATCCAGGAGTAGGCTGATAGTATGACAACACTATTGTCTTCCTGAATATGAACATTACTGCTGCTGTGAAAATCTGTTTATGGCAGCATTGACTTTTTTAGCAGCTGCCTTGGGGCACCGAGAGGCTGTCTTCAGTAGTTAGGATTCAGCAACACAATTCTAAGGAAGGTCTGGGTAAGAGTGAATGAGAGTTAAAAGAAACAATCTGGTAAAAATGATTCCATCACAAAAAAGGGGGAAAAGGATCTATTTATACAAAAATATTTTTAGTAGCTCTTTTTTGTGGTAGCAAAAAATTGGAAATCAAGATGTCTTTCGGTGGGAGAGTAGCTGACAAGTTATGGTATGTGATTGTAATGGAATACTGTTGGGCTATAAGAAGGGACAAGAGGATGGTCTCAGAAAAACCATGTATGAACCTATGCAAAGTCAAGAGTATTGACACAGTAGACAATAACAGCAGGATTTTAAGGATGATCAACTGTGACTTAGCTACTTTGATCAATAACTTGAAGAAGACAATTCCAAAAGACGCATGATAAAAAGTGGAATTTTTAAAATTAAACCTTTTTATTTTCAAAACATATGCACAGATAATTTTTCAGTATTGATCTTTGCATAGCCATGTGTTCCAGATTTTCCCCTCCTCCCCCCCCATCTTCTCTCCAGATGGCAAGTAATCCAATATAATATGTTATACATGTTAAAATATGTTGGTTCTAGTATATGTAGACATATTTGTACAATTATCTTGCTACACAAGAAAGATCAGATCAAAAAGGAAAGAAAATGAATAAGAAAACAAAATGCAAACAAACAGTAACAAAAAGATCAAGAATGTTATTTTATGATCCACACTCAGTTCCTGCAGTCCTATCCCTGGGTGTAGATGGCTTACTTCATCATGAGATCATTGAAATGATAAAAAGTGTTACACTTGGAGAGAGACAGACCCTCACAGAGAGAGGAGGAGAGAGAGACAGAGACAATGAGAATTTATATAGTGGTGTAAATTGAAACATAATTTTAAAAACTTTATTTTTCTTGTTTTATTTTGTTTGTGTGTTTGACCTGACCTTCTATATAATCAAAATCAAAGTGCTTGCCTCCTTAAGGTGGGGAGGGGAAGGAAAGAATTTGGAACTCAAAAGTTTTAAAAATTATAATTGGGAAATATTTAATGAAATAGTTTTTTTTTAAAAAAGATTCCACAGCATAATAAAATTAGGAAAGCAAAGAAAAATTATGAAAAGGAATAAGGATTAGGAAAGTGGACTTTGGAGAAGTGATTTTTTAGAACTCGGAGCAGTCAAAACTTGAAGTTTCCTTGTCAAGCTTTAGGTTTATGCCCCATTTTTGGAATTAATTATAAAGGATCATGCTCCCCCATGGTCTGATCATCCTAGCCTGACTGGTCAAACATGATTCAAATGATGCCTGTAGTCACACTTCTACTGTATGGAGGGGAAGATTTGGGTAATTTCAGAGGCAGTATTAGCTCCAAAAGTAAGAATCTTTTATAAATCTTAGTCAATTTTAGAGAAAAATAGGCACATGCCAGAAGAATGGTGAAAGAACAGCCAGAGGGAAGTCTACAGCAGGGGGCTGAAGGAGAGACCCTCTCCTTCCCTTGCGTCCCATGGCCTTGGATGACAACCTGGTGTTGTTATTGTTTTTATTACTGTGGTTAAGGACCTGAAAAACTCCATTTCACATCCTATTTTCTTTATTTTTAAAGTTAAACTGTTCTTTCCAGCATATTTCTGAAAGGATGGAAATTGTATGACTCCCAAAATCTTTATTTTATGGCATGTAATGATCTTTAGAACTAGAACCAGAGCTCAGAAGAGATGATTATAACGCATCATTACTTATCCTATTTATCCTTTTTTTCATAACAATAACTCATATTTAAAAGCACTTTCTTAGTTCATTGCATAACATTGTGCCTTACTTGTATCAGGAGGTGCTCAGTAAATATTTTTTTAATCTGCTTCAAATCTAAGCCATGTGGATAGCACATACTTAGGCAAAAATTGTCATATTCAGATTGTTATAACATTCATGACTTGAAATAAAATTAACATTAATTTTAAAGATTATAAATTTCAGTTGTAAAAATATAGATTTTGTTCTGTAAATATAATGAACAAATGTGAGGACAAAATTGAGACTATTTCCACCTACCTAAAATATTGCATATGCTTTCAGACAAGGCTGAAGTCTTGGTTTTGCTCAGCTGTTTGTGTTTTCTCTTTTTTTAATTCTTTGTTACAAAGGATTCCTTACTGGGTAAGGGATGAGAGGGAGCTGTGTTTATAAATAAAGGTAATATAAAACAAAAAATAATATTTTTTAAAGAAAAGGTTTAAAGTGTTCCTTTAATTGAGATTCTCTAGTCTTCCCTCCTCATGTTACTGATGACAAAAGTGAACAAATAGCTGAAGTGATTGACCTAGCTAGGTGGTGCAGAGGGCAGAGCACACCAATTAGCTGTCTGACTCTAGCCACTCCACCTCCCTCCGATTCCTCTTCTGAAAAAATGGGGTAATAATGGCGTCTGCCTCCCAGACAGTGGTGAGGATCAAACGAAATAGCATTTGTGAAGCGTTTTGCAAATATTAAATGCCTTACTTATACGATTATATCACATAGAGAGCAGAGTTTGATGTACGCTTTCAAAGCCCTTTAATTATCCCAGGAAAAGGGTCAGAACAGGGAACCCGAATGAATGGTGGTGCCCATTAAGAGAGTTAGTGAAATCAGAAGGAAAACAAGTTTAGAGGGAAAGATAATAATCGTCAAGTTGGAGGGGCCAGATGGAGGCTAGCCATGTGGAGCTTCGACTGTATTTTGGCCAATTGAAGTAGAAACTTCCCAAAGGAAGGATGAGAGCTGCCCTCTTTCTGGGAGTGGAAGGCTGGTCCTTCCCTGCCTCACGGACCTGCTGTGAATCTTGGGGCAGGCAGCGAGCAGTTAGCTTTGTAAACATCAGTGTGGTCCCTGAACAGGTGCTGGGGCCGGCAGCTCCACGGCCGGGGCTGCCTTCTAGTGCAGGCTGCAGGACCTGAAAGAAAGGGGAAAGCAGACCCAGCTGTACAGAAAGTGTCTCCAAAAGCTTCTCGTTAGTGCCTCGTTTCATTTGGGTACCAGCCAGGCTCCCTGTGCTGTTGTCGTCTGATAAAGCAGGCACAAGCCCAGCGAGGCCCTTCTCACCCTGGCGGGGCCGCCTGCTCCTCTGCATGTCCCAGACCACCGATGCTCCTTGGAAGCAGTCGGGCCGAGCTTCCCAGCGGGCCTTTCCCTCTCAGAGCACCACAGGAGAGCCTCTCTGTGCTTAATGGTCAGAGTCAGGAGAGTGAGGCAGAAGTAGACCTTGGACCAGAAAGGAGGGGGAAAGACCTTGAGCTTGGATTTCCTCTTCCTTCTTAGCCCCTCCCTCCACATCTTTCCTTAGTTTCCTTTGAGACTCCATCGGGCCCTTCTCTTCCCTCCCCAGGGCCCAAGCTGTCCTGTTGAGGCTTCTGTAATTGTCTTGGCTCAGTTTTCACACCCATGAAACCTCCCTTCTCCAGAGGCTGATTTCCAGCCATCGAAGTATCTGAAGATCTTTGTAGAAAAGTTATTGGAGCTCTGGAGTTTAAAAGGAGGTTTGCCGTTTTCCTTGAAGTGAAATTGAATTGGCTGATAAGCCTAGAGCAGCAAAGCAGGATGAGTAGCCGCTAGAGCAGGGTCTTCGAGCTTGCCTTTTCAAAAACCTGTAACGGAAATTTGTTTAAAAGAAATTCTGAAAAGGGATCCTCAGCTCCCTCAGACTAAGTGTGCTGTTTCTGAAAAAAATGAACCCATAGCTAGACACAGGATGGGAGGAATGGCAAAGCAAAGTAGCTGCTCCTTAGGAGGCTCTAGCTGGGCCGCAGGCTACCACCTCCTGTGTTCTGCAACAGCTTACAGGAGCCAGTGGTTAATTTTAAAGTATTATTGTACTTTTTGTTCAATGAAAAGGAAAAAGTTCAGTTAGAAAAATTTACTTGTGTGATTCCTTGATAGTATAGCAACAAATAGTACTGTATTTTTTTTTAAATTAAAATAATTCCTAATCGCCAACTTTGTTTTTTGTCTCTGTATTCTCACACAAACCTGTGGGGAAAGGAGGGATTTCTGATTTGGACCTCATAGGTTTGGAATAGAACCTTGGAAAATTTCTGATTTGGACCTCATAGGTTTGGAATAGAACCTTGGAAAATTTTCTAATTAAACTTTCCTTACTTTAGAAGTGTGATTATCCCAGTCACACAGTGGCAGAACTGGGGAAACATAATTATGTACTTTTCAGATTCCTAAGTTAGGAGCCAAGCTGACAGTCATTTGTAAATAGTAAGATTTTTACCATCTGAGATTGTAAAAGGCTCTTAATCTCAGAGCTACTACTGTCTCTGCAATTACCAGACCTTCCGACTTCCACACAGCTCAGGTGTGACTACAGGCATTGGCTGAATTAGTCTTTGGCCAGTCAGACAAGGATGATAAATGGGAGCCTGGAATAAACATGATCTTTATTGTTTCCCAGAATGGTGCCTAAGTCAAAAGCTTGACAAGGAATCCACATATTCCTCCAAGCATTCTAAAAACATACTTTCTCCAAAACCCATTTTCCTCATTTTTTTCTTTATTCCCATTCGTTCGTAATTAGCTTTGGAATCTTTTTACCAGGTTATTTATCAGACTTTTCATTCATTCTTACCTAGGCCTTTCTTAGAACCACAACGCAGCTGCAAAAAGGTCAGTGCTCCATGAGCAGATTTCACAAAAACAGTAATATTCATTTCCAGGAAGGCAGTAATGCCAGCACACTGTCAGCCTACACCTGGATTACTGTCTACTACTGGACAGCTGTGTAGATGAGGGATAAGGGAAGTGGATGGCTAGTGTAGAGAAGCGTTAACTTGGTTAATATGACCTCCCAAATTTGAGTGACCAACTTTAATAAATGCAGTGTGTTACTCTAGTATCACTGGGAGAGGGAGTATAAGGAGAAAGATAAGGTTAAAAAAATAATGATTAAAAACAGTAGCCTAGTACTTTGTTAAAATGCTCAGTTCCTCATCTCTAGCAGTATTCAGACATCATCTGGATCTCTCGAAGGTCCTGATTTTGCCATGACTTTGTATGATCTCTCCCCCTTGAGGATACTGACTGCTAGTTCTGTGCTTGGTATTCATCTTCTGGCACATAATGAGGAATAACCAATTCTAGAGTTTGAATTTTCCATATTAGGAATTTCTAAACAAGATCTCCAAATTTCTTAGCCTCCCCCCAGCCCTTTTTCCTTACAGGGTAGAACGTGAACTCACACAGTGGTACATAAAGCTTTAAGGCAGGCTTGAGGTGAGCAAGACTGAAGGAAATACGAATGTTGGGATTTTAGGGCACAAGCAACACTCTTACCTTTCCTTATAGAAGGAAGTAGTAGTCCCGTAAAATGGCTGTCAAATGGAATCCAAACTCAAAGAGCCCCTAACCTTTCAGGTTTGTGTGGCCAGGACTTTGTAAACTTTTTCTACTCATAGTGCCTTTTATCCCAAGAAATTTTTATGTGATCGGGCGTGTAGAAGTATGTAAAATAAGCGTACAAATCAAAGTTAGTGATAATAAATCATACTTTTGTGATCCCCACATCCAGTCACAGGACCTCATAGGGAGTGACCAGTAGTGTAAGAAGCTTTGGTGTAGATCCCACCATGATGACGGTCCTCATGTCCAGGATCATCTTAATCTTTCTCCATCTGAATGGATGAGGCCTTTCTATCTTATAACCACTCAATTGTACCTTGCTTCTCCATAATCTTGGTTTTGCTTCCATCTATAAATATTCTTTGTAATTTGATAGAGTATGAAAACTTGAGTGTTCTAAGAGAAAATTTCAACTGGAGAAGTTAAATAAGACCAAATTAAAATCCTTTCTTTTCCTGGAATCCTTATAAGATCCCTTTTAATTTTAGTATCTTCCTTTTGTTAACCATTTCCTGTTCATCCTGATTATAGCCTGTTTTGTATATATTTATTTGCTTATAGCCTCCCTTTTAGGTTGTTAACTCCTTGAGGGCAGGAATTGTCTTTTACCTCTTTTTGTAATCCTAAATGCTTAGCATAGTGCCCTAGTGCCTACTAGCCACTTAATGTTTATTGATTAACTGATTGCTTGACCATACACATTTCTTAGTAGTATAAAATTCCATGCTAGAAAATGTGCTAAAATAATTCCATTACGGATAATGCTTGACATCACAAGGAGAAAATCAGGTTGCTTTATTAGTCAATGCTTTATTTTCCAATTCAGACTGGTGGCAAAGCTTTGTCATAAAAACAGAAAATATTGATCAGACTAATAATTTCTCAATCTTACATTTGTGTGGCACACTCTGGCTAATTTGATTTTTTAAAGTGCCTCAAGGCAAGAAGAGGGAGGTTGACAGCATTCCCATTGAGCTGGTGAGGAATAGAAATGTTAGGAATAGAGCCTGAGAAAATCCCAAATTTCTAGACTGCAGGACATATTCTATTCTTGGAGATCTCTACTACTTGAACATTTTAGAAAGGTAAATAAAAAGGCAAAGGGATGATTTAAATTTTTCCTGATTGTTATTAATTTTTTTTAGAGAGAAAAATAAGAGCTTCTTTTCTCTATACCTTCTGTTTTCTCTTTCACAGGTGTCAGCTGTGATGCATGTTTAAAAGGAAATTTTCGAGGTCGAAGATACAAGTGTTTAATTTGCTACGATTACGATCTTTGTGCATCTTGTTATGAAAGTGGTGCGACAACAACAAGGCATACAACTGACCATCCAATGCAGTGTATACTAACAAGGGTAGATTTCGGTAAGTGATAAATAATACAATTTCTGCAAAAATTCCCAGTTAGGAATTTTGGGAACAGGTGTATGACTTTGTTAGAAGTAGGCATTATGTATCTCCTGACTTTCTGCTGTTTATGTATCTCTTGACTTTCTGCCGTTTCACTGGTTGTCCCCAGGGCCTGGAGGGCTCTTGTTCTTTGCAGATACCTGGATTTCCCTGGTTTCCTTTGAGTCTGGGTCTCCTGGAGGCCTCTGCCCCTTCCTGGCCCCTCTGCCAGTGCCTTCCCTCTGCTTATCCCCTCTGTGTCTTGTACCCCTGTGGCCCTTTGCTTAGAATGTGGTCTCTTCGAGAGCAGGGACCGTTTTTGCCATTTTGTCTTCTCTATCACTTAGCAGTGCCTCACATGTGGCAGGCACTTAAAGCTTTGTTGATTGAAGGACTGACTGAACAGTGAACTCTGAACAGTGCTTTATTTAGAGTTTAATTTCCTTCAGTCATGCTTTCTTTTCTTTGGCAATATATGAAAACCAAATGGCATGGGTAATTACAGACCTGTATCTCAAACCGTCTTGTAGACGTTTCTCTGGATATTTTGGCAAAACCTCAAACTTAACTTGTCCCATATTGAATTCATCTTCTCTGACTCTTAATTCCTCCATGTCAAAAGCACCATCATCCTGCCGGTCGTTTAGGCTCAAAAATCTAGTTCTAGTTGGGTTCCTTACTCTACCATTCAGTGAGGTGCCGGATTCTGTTGTTCACCCTTCTCCATTCTTCACAGCTCCCACCTTTTTTCTATTCCCACAGCTACTACTTTAGCTTAGTTCTCCATCTTTTCTGAAATTAGTTGTTGCAATATCCTTAATCCACTATTCAACAGGTATAAAGTGCCTATTCTGAGTCAAACACTCTTCTGGGAGATGGGGATGCAAGTATAAAAACAAAACATTCCTTGCCCTTAATGGAACTTACAGGTTACCATGGTAAATAATCTTTTTTTCTAGCTTTTTAGCGTATGTTCAATTCAGTGATCTCTTCTTTCTCAATTTTATTCTTATAAACATCTAGAGATATAACATTTCCCCTAAGATCTGCTTTGGCTACATCCTATAAGTTTTGGTATGTTGTCTCATTATTGTCATTCTCTTGGATGAAATTATTGCTGCTTCTATGATTTGTTGTTTGACCTACTCATTCTTTAGGATTAGATTATTTAGTTTCCAATTAATTTTTAGTCTATTTTTCCATGACCCTTTATTACACATGATTTTTATTGCATCATGATCTGAAAAGGATGCATTTAATATTTCTGCCTTTCTGTTTTTGATTATGAGGTTTTTATGGACTAATTCATGGTCAGTTTTGTGCCATGTACCATTGAGAAAAAGGTGTGTTTCTTTCTATCCCCACTTAGTTTTCTCCAAAGGTCTATCATACCTAGCTTTTCTAAAATTCTGTTCACTTCCTTAATTTCTTTCTTATTTATTATTGGTTAGATTTATCTAGTTCTGAGAGAGGGAAGTTGAGATCTCCCACTAATACAGTTTTGTTGCATATTTCTTCATGAAACTCAATTAACTTTTCTAAGAATATGGATGCTATACTACTCAGTGTAGATATGTTTCATAATGATATTACTTTATTATTTATGGTGTCCTTTAGCAAGATGTAGTTTCCTTCTTTATATCTTTTAATGAGATCTATTTTTTCTTTAGCTTGATCTGAGATCAGGATTGCTATCCTTGCTTTTTTTTTTTTTAAACTTTAACTAAATCATACTAAGATCTGCTCCAGCCTTTTTACATTTACTTTGTATGCATTTCTCTATTTCAGATGTGTTTCTTGTAAACAATACATTGTTTATGGGAGAGTTCATCTCACTCACATTCACAATTAAGATTACAAAATCTGTTTTTCCTGCCATCCTCTTTCTCCCCATTTATACTTTTCTCCCTTCTTTCCCCTTTCTCCTCTTCACCAGTTTTGCTTCTGATCCCCACCTCCCTCAATCTACCCTCACTTTTATTAGTACTTCCATTCTTATCCCTTTCCTCTTCTACTTCCTTTCTATTATCCTCCCCCTTTTCTTTCCCCTTCCCCCTCTTACTTCCCTATGGAGCCAGACAGATTTTATGTACCAGACTAAGCCTGTATGTTATTTCCTCTTTGAGTGAGATCTGATGAGATTAAGGTTCAGACAGTGCTCGTCCCCCTCCTTTCTTTCCCTCTGCTGCACAAGGTTTTTTGTGGCTCTTCATAAAATGTAACTTGCCCCCATTTTACCTCTCCTTTCCTCCTCTTTCAGTGCAATCCTTTTTTGTGGCAAATATCTGTACACCGATAAGAGTATTAAAAATAGTATAGGTGAAATTACCACAAGATAAAGACAAAGTGATGGGTGGAGGGAAAAGCAGGAAAGTCTTCCTGGGAAGGGGCATTTGCATTAGTTTTGGAAGGAGACTGGAGACACTGCGGAATGGGTGACAGCTCGTGCCAAGGCCGAGAACCTTAGGGTCGGTGTCCAGTGTGCGGGCTGGGGGCTGGGGCCGGGGCAGACCGCCAGGGCAGCTGGGAGCAAGGGGGCAGTGGGCTCAGAGGTGTACTTGAAGGACATCCCTGTGCTGAGAGGTGGGGAGGTGGGCCTGTTGGGGGTCCCAGAGAGTAGCTGGACAGCGCTCTCTGGAGCTGCACAAAAGCCCTGTGGCTGCCCCAGTGCTCTCATACACAGAGGGGCTCAGGGGCCAGGCCAGGCAGGTGCACGTGGAAGGGGCCCCAAGAGACCTGTCAGGCGGGCCAGAGCAGAGCCCCGAGGGGAGGCCGCTGGGTTCTGCCCAGGAGACCAGGGCTCACCTGAGCCACCAGGCCGCTAGTACCTGTGGGGAGGGCCCTTAGGATGGTGATGAGGTCACTGATCAAGGGACAGAGAAGGAAGGGATCGAGGGAGAGAATGGTGGGCGGCGGACCCCCAGCCAGGTGTAGAGCACAGGTAATGACAAATGACAAGAGAGGTGGTCTGCTGGGGCCAGAGAAGTGGAGGGAGGAGCTGTCTTCCCCTTCATCCAGAGCCTGGGATACAGGGAGAGTGAAGGGCAGTGCCCGGGGGCTCCACGATAGCCTGGTACAAGGGCTCGTCCGGGCCCCCTCTCAGTAAGGGTCGAGGCCCAGGGCCTTCTGTGGGAGAACAAGGACCGGAGGAGAGGACACAAGGTCCAAAGGGCCTGTGGTTAATAGAAAGGGATTGCTGGGTCGCAGGCAGGAGCCAAGTGGCACGGGTTTGGAGCCCTGAGGCGAGCCATGACCCAGCAGGGGAGCAGAGCATTGGGATTACACTGGTCAGGGTGGGGAAGGAGGCAGGGTCAGCATGGACTGAGCCCGCGGGGAGCCAGGCCCTCCATTTTGTCAGGGCCTGGCACACAGCTCCACACAAAAAGCGCCCCTGACTTTGGCATGGAGCAAGAGGCCTGTCCTGACACTGTGCCCTTTGATGTGCCCTGCAGGGGGAGCCTTTCAGATGGGCTTCCTCATTGGAAGGAGCCCCTCAAGGGGCACACCGGGAGGGCTCAATAAATGCTTTTTCATGCATTCATTCAGCACTCCCTTGGTTATAGCAGAGAACCAGAACTTGGGATTAGCTGGACAAATTATGGAAGATAATTTGTATGAGAACTACCGAAGAGCAGTTTTTTAAAACTAGAAAGACTTATATGATCGGATCCCAAATGAAAGGCCTAGAACACTAATCCGTAACAACAGTCCTGTACAAAATTGTGACCAATACAACGAGCGGTCACGTTTTAAAAGAGTTTCACATACAATCCTATACTGTACAGGGAGGTGTGAATTTTTAAGGAGGGAGGGAAGAAGGGAGAGAGAGTTCGAATAAATAGCAAATGTTGGAAGTCTCAGGGAGGATGAAGAAGACAAGGGACCTGGCCCCTGTTACTTACTACCTTAGTTTCTGCAAATGTAAAATGAGGGAGTTGAAAGGGTTCCAAGAGGCCACCAAGTACAGCCAGAGATGGAAAGGGGAGAACGGGGGGCAGGAGAAGGTGAATTGCCTAAATGTAGCAGAGTCAGTATTTGAATTCCAGTCCTGTGACAGCAACCTTAGCATTTTCCCCAGAGCACCACTCTACCTTCCTAAAACCTCTCTTGATGCTGTCCCTTTTTACATGGATCTTTCCTCCCTCTTTTTGTCCATAAGAACAAATATGTTTTGGTTTTTTCTAACATAGAAAGTCTAGTCTACCTGGAAAGGCAGAACGGAAAGGAAGGGAAAATTCTCAGAATGGGAAGAGATGGTTAGAGTCCATTATCCCACAACTCAAGATTCTAAATAGCTTTAATTAAATTAAATATCTGACTGAATACCATTTCTTGGACAAGAATCTTATTCCTTTTTGAGGCAAGGGATCTGGACTCTAGGGAAAGAAACCCCTTCAGCCAATATAGATCAACAGTTTATTCAGCAACTTGATTTTAGAAGATTGCTGTTAGAATCCAGAGGGTTCTACACCAGGACCTGTTTGATGTGGGACATGAACCTGGGCCTTTCTGACTCTGTAAGTCAGACTCTCCATTGACTCTTCTTCCAGCCCACTGCAGAGAAGCAAAATTTCTTGGGGCTTTCAGAACATTTAATTTTGGGGCTAGAACAAGAAGTTCTCCACAGACAAAAGACCTCCTAGGTTAGAATTGGAGTGGATGAGGTATCAGAGACAGACACTTTCTAGAAATTTTGAAAATCATAAAAAATATTGGAGAGAAAAATATGCTTGCAGTGGGGAAGATGAGATTAAAATATAGATAATACTTCTAAGATACCCAGGACACGTATAGTAACGTTGTTAGTTTAGGAACACAAAAATACACTTTATATAATTTGATTTGCTCCCAAAGTGATCATTTAACAATTTAAAAATGTAGCTTATGTAGGTAATAATATCAACATTGCTAATTAATTTTAAATGCTTTTTAATTTTCATTACAAATGAAGCTATAAACTGCCAAACTTTAAGGCATCCAGCATTTTTTAGTTCCTACTTTGTAAAAATAAAAAAATAAAAATAAAAAAACAGAAGAAAATCACTTTTCTTGTGAAAATACCAGTACCCTCTTCAGGAAGAAATCTAAAATCTAATTTTCTCTCCCATTTATGAGAGGTTCAGGCAGCCTTTGTAGAAATCATATCTTAAAGCAGATCTCTGTAAGGTGAAATCTTGGCTGTAGATAGCCTGTTACTTCGTGTCTGAAAATGTTGGTAGGAGCTACCAAATGGGAGAATAAGTAAGTGAGAGTGGTGAGAAGTGAAGTGTCCATTTTTGTTGGGAGGCATCAAATCCAGTGAAAATTCCGGCAGAAACCCCTCTTTATGTGGAGGGACCATCTCTAGATGGTCTAGTCTAGAATCTGTCCCTACTGTAGAGTTCTTAAAATGATCCATGAGTTAATACAAACCTAAAAATCAAAATATAGACATTCTTAAAACATTATAGTTATCCTTCTAAAAATCATCATCCACCCCTCCACTCTCTCACCTCCCCACCACACACACATATTTAGGAGCAAGGGTAAAGATAAGAGACAACACAGCTCACCAGAAATTGTCACAAACTTGTATTTCATTTTTCTTCAGGTTTTGGCTGGGCCTTCGTATTCTTGCTGATATTAATAGAAATATGAAAACATATAATTGAACTAATAGCTCAATATTAACTTTGTAACTTGAATAGGTTAATATTCCTGCAAAAACAATCACTTTTCATTTTTAGAATTGTTGCCCTTTCCCTCTTCAGATTTACTGTTCAGGCCTTTGGGAATTTGACTACATACTTGAATGAGTGCGCAGATAGTTTCATATTTTCTAGCTACCATTGCCATTCATAAAATATCAATAATTAGAGCAAAAGTCCAAAGTTAAATTTCTGTAACACCTGTAATAAAGCATTATATTCCAGGCTTGAATCACTGCTTCAGTGGTTCAGGTTTGGATTGGAAAGATATGAGGCATTCATAGACCAACAGTTAACAAAAGGAAGCTTACTTAGCCACAGCCTGGAATGGATATCCAGCAACAATTCTGTATGAATTTGCCTTGATAGGGCTATGTATGTGCTTACTCCTCAAGGGCTAGCTTTTGTACTTATGCTAGTAGAAAGCAATATCAGTGCTTCTAGCCTTAATCCCTTTTTAAGGTAAAACTGGCCTAACTTGCATTGGGATAGAGTTACTTGTAGGATACATAATCATGTGGGAATAACTGACCCCCTAGATGTGGTCCAGGAGGTAAACTAATCTGCATTGACTCAGCCAATGAGACTCAAATACTGGCATGTGGGCACGATGGAAGTGGTTAGAAAGGAAATCTTCAGCCAGGCTTTACTGAACATGCTTTATGTGCCTAGGCAGAATGGATCAGTGCAGAAGAGCTTCATGTTTTTTCTGGTTTAAGCCACCGCTGGCCTGTAAGGAGCAGCCTTGTTATTTCAGTATTGCAGCAGTAGATCGGTGATCGCCGCCGCACACCTTGCTGTGTCTGCTTCTGAGATCCATCCATCCACAGCCTAGGATCCGACAGAATTTTTGTCAGCATGTCTTAGAGTAGATCTGCCAGAGTGCTGGAAAACTTCCTCTGGTTTTTCCGTATCTTGTGAGTGCCACATTATGCTCTCCGCCTTTCATCATTCTGGTTTGTTATAGTAACCACCTGCATTTTGATACTTTCTTTGCCACTTTTTGAACATGTCTTTTCATCACTCTTTAGCTCAGTATAGTGGTGATTTTTCTGACTAGCAAGCTTTTATTAGGCCCTTTGCTAAGCGCCAGGAATTCAGTGTTCGACAAAAACAAATAAAAAACAGTCCCTGGTCTCAGAAAAGTTATGCCAAACAAGGAACTGGATATTCAGTCCTGGAAGTACAGAGATCTGCCAGCGGTGATAGAATAGACAAGAGTTACATGGTCAAAATTTCACTTTAGGAAATTAATTTGGCAGCTGAGGGTAATGTAGATTGGAATAGCAGAGGCTTGAGGCAATGACCAGAATGCTGTGTGTCTGTGTGAGTACAGAGAAGAGATGTGAAGGTAGGAAGGATAAAACTTAGGGCCAGAATGGATACATGAGGTCCATGTTAGTAAGGAGTTGAAGGTGGCCAGCCTGTGTGATTGGGAGGTTGGCAACATGCAGATCACTGCCAGACAAAGAAAGAGCAAATGGGGCTGACGGGAGGAAATGGGAAAGATCTACAGAAATCAGGATTTGAGCAATAAATTTTTAAATTAATAAGCATTTATTATCTTTTTCCCTCATAGCAAGGGAAAATCCTCATAATAAACAAACATAGTCAAGCCAGATCCAAATTCTGTGCCTTGAGTTCACTCCTCTCTCAGGAAGTGGGTAATGTGTTTCATCATAAATCCTCTATAATCATGATTCCTTACTGCATTGATTAGAGTTCTTTAGTCTTTAAAAATTGTTTATGCAATGTTGTTGTGAGATAAGATATTCTCATAGTTCTTCTATGAACTGAGCCTTAAACACAAAGAAACTTGGAGGTAAAGGTGAGCAGGGAGAATATTCAGACCTTTTCTTTTTTCTTTTTTCTTAATAGTATTTTGTTTTTCCAAATACATGTAAAGATAGTTTTAAACATATTTTTATTAGACTTTGTGTTCCAAATTTTTTTCCCCTCTCTCTTACTTCCCTCCCCAAGACAGCAGGTAATTCGATCTAGGTTATACATGTATAGTACTTTTAAACATATTTTCATATTTGTCATGTTATAGAAGAAAAATCAGACCAAAAGGGGGGGAAACCACAAGGGAAAAAGCAAAAAAAAAAAAAAAAAGATGAAAACACTATGTTTCAATCCATGTTCAGTCTCTATAGTTCTCTGTCTGGATGCAGATAGCATTTTCCATCCCAAGTTTATTAGGATTATCTTAGATTGCTGAGAAGAGTTAAGTCAAACATTCTTTAAGTAAACCACCTTGGCATCAGCTAAGTGGAAAATGGTTTGGATGGAGTTTGGAGAGCCTGGAAGTTGGGAGTCTAGTTTAGAGGCTATTGCAGTAGCCTAGGCAAGAGGGAATGAGGGCCTTCCATCTACATGAAGGCTTTGTGAGTGGAGAAAAGGGGATGTACATGAGAGGTATTGTGATGAGAGATGAGTGTGAGGTGGGGAGCAGGAGGAGGTTGGGCTGTTTGTAGTGGGAGAATATTGACATCAAATGTTGGACTTGTGCAGCACAAGTAATTTGGAAACAAGGTGAATAACCCAAATGCACATTCTCACCTGGAAAATGCTCCCTTATATCACAAGTAAGTAATATTCAAGAGATAAGCAAGGGAGGTAGAACCAAGAAGGGAGTGTTAGAGGAATTACATCTGAGCTCCTTCTTTCCAATGTGTTCACCAGTTAAGAATCCTGAGCAAAGAAATCCAAGGGAAAAAACAAACAGCACTGACATTTCTAGCCAAGGTCAGCATAGGAGCATAGCCGGAGCGGTCTGGGGACAGGGTCCAGCCAAGGACATGCCTGGGGCTTATCCCAGCTCTCAGAAAATGAAAGTGACTCGAGATTGCACCAGGACAGGAAAAGCTCCCAGCCCCATCAGCGGAGATGCCGACCTTGTGGGAGTTTCAGACATAGGTGCCACCTGGCAGTTCTGGCATTCACTACCCAGTCACAGATGGAGGACACACTGAGGAGGGGACCTGGGCCCAGTCACGGCCTCCAGGATGGCAGCTCTGTGGCTCTGACTCCAGGAGCCAGCACAGTCTGAATCACCAGAGCACAATTCCCAGACCGAAGGAAAGCCTGTGGTTCTGTTTCTTGGAAGAAGCAGGACATGCTCAGTCTGATAGCAGTCTACTGGCACTTCCAAGCCGGGCTGAGCCAGCCGGTACGTTAGGCCCAAACCTAGATGGGAACTTGCAGAGCTCGGACCAGGTGGACCACCTTCAGATTCTCTTCTGGATCAGACTGCTCGGACCACGCCGAAGGCTCACAGGCCCTCAGCCCAAGCTGGCTCTGAGCTCCTGCTAGGGCAGCATCTCCTGGCTTCCTCTCGGTTCTGGCCCAATCCCCCCTTCTGCAAGAAGCTTCTTCTGATTCCTTTAATGCCAGCGCTTCCTCTCTGGTGATTATCTAAAATTTATCCTGCATTTATCTCATTGTGCTCTTTGAAAGCAGGGACTAGATTTTGTCTGAGAATCCCCAGCGTTGAGCATAGTACCTGGCGGGCCACAGGTGTTTAATGTTTATTGACTGACATCTCCATCCCTGCTACTGCAAAACACAAGAAAGGGCTGACCTAGACTGCCGCACACGGAGGGCCGCTTCTCCTTGCCTCCATGATGATTATCACACAAACTTGTTCTGGAAGATCACTTCAGCCCTTCGTTTCACTGAATGGCCCTTTCACTCAGACACTATTAATTGTGCAACTTTGGACAGGCCAAAGTCTCCCCTGATCCACCGGGAAAGAAAATAGCAACCCGCTCTGCATCTTTGCCAAGAAAACCCCATGGACAAATTAATGGAGGACAGAGGAGCCGGCACACTCTGGCTCAAGGGTCTCAAAGAGTCGGAACAACCGACCACCACCATCCAGGCTTGATAAGAGCTTGGTAAAATGCATGTCAGGTTGGGTTGCTTTCAGTCAGCGCTCTTTCCTTTTACCATCTAGGTTATGTAAAGTCTTGTTAGGAACCCAGCTCATTCATTTCATATGTCCAAGTATTGGACAAAGTAACTACTTGTTGACTGATGAAATTATTTTTAATTAGAAAAAAACTTTAATATCTATTTAAATTACAAAGTTATTTTTAAAAATGTAATCACTGTTCCCACTGTGTAAATTTTACTAATGTAAATGGATGTGATTGCCATTTCAGCCAACTAAAATGTATACTTACTATAAAAGCAATTGTTTCTTCCCACATTCTTATAATATTAGTGGATAGTTCTTTACCCTGAAAAATCTAATTTTGTGCTATTTATGTTTAATTATATCTGATGCTATTTTAATTTAGGGATGCTATAAATATGTTCAAAGCATTTTTATGAAATGATTAGACCCAGTTCATACTTTACTTTGAGTTCTTTGTTTTCCTTCTTATCCTCTCCAAGATAACTATGTGAGGATTGGTCCAAGCAGCATTTTTTATCCAAAGGAACCAGGACCAAATAGGGAAGGAGCCTGTTCTGGTATTTTCAGCTATTTAGTAACAAAACTAAGAGAACCGTAGAACACATCATAGTAGAAAGGTGAAAATAAATATTGATGTCTTTTATTTAAGGTTTTTAACGTAGTAGCAATTAAGTGTTTGATAAACCCAAAGACCCCAGCTTTTGGGATAAGTACTCACTATTTGGCAAAAACTGCTGGGAAAATTGGAAAGTAGTGTGGAAGAAATTAAGGCTGGACCCACACCTAACACCACACACCAAGATAAGATCTAAATGGGTTCATGATCTAGATATAAAGAGTGATGTTATAACAAATTAGAGGAACATAGGATAGTTTACCTCTCAGATCTGTGGAGATGGAATAAATTTATGTCCAAAGAAGAACTGGAACTCCTAATTGAACACCAGATAGATAATTTTGATTATATTAAGTTGAAAAGTTTCTGTAGAAACAAAACTAATGCAGACAAGATTAGGAGGGAAGCATCAAATTGGGAAATTGTCTTTACATTTAAGGGTTCTGATAAAGGTCTCCTCTCTAAGATATATAGAGAATTGTCTCATATTTATAAGAATTCAAGCCATTCTCCAATTGATAAATGGTCAAAGGATATGAACAGACAATTTTCAGATGATGAAATTAAAACCATCTCTAGTCATATGAAAAGTTGCTCCAAATCACTATTGATCAGACAAATGCAAATTAAGACAACTCTGAGGTACCACTACACACCTGTCAGATTGGCTAAAATGACAGGAAAAGTTAGTGATGAATGTTGGAGGGGATGTGGGAGGGCTGGGACACTGATGCATTGTTGGTGGAACTGTGAACGGATCCAACCATTCTGGAGAGCAATTTGGAGCTATGCTCAAAAAGTTATCAAACTGAGCATACCCTTTGACCCAGCAGTGTTTCTATTGGGCTTATATCCCAAAGAAATCATAAAAGAAGGAAAGGGCCCCACATGTGCAAGAATGTTTGTGGCAGCTCTTTTTGTAGTGGCTAGAAACTGGAAACTGAATGGATGCCCATCAATTGGGGAGTGGCTGAATAAATTATGGTATATGAATGTTATGGGATATTATTGCTCTGTAAGAAACGACCAGCAGGACGATTTCAGAGAGGCCTGGAGAGACTTGCATGAACTGATGCTGAGTGAAGTGAGCAGAACCAGGAGATCATTATTCACGGCAACAACAGTACTCTATGAGCATCAGTTCTAATGGACATGACTCTCTTCAACAATGAAATGCTTCAAACCAGTTCCAATTGTTCGGTGAAGAGAGCCATATACACCCAGAGAGAGGGATGTGAAATGTGGACCACAGCATAACATTTTCATGTTCTCTATTGAGGTTTGCTTGCATTGTATTTCCTTTATCGGATTATTCTTTCTTGTAGATACGATTTCTCCTGCACAAAAAATGATGCAATAACTATATATATATTCGATTTCTTAAGTATTCTAACATAATTATCATGTAGTGGATATCCTGCCATCTAGGGGAGGGGTGAGGAGCAGGGTGGAAAAATTTGTAACAGAAAGCTTTGTAAGGGTTAATGTTTAGGAATTACCCATACATATGTTTTGCAAATAAAAAGTATTAATAAATAATTATTTTAAAAAAAAAGATTTCATGTAGGAGATACTTGTTCATTATTGAGCTCAAAGGAGTGTAGATTCATTATTTGGAGTCAGTGGAATGTTTCCCTGTGCAGAAAAAAAACTTAAGAGTTCCTCTCCCATTTCGAAGCTGCTTTTTAACAAAATAAAATCATGTAATACTTTGGTCTGAAGTCTTTGATTCCTACCCCAATGAAGAACTCTTATCAGTCTTTAGTATGTAGGCCAAAAAGGTAGCATGCATTGGAATGTTTTGAAAAGCTTCATCAGTTTTTGAAGATAGGCCTGATTTATCCCTCAAATGATTTCAGTAATGATCTAACAAAGAAAAAGAAGAATTCTTTGATTAATTCATTTGTAGAAGTACCTCTGATAAAATTAAAAGAAGAATCCTTAGAGGGAATGATTAAAGAGGCATTAAACGTTTTAGGAAAATAATTCTTCAGAGAATACCTAGATTTTAAGGGACTGTTGAGGCAGCTAGGTGATGCAGTGTGTAAAACTCTGGACCTGGAGTTAGGAAAACCTGAGTTCAGATTTAGAAGACCTAAGTTCAGATCTGGACTCAGACTCCAGGCAAGTCACTTACCCTGTTTTCCTCAGTTTTCTCAACCATGCAATGAGGATATTTATGATGATCAAATGGCATGATTATTATGATGATTAAATGACATAATAATTGTAAAGAGCTTAGCACAGGTAATAGGGGCTGTATAAAAGTGTTTATTCCTTCCTAATGAATTTACCTGCATATAAATTATAACTACATATTGGCTGATGGGGGAGAGCTTTTCATAGACAGGTTTGATTTCCATCCTTTTTTGGATTTTTCTCTTAGCCTGGTGTTCTTCATATGGGATCTTCAGACTTATTTGTTGATAAATGTATTTTATTATAATTGGTTTCCTTTCTAATTTTATACATTTAAAAACATTATTATTGAAAAGGGATCCATAGGCTCTACCAGATTGCCAAAGAAAAGATTATTCAATTAATAAATTATATCTGATAGGCTTGTGCCTAAAAGATTTTTTTTCTCTACCCAAGATCATCAATCTGGATTGCTCTTGGAAGTGGTCTAGGCTAACCCTCTCATTTTACAAATGAGGACACTGAGGCTAGAGGAGGAAGTGGAAACATTGCTTTTCAAGTGGTGGAAACATATGTGATATGAGGTTTTAGGATCTATTTCAAACTTTGTTGGGATGGGAAAGAGTTTTTGGTAGACAAGACAACTAGACATAGCCAATGTCAGGAGTGGGAATATTGAGGAAAGAACTAAGAGGCTTAACCATAATGAGCTACAGTTGGTGGAAACAGGTGTTTTTCTCTCATTCCATCAGTTCTTTTGTTTTAAAATTAATAATTACTGTTTTTCAATGACATTTGACCATTTTTTCCCCCAGATTTATACTATGGTGGAGAAGCTTTCTCAGTAGAGCAGCCTCAGTCTTTTACTTGTCCCTATTGTGGAAAAATGGGTTATACGGAGACATCTCTTCAAGAACATGTTACTTCTGAACATGCAGAAACATCAACAGAAGTGGTAAGTAAAAGTAATTTGTGTTGAAATAATATTTATGTGCATATTACCTTTATTGGAAGCCATCTTCATTAGTGCAAGAGAATTTCTCTCAATGTTCATGTCAAACGTTCTGCTCTCATTCATCACATAGTGAATTTCATTTCTTGTAAATATATCTGAAGGTAACATGTTTTTCTTTTTCCTATCCATGTTAAATATTACAAGTTTTTAATTTATTCTAAAAAGCAAGGAAAGTTTAGACAGTGCATATTGAATCAGCCTAAAAGTAACAAGACCTTGAGAATTTTACCTCCAAAAACTTAGATCTCTTTCAAAATGATGACCTAAAAAAAATGAAAAATATTATGCTGTTCCCTGGTTACCACATATGCCTGGCCCTGTTTTGTTATTTGAAGGCCTGGACCACTTGCTTCCAAAGATAATTAATATTTGAGAACTTTGAGAACAGTGGTACCTAAAAAGGCTTGTTTCCTTCTTGATAATAACTCTTTGTCTTTTGGTGTCAGGGTGAATAAGCTCTCCCTGTTCATTTCTTGCTCCTTTTTCTGTGTTCTAACCCATTTGTCTTTGCTGTGCTTTCTTTTTCCAGGATATGTTTCTGGGTCTCCCTGTATCTCTTTGGGACAGTCTCTGAGGGGTGGGCCTGGGTGGGCTAGCTTGTCTGTACACGTGTCCAAGCAAGTGTTGAGAGGCAGAGGTGGGATCTAGTAAAACACGCTCCTCTCCCCTCCTGCTCCCCTCAAAGTCCTTGGTGTCATTCCTGGAGATTGGTTGCCTGCCGCCTCACCGCGACACCTACCAGAGTTCACACAGGCAGCAGGAAATTCTGATTTCTTCTGACGGTTCAAGATTTAGACGGATGTGTAGCCCGTTACACGCCTTTCTTGCTCTGCTCTGTTCATCGATGTCCCTCATTTCCCTCAGGATCCCAGCTCAGAACTAAATCCAGTTTCCCTTGACTCCTCCTCTCCACTTCCTTGGCCTTGCTGGTGCCCAGTGTCTGTATCTCAGATGGCCGAGCCCTGCCTCCTTGGCCACGTTGGCTGCCTGGTTCTTCCCGTTCTCCCTCCTGACTCTGGCCCAGACTGCTCGCTCTCTTGGATCCCTCTCGCCGCTGTGCCCAGACCTGAGTGGACACGCGGAGAAGTCTGCCTTGATCCGGAGCCTAGGGGTCGAATCTGAGAGTGAGAAGGCTGAGGGGCAGCAGCCCCGGGGGGGCTTGGGCTGTGGATTGGGGCTTTGCTGCTCCTGTGCGCCTTGGACAAGGTGTTTAACTCCCTGCACTCCCTTTTCCTCATCTGAACAAAGGAGAGGGCTAGGCCCCGTGCTCTCCCTTCCAACTATATCTGCAAACTTGTGAGGGCCCAAGAGGAGCAAAAGGGTCTCTGTAGTGTCTCATAGGCAGCATCTTAAGCGAGTAGGTTTAGAAGAAGGCGACTAGGAGTTCCTCCTTCAGCTCCAGCTCAGTAAATCTCTACTAATCGCCTCCCGTGGGCTGAACACGATGCCAGGTGTTGCTGAGACGTGAGAAGCCAAGACTGGACGCTCTTGTCCCTGCGGCGGTCCAGGCCCACGTCCTGGAGAGAGGAAGAGCCGTGTCGGATGCTCACTCAACTGGACGACAGGGTGCAAATCCCTTGGGGTCTTTGAAGCCTTAGTTTCCTCCTCCATAGAATAGGGACAACAGGACTTCAGAGCTTTGAGGCAAACTTTGAACCTGCACGCAACATCAGCCACTCTTTTTATTCAAAAGAAACCAATCTCATAGAGCAAGGTGGACAGAGCATTTCCCTGGAGATCTATAAACCTGAGGCTCGGAGGGCACTAGGAACATGTGGATGAGGGTCAGAGGGAGAAAGCAGGGCCAGAATGGCCAAGGGCAAGGATGTCAGGAGCCACAAGAGTCATCTCGGGCAGCACTTCACAAACGTTGTCTCCTTTGGTCCACACAGCAGCATGATGTTGTCCTTATCCCCAAGGATAAGGAAAGTGGCAGATAGAGGTAAAGCAGCTTGTGAAGGGTCACATAGCTAGCAGTGTCTGTGATCAGATTTGAACTTGGGGCCCAGTGCTCTACCCACTGGACCACCCAGCTGTTTCAAGCATTTCCAAAAGACCTTCTTGATGGAGAGCTCCATGGTAAGTGCTGGAATCAGGATGTACAAAGAGAATAGCAAAGAGAGAGGAAAAGGGCTTTTTTTGTCTTCTTGCACTCCCTTAAATGACACCCGAGGCCGAGAGTGACCTTGGAAGAAATCACTTTTTGCCTCCAGTGATACATGAGCTGACGAGACTGTATGAATGCCTCCATTCTCCTCTGGTTGGTCATGAATCCTTTGCTGTTTATATAAAGAACAGTTTGTCTGACGCTTCTTTGCCATTCCTATTCACTGTGCCATAGGAGGGTCTCCATCCTCTTGCAAATGGAGAAACCCTGCCTCAGCTGCCCTTGTGGGTTTCTGCCCCTGGTGTTCGGTTTGGGTTTGGTTTTTCTCCATTTCTCTTCCTGCCGTGCTTGCCATGTAGTCGACAATTCAGTGCCTGTGGCATGACTGGCATGTTGCTTTTGTCTCTTTCCAGAAAGAGAGAGATCAATAACTTAGAGACACACTTGGTGCAACCCATAATTGACAGGCAAACTGAATTGTTGGGGGGTAGTCTAAGGAGGTCGAGAGTTGTGATGAATTCATTTTCATCCTGTCAACAAATACAATACTAGATTTGTGTTCTGCTTCTACCAATTAAATACAATTTTTAAAAAGGAGAAAGAAAGGAATGCATTTTCAACTTGGACTTCCTCCCCTTTTAATATAGAATCATTAAATTTGAAGTTTTAAAAGTTTTCTGTCTAAAGCATGTCCTTCTGTTAGAAACTTAGAAGCAGTGATGGCTTCTGTGGACCAGAGCTTCTACATGCCTTCGTGTTGATAATCCAGTTCTCTGTAATTCTGAAGTTCCTTGGTAGGCACAATTTGTTTATGTTGCATTTCGTTCTCTGTACCATCAGCCAGGAAAAAGTAAGAATTCAGGCTGAGTGAGCAGCAGGAAATATTGCCTTGATTTTTACCAACAATGTATATCTTGTTGAAGAAAGCAAATTGATAAAATTTTTGTATTTCTGAACTAACAACACACTGTGGTCAAATAACAGCAAATAGAAGTTGGGTGATCATTGCCGATGGCCGGCCCCCTTTCCTCCCTGACTATTCAACTATATGCAGCTAGAAAGAAAGTAGCACTAGATATCTTCATTGAAATGGAAGCACTCCCCTTCTCTGTCTCTCCATTCTCTCCCCCCCCCCCCAAAAAAAAAATCTGTTCCTTTTGATGATTAAGGCAAAAAGTTTTGGTAGGTTAATACAATTAACCTTAATTTCATTCATTTTACTAGGTATGGCAGCATCATTTGAGCTAGCATTGGGCATATTTTTCAGAACCCACTTTCTTTTCCCACCTTAGTATTTAGCAGTTCTTTAACTCCCCAAGCATTTATGAAGTAAACATGGAGGGTGGGCCAGGCCCTGTATGAAAGCCTGAAGGTACAAGTACAGACAAGCATGACCATAGATAGCGACCCCATTATATTCTGTTCAGCTCTGTAGTTAATATCCAGTTATTCTGGTGCATGATTTTTGCCATGTTTGATTTATGATGTTGCTGATTTGCATTTGCTGCATTCTCTGTGCTGGACTGGAAGCAAGAGGAGCTTATTCTCAGGTACCATATCCTGTTTATTTTACGTGCAGCACATGGACTTGGAGCCAATCCCCAAGCATTTCTTCAGGAATTCTGTGACTCTGTGGATATGGTGCTAAGCCGATGAGACACAGTATGACTTTTCTTCCCTTCTTGCTTTGTCCCTTATTAGCTTTAAGGAAAGTCACATTAACTCTCTCAATAGCCTTTTCCTTTTCTTCTTCTCCAAAGTAGCACGGTCATAGTAAGAGTACCTGACATTTCTCTAGCACCTGCAGGCACTTTGTGTAGGTGTCCCATCAGCCTCATGAGGTTTACTTTCTCCATTTCACAGATGAGCAGGGCCATCTGCATCAGTGATGGGATTCAAATCCCAGTTGTATTTTGGCTTCCAGGCCAGCCCTTTCTCTACTCTACCCGTGGAGCCTTCCTTACCAGGTTGCTGGGAGGTTGAAACTTTAAAGCACTCTCCAAATAGTGTTTATTGGTCTCCACTTCCCCAGCTCCTCACCCAAAGTTCTGAAGGAGCTTAATAAGTGGTTGCCGGATAATATCCCTGAATAATTACCACTGCCACAGCTTTTAATGTGCTGGTCTTGTTTTCTCCAAAATGATGATGATCACGACTGAGAACAGCAGCTCTGAAAAGATGTGGCTCTAAAAAGTAGCAACAAAATTCCAGTCTAGGCGCTTCCTTCCTTTCACCTTGCTTTTTCTTTGGGTGGGGAGATAGTTCTGCTTTGGTTAGCTAAAGAAAACCACATGGAAGCATTTTCTAGGTCCCATCCTCACAAAGGAAGTGTTTGGAAGAACTGAGATCAAGTGCAGCAGGTGGTCACAGGCAGCAAACAGAAGGTAAAGGAGAATGTGGCCCCGCAAGGCTTGGGAGCCCCAGCCAGAAAGAAGCTCTTGGAGAGGAGAAAGTCTGGGGCATGTTGTGGAGATCTTTTATGGAGAATAACTTTCACCCTGAGATAAAGGAAACTGTCATCTGAAAAGAATTCTGATAGCCAGCACCAGGTTTTTATTTGAATACTTTCAAAAGTAGTGTTTTTGGTTTGGGTTTTTACTGGGAATGTGGGTTAAGAAACCAGCAGACAACAAGAAATAGTAAAACCTAAGTGGTAGGTTTGCAACCCAGGTCTTATCTGAATTTCTTACCCATTGGTGAATTCTGGAGAATTGCTCTAGGTAGGATCTGCATATATTATATCTCATTTGTTACTTAGAACAGCCCTGTGGATGGTGATTACACACTCTTGAGTTACTGTCATTTTTACAGATGAGGAGACTTAAGACTAAAAGAGCAGAGGGGACCTGACCCCCACTCTGCGGCTAGGAGTCACACACTCCTGGCCCACAGTCTCCTGAGGGAGCTCTGAGGCCCTTCTTCCTTAAGATCTTACTGCAGTGATAAAATAGAGTGGATGATTTGTCAGAATTGTTCCTGATCCTTTTAGTTTTCACTCCTTTGTTCAGCCTTAATGAAGGCTTAATTACTTCCCCCAAACCATCAAAATTAAAAGAACAATGATGATAATAATAAGATTATAACCATTTAGTTCAGTGCTTATCTTCAGTCTGAGAGAAGGAGCTTAGAGTGGAAAGCAGCAGGGCAGATTTAGGAAGCTAACCAACTTCCTTCCCATCTAGCTATGAGTCAGTATTTCACAGTGGCTTCATTTTTTTGTTGTTTGAAATGTGAATTCCCAGAACACCAGACACACCCATGTTTCAGTTATGAGTCTAAAACAGGACTCAGAATCAGAGCTGATTATTTGGGGGTTTCTTTTAACAATGTAGAAAATTTAGGAAAGCATACACTATCTTGCTATATGAGCAAAACTTTGAAAGATACTCTAAGGCCACTTACAAAAAGAAATGAAGATTCCAAAAGCCTTGTTGAGTTGGGAGGAAGAGTAGTAACACTTAAATAGTGCTTCCAGTGTGCCAAGCACCATGCTAAGTGCTTTACAGATATCTCATTTGGTTCTCATACCATCTCTGGGAGAGAGAACTTCAACTATCCTGAAGTTGATAGATGGAACTGAAGAAGAAAATAGATCAGGTAACTAATACTATTGGCAATAAGAGGCATTAAAAACATGCACTAACTAGATGAAAAATAGGAGTAGTTTGTGGTTAATCCAGTATAAGGGGGCTGACAAACACCTAGCTTGGCTTAGGTAAAGCTGAAGTCACTAAGTTACACAGATGAGCAGTACATTGAAGCACAAGTCTTTGGTGTGGTGACCCAAAGTGTAGACAGCAGGGAGGGGACCTGTTAGGTGGCCCCTCGCTGCCCAAACTCTGAAACCTGGAGCCTAGTTTACTGATGAAAGGTACAATCAGTTTTGTGGGGCTATTTAGAACAACAGTTTGAATTTTGTAATATTCATCCATAGCCTCTCAAATCTGCAACCTCATAACTTTTGACTCCAGCACCTAGTACATGCTTAATAAATGCTAGATTAATTGATTAATTGACTAAGACTAGGAGTCTCAGGATCAGAAACTTGGATTCTGGTCCCAGTTTGTCACTAACTCTGAAAGATGTTGGGCAAGTGGTTCCAGGTCTCTGGACATTAGTTTCCCCATTTGTAAAATGAGAATTATATTAGATCATTGGTTTTGTAACAGGATAGTTGTGCTATCTATTGATTGAGGAAGTACATAATGGCAAATGAATTTATGTTTTATGAATCACCATAGCAATGAGACACAGTTTAGTCTTCAAAAGGTAGATTGGCTTATTTGTTCTACAGAGTCATTTAATAAGATAAGGTCCTTGCAGTAACCCTTAATTTCAAAGTGTTTCAAACAGGAGCATGTATGCTTCTTATTTAAGGATTCTAAGAATTTAGTCCAAGGCTCTCAGGATGGGATCCATGATCTATGGCAAGTCTCTTTAACTTTTTGAGGCCTCAGTTTCCTCATCTGTAAGATGGGGGAGTTAGACATGGTGGCCTCTGGGAGTCCTTCTAGCTCTAGAAGCTTAAAAGAACTTTGTATAGAAGTATTAGCAAATAAAACAAAATGCCTTGCTTATACAACCGAACTGGATGGGCCATATTCTGAGTTCAAGTCAGCAGGTGTTTTCCAAGCACCTCCTCTGTATGGCAATGTGCCACGGAGAGTAAAAATATATTGTTATAGGTTTTATCCTCCTAAGGCATTTAGAGTGCAGGGGAGACAGAATTAAGATGGATGGTGCAGCCAGCTAGCAAAGCAGGGCTATTCAACGAAGTGACTTCTTGGGAATGGTGCTATTTGGCAAGGTAGGACCTGGGCTGGGCTGGCCCTTGAAGCATGAACAACCCTTTGACCGACTGGAGAGGACTCAGGAGGGCAGTGACTAAAGGCATGAAGGTGGGGATGGCCAGTGAAATTAGACTAATCGCAAGAGTTTGTATTGAACTATGTAAAATTGGAGAGTTCTAAGGGAGGGTCAGTTTAATTAAGGTAGAGATAGAGCCATATGAATAAGCTATCCTTATAAGCTTATCCTTAGGGATGGGGATGTGACTGAGATTCAAACCCTTGTGTTTTAAATTCAGATCATTTTACAGAAGGAAAAACTTAGAGCTCACTCCTTTGCCTTGTGAGAGAATCAGGTTCTTAGCATTAGCCCTCAGTCTTGGAAATTATTAGACAGGCCATTGTTGCCAGGAGGTAGAGTTGTGTCCAGTCGGGGCAGCCAGGCCACATGGTTATAACAGAGAGCCTTCTTTTCCATTGAGTGTGGGAGTAATCCGTAAATCCTCTTCCCAGCCACCGCGCCTCACGGCATGATAGTGGCTGCCGTCGTGAAGTATACTCTTGGTGACCACTGACCCTCTTTCTTCCTGGCGCTGTCATAACCATTTTGAGAACTAAATTTAGTGCTTTCGTCTCCTTAAATTTAGGCACTATAATATTCCTTATACAACAGATTACATCATTTGCCTTTTATTGTCTTGGGGGTATTTTTGGTAGAGAGTCTAAGGATGAGTAAAATAATGGGAAAAAAATGTACAGTCATTAGAAGTTAGGCTGTTTTCATCTTTGAAATATGTTTGTATTTTGTCATAATTTCATAATTGTTCTTTTTCTTTGACATTCACTAGATAGGCTCCTGATATAGTGTTTATCTGCAGCAAGCCATGCTTTCCCAGAAGCTCTGGCTCCTTCACCACAAGGACCAGCAACCTGCTATACCTCCATTATCTTAAGTTCTTTTTGCCATCTTAAATCAGAACCCGGCCTGTGGTTTAGCCCTGAGAAGTTTGCCCTACCTCTCCTCCCCCATCGTTGCTGGGTTTTATAGAAATGCTCCTTCTCCCCATGTACTACCGTCACTGCCATTCCTTCTCCATCAGCACCTGACTTGGTCAGTGAGACACGGGAGCTGCTGCCTTCATTTCCTGGCCCTCCCTCTCACTGGCGGGGCTACATTGGGCAGCTGACCCTAAATCTGAACTACCTGCCTCATGGGGATGAGGGGAGGCAAGGAGCACCCCTCGGTAGGATGTCAGGCTGGCAGATGCCTCTTAGCTTGTCACCCCAGATCCACAGCTTGGACCCATGGCCCCAGCTCATCCAGTGCTGAACAGCAGTTAAGCTCTGGCCCCTGGAGTTCTCAGGTGTTCTTGGAATTCACCTGGAAAGAGCCTCCTTTTGCTTGCTTTGGGGCACACGTGTGTCGGCATGACCAAATGCTGATGTCAGAGCCCGTTACTGTGTTTTGGGGGAGTTCTCATAAAGCTGCGACCTGGGCAGGAGGAAGTACGGAGAAGTGCAGTTAGGCCTTTGTCAGGAACGTCCAAGAAGTGCCAGCTCCCAGGGCATGGGCCCACTGTTGGCAGCTCCGAATCCAGCCATGGCCACCGTTCATTTATCAGCATCTGTTTCTGTGAAAGGAGAAACCAGCAGCACCACAGTGGTGACTGGCTAGGAAAGCGCCATAGTTTGACCCGCTCTTCTGAAAAGAGACAGGATGCTTGAAAGTCAGTCTCGGGATTCCTACAGTTTCACATACTGATACATAGTCATGTTTTCATTCAGACAAAGTGATTTAGACCAAAGAAATGGTTCCATTTCACAGTGGAAGTAAACCTTCCCAGCCTGAGCTCCTCGTGATCCCTCTTTCAAGGGATCTCCCTTGATCTTAGCCTGAGCCCGGCTGGAGAGCTCACGTTCTTTCACACATTGCTTACACGTCTGTGTGTGGAATGCCGTTGGCAGGCTTGCCCGTCCCTCAGATGCCATCTTGTACATGAGCTCCCCTCAGAGATGATCTTGGATACCTCGGGTACCACTTTGTGTCTCTTTTGTATTTATTACACTCTACTTTTCATGGTAGTAATTATATAATAATGTATGTTGGTCTGAATAGATTATGAGACCGTTAGGTGTACAGTGGATAGAAATGGCTCTGGAATCTTGAAGGCTTGAGTTTGAATGTGGCCTGAGACATAGGGAGTAAAGTAAAAGGATAGTTGTATTAATATCTGTGATTGAGAAGGTACATAATGGCAAATGAATTTATGTTTCAGGTATCACAGTAGTGAGATACCATGTAGTCTTCAAAAGATCAATTTGCTTATTACGTAAAGTCATTTACAGGGCCTCTGGTGTCTGGTGATCTCAAAGATTTCTTTTTTCAAATCTGGCCTCAGGCACAGTAAGTGTGTCTAGTAAAACTGCATGACTCTGGGCCTCAGTTCCTTCACCTGTAAAATGAAGCTTCCAGGGTCGTTGCCAAGAAAACCCCAAATGGAGTCATGTAGAATCAGACACAGTTGAACAACAGTGGAATGTACATATATCACATCCTTCAAATTTGAAGTAAAGCACTCTATCTTAATTAGAACTTGTAACTTCCAAAGCCCAACACAGTTATCTCACACAGAGCACCATATTAATAAATGGTGATGATTATATGAATTGGCTTTGATTCCAAAGACAGAGACCATCTAGTCCGGTCTCTTCATTTTTATGGACCCTCTGAATGACTGGACCAGGGTCAGCCAAGGGGGAAGCACCGGAGGTGGGATGGAAGCCAGGGCTTCTTTCTTTATGGTTTCCTTCCTTCCTTCCTTCCTTCCTACCTTCCTTCCTTCCTTCCTTCCTTCCTTCCTTCCTTCCTTCATAAACACATATAAACATTCTTTGCCCACTGTTCACTTACATACATGGACATGCACTCCGTTCATGCTTAGAAGCTGCTGCTTCCTCCAGAATAGTGGCTGACATGTTAACCTAGTGCTTCTGAAAAGTCCCTGACCCTTGGATATGCTGCTGCTAACCTTGGAAAATAATGTGCATTATCAGGTGCTTCCTTAAGATACCTTACAAACAGTGCTTCTAAAGGGGGAGGGAGGGAAGTGACAGGACAGGTGGGAGGAAGGAGCCCAGTGTGACCTACACTACTGACATATGTAAACCCCAGGCCTGATCTGGGGTAATGGAGAAAACAAAGGTCAGTTTAAAAGGAAGGGAATCATAGCAGTTTTTGAAAATGGATGAATCTCCCGAAGTAATTATGTCGATCAAAAATTAACAGATTTTTTTTATTAAAGCTTTTTATTTTTATAACATATGTATGGGTAGTTCCCCAGCATTGATCTTTACAAAGCTTTCCATTACAAATTTTACCCCCAGTCCCCTCCCCTCCCCTAGATGGCAGGAAGTCCACTACATGTTAATAATGTTGAAATACTTGACAAGTTGTACAAGAAAAATCCTATCTACAAGAAAAAAAAAAAAAAGAAAGAAAATCAGAGAAAGGCAACACAATGCAAGCAAACCTCAATAGAGATCATGAAAATGTTACGTTGTGGTCCATATTTCATATCCCTCTCTCTGGGTGTATATGGCTTTCTTCACTGAACAACTGGAACTGGTTTGAGACAATTCTTTGTTGCAGAGAGCCATGTCCATCAGAGTTGATCATCATGTAATATTGTTGTTGCCATGTATAATGATCTCCTGGTTCTGCTCATTTCACTCAGCATCAGTTCACGCAAGTCTCTCCAGGCTTCTCTGAAATCGTCCTGCTGGTCATTTCTTTTTTTTATTTTCTTTTTCTTTCTTTCTTTTTTTTTTTTTTGTTTGTTTGTTTAAATCACCTACATTTGTTTATTTATTTTTTTTATTAGTACTTTTTATTTGCAAAACATATGTATGGGTAATTCCTAAACATTAACCCTTACAAAGCTTTCTGTTACAAATTTTTCTCCCCCTACTCCCCACCCCTCCCCTAGATGGCAGGAAATCCACTACATGATAATTGTGTTAGAATACTTAAGAAATCGAATATATGTATAGTTATTGCATTATTTTTTGTTCAGGAGAAATCATATCTACAAGAAAGAATAATCTGATAAAGGAAATACAATGCAAGCAAACCTCAATAAAGAACATGAAAATGTTATGTTGTGGTCCACATTTCACTTCCCTCTCTCTGGGTGTATATGGCTCTCTTCACAGAATAACTTTAACTGGTTTGAAGCATTTCATTGTTGAAGAGAGTCATGTCCATTAGAACTGATCCTTATATAGTATTGTTGTTGCCCTGAATAATGATCTCCTGGTTCTGCTCACTTCACTCAGCATCAGTTCATGCACGTCTCTCCAGGCCTCTCTGAAATCATCCTGCTGGTCGTTTCTTACGGAACAATAATATTCCATAACACTCATATATCATAATTTATTCAGCCACTCCCCAATTGATGGGCATCCATTCAGTTTCCAGTTTCTTGCCACTACGAAAAGGGCTGCCACAAACATTCTTGCACATGTGGGTCCCTTTCCCTCCTCTAAGATCTCTTTGGGATATAGGCCCAATAGAAACACTGCTGGGTCAAAGGGTATGCACAATTTGATAACTTTTTGAGCATAGCTCCAAATTGCTCTCCAGAATGGTTGGATCCGTTCACAGTTCCACCAACAATGTATCAGTGTCCCAGTTTTCCCACATCCCCTCCAACATTGATTATCTTTTCCTGTCATTTTAGCCAATCTGACAGGTGTGTAGTGGCACCTCAGTTGTCTTAATTTGCATTTCTCTGATCAATAGTGATTTGGAGAAACTTTAAATATGACTAGAGATGATTTTAATTTCATCCTCTGAAAATTGTCTGTTCATATCCTTTGACCATTTATCAATTGGAGAATGGCTTGAATTCTTATAAATATGAGACAATTCTCTATATATTTTAGAAATGAGGCCTTTATCAGAACCATTAAATGTAAAGATGATTTCCCAATTTGATGCTTCCCTCCTAATCTTGTCTGCATTAGTTTTATTTGTACAGAAACTTTTTAGCTTAATATAATCAAAATTACCTATCTGGTGTTCAATTAGGAGTTCCAGATCTTCTTTGGACATAAATTTATTCCATCTCCACAGATCTGAGAGGTAAACTATACTACGTTCCTCTAATTTGCTTACAATATCACTCTTTATATCCAGATCATGAACCCATTTAAATCTTATCTTGGTATGTGGTGTTAGGTGTTGCTCAAGCCCTAATTTCTTCCACACTAGTTAACAATTTTCCCAGCAGTTTTTGCCGAATAGTGAGTACTTATCCCAAAAACTGGGGTCTTTGGGTTTATCAAACACTAAATTGTTAAAGTTATTGCCTAGATTGTCCTGATAACCTATCCTGTGCCATTGATCGACTGCTCTATTTCTCAGCCAGTACCAAATGGTTTTGATGACCACTGCTTTATAATATAGTGTTAGATCTGGTACAGCAATGCCACCTTCATCTGCCTTTTTTTCATTAATTCCCTTGAAATCCTTGACTTTTTGTTCTTCCAAATGAACTTTGCTACTATTTTTTGTAGATCTGTAAAATAATTTCTTGGGAGTTTGATTGGTATAGCACTAAATAAGTAGATTAGTTTGGGTAGTATTGTCATTTTTATTATATTCGCTCTGCCTACCCATGAGCACTTAATGTTTTTTCCAGTTGACTAGGTCTGATCTTATTTGTGTGGAAAGTGTTTTGTAGTTTAGTTCGTATAGTTTCTGACTTTTCCTTGGCAGATAGATTCCCAAATATTTTATATTATCATCTGTTATTTGCAATGGAATTTCTTTTTGTATCTCTTGCTGCTGAATTTTGTTGGTAATATATAAAAATGCTGATGATTTATGAGGATTAATTTTGAATCCTGCAACTTTGCTAAAGTTGTGAATTGTTTCTAGTAGTTTTTTAGTTGAGTCTCTAGGGTTCTCTAATCATTTCATCTGCAAAGTGATAATTTGTTTTCTTCATTACCTACTCTAATTCCTTTTATCTCTTTTTCTTCTCTTATTGCCAAAGCTAACATTTCTAATACAATATTGAATAGTAATGGTGACAGTGGGCAGCCTTGTTTCACTCCTGATCTTACAGGGAATGGTTTTAGTTTGTCTCCATTACACATATGATGCTTGCTGATGGTTTTAAGTAGATGCTACTGATCATTTTAAGGAAAAGCCCATTTATTCCTATACTCTCTAGTGTTGGATTTTATCAAATGCTTTTTCTGCATCTATTGAGATAATCATATGGTTTTTGTTAGTTTGGTTATTAATATAATTAATTATGCTGATAGTTTTCCTAATATTGAACCAGTCCTGCATCCCTGCTATAAATCCTACTTGGTCATAGTGCATTATCCTGGGGATGACTTTCTGTAATCTCGTTGCTAAAATCTTATTTAAAATTTTTGCATCAATATTTATTAGGGAAATTGGTCTATAGTTTTCTTTCTCTGTTTTCACCCTACCTGGTTTAGCTATCAGCACCATATCGGTCTCATAGAAGGAATTTGGCAGTATACCTTCTGTCCCTATTTTCTCAAATAGTTTGTATAGTATTGGAATTAATTGTTCTTTGAATGTTTGGTAGAATTCACATGTAAATCCATCTGGCCCTGGAGATTTTTTCTTAGGGAGTTGGTTAATAGCTTGTTCT